>JAHZMJ010000043.1:0-89181 GCA_030067965.1 Latrodectus elegans
GCTACGACTCCAACCATAAGATATTAAATATTAATACATCAAAACATTCACCCAATAGTGTCCTCAAAAAAATGCAGTTTTTCGAGAAATTTCTGGTGATTTGAAATGTTTTTATAACCACCCCTACCTCATTAAAATATTTAATTTTTCATTTTTTATCGGATTTTAGGAAATTGATGAGTGTTATGATTCCAACCTACAGATCTTATATAATAATACATAAGCATGTTTGCAATAGTCTCCTCTGCAAAATAATTCAGTTGGGATACCAGACATTTCTTGACACCTTAAATGTTTTAATCACATCACACCCCTCTTTAAAGCATTAAACTTTTTGTTTTTATCGGATTTTAGGAAATTGAGGAGTGTTATGATTCCGAAATTGAGATCTTAAATATTAATGCATCAAAATGTTTGAATAGTTTACTTTACAATATTTACTTTGGTTCCAGAAATCTCTATATATAGTCTCATAAAATGTCCTAATCAGACCCCCACATCTTTTTTTAGAATTCAAGAGTTACATGTCTTTGTCGTCTGAATTTTTGAAAATTGGGTAGAGCTTACGACTCCAACCATGATATATTAAATATTAATACATCAAAATGTTCACAATAGTCTCCTCTACAAGATTCAATTTTGTTCAAGACATTTCTAGTCTTCTAAAATGTCCTAATTACCTCCCCATCTTTAATGCATTTAACTTTTATTTTTAACGGATTTTTGGAAAGTGAGAGGTGTTTATGATTGCAACCACGTGATCTTGCATATTAATACACCAAAATGTTTGCAAAAGTCTCCTTTACAAGATTCTTACTTTGGTTCCAGAAATCTCACAGTCTCATAAAATGTCCAAAATCATCCCCTTTTTTAGGTGGTCAGATTTTTATGTCTTTTTGGTTGGATTTCAGAAAATTGATGAGTTTTACGACTGGAACCATGGGATCCTAAATATTAATGCATCAATATGTTTGCATCAGTCTCCTCTACAAGATTCAGTGTGGTTCCACACATCACTAGTCTTCTTAAATGTCCTAATCAGTCCCCCCCCTCTTTTTTAAGAATTCAAATTTTTGTGCCTTGTTGGGGTGATTTTAGAAAACTGTGCAGTGCTATGGAATCCAACTCATGGGATATTCAATATTAATACATCAAAATATTCTTACATAGTGTCCCATAAAAAATTCCGTTTTTGTTCAATATAGTTTCTTGTCACGTTTAAAATGTCCTTTACAACTTCCCCTTTTTAAAAAATATTATCCAGTTTTGTTTATTATCTGATTTTAGGGAATTGAGTGAGTGCTCCATGATTCCTGAACCAAATGAGATCTTATATGATTAATACATTCCAAAATGTTTTCAATATTTAGTTTCTCTCTACAAAGATTTTACTTTCTTTCGAGAAATCTCTAGTCTCCTAAAATGTATTATTAAGTCCTCCGCTTTTGAAAAATTCAAAATTTTAATTCCTTTTGATCTGATTTTAGAAAATTGAGGAGATAAGCTACGACTCCAACCTACATAGTGATATTAAATATTAATACATCAAAACGTTCGCAACATTGTCCTTTACAAAATTTTGACTTTGCTTTCAAGAAATTTCTGGTCATTTGGAGTGTCCTTACTTAACACCCCATACCTCTTTAAACTGATTTAATTTTTCATTTTTATCGTATTTTACAGAAATTATAGGAGTGTTATGATTCCAACCTTGAGATTTTTATATAATAATACTAAACATACTTCTGTGCAATAGCTTACTCCTCTCACATGATCCACTCAATTTGGTTTCCCAGACATTTTTTTCACACCTAAATTGTTTTCTGAATCCATGACATCCCCCAATCTCAGTAAAGCATTAAAATTTTGTTTTATCAGATTATTTTAGGAAATTGAAGGGAGCTTTTATGGAGTTCAAAAAATGAGATCTTAAATATTTAATATTTAACAGGAAATGTTCAGCTGCAATTTAATCTACTTTCACAATATTCACTTTGGTTCCAGAAATCTCTAGTCTCATAAAATGATCCTAATCCATCCCCTCCCATTATTTAAAAAATTCATATTTTTGTGTCTTTTTTTAGTTGGATTTTTAGAAAATTGATGAGTGATACGACTCCAACCATGGGATCTTAAATATTAATACATTGGAATGTTTGCATCCGTCTCCTCTACAAGATTCAATTTGGTTCCTCAAATCTCTAGTCTTCTAAAATGTACTAATCAGTCCTCCTTCCTTTTTTAAGAATTCAAATTTTAAGTTTTTTTGTCTGATTTTAGAAAACTGAGTAGAGCTACGACTCCAACCATGGGATATTCAATATTAATACAACAAAATGTTCGCAATTGTCTCCTCTACAAGATTCAGTTTTGTTGAAAATGTTTCTAGTCATCTAAAATGTCCTAATTACCTCCCTCCCGCTTTAAAGCATTAAACGTTTGTTTTTTTTTTATCGGATTTTAGTAAATTGAGAATTATTATGATTCCAACAATAAGATCTTATATACTAATACATCAAAATGTTTGCAATAGTCTCCTCTACAAGATTCATTTTGATACCAGAAATCTCTAGTCTCATAAAATGTCCTAATCATCCCCAAATTTTTAAGAATTCAAATTTTGTGTCTTTTTTGTGTATTTCGAATATTGAGGAGTGCTACGACTCAACCATGGGATATTAAATAATACTACATCAAATATTCTAATGTTGTCCATACAAAATTCAGTTTCTTTCAAGAAATTTCTGGTCATTTTAAATGTCATATTAACCCCCTACCTCTTTAAGGTATTAAATGTTTCATTTTTATCGGTTTTTAGGATATTGAGGAGTGTTATGATTCCAACCATGAGATCTTATATATTCATACGTCAAAACATTTGCAATAGCCTCCTCTAAAATATTCAGTTTGGTTCCAGACATTTCTTAACACCTAAAATGTCTTAATCACCAACCCTATAAAAAGTCAATTTTGTGTTTTTTTATTACATTTTAGAAAGTTCAGGATTGTTGCGACTCCATCCATGGGATATTAAGAATTAATACATCAGATTGTTCGCATTAGTCTCCTCTACAAGATTAGCATTGGTTCAAGAAATCTCTAGTGACCTAAATTTTAATAATCAGCCCCCACCTTTTAAGAATTCAAAATTTTAAGTCTTTTTGGTCTCATTTTAGACAATTGAGTAGAGCTACGACTCCAACCATGTTATATTAAATTTTAATACTTCAAAATGTTCACAATAGTCTTCTCTACAAGATTCAATTTGGTTCAAGACATTTCTAGTCTTTTAAAATGTCCTATAGACCCCCCTTCTTTAAAGCATTAAAGTTTTTTTTATCAGATTTCAGGAAATTGACGAGTATTATGATTCCAAAAATGAGATCTCAAATATTAATACAGCAAAATGTTTGCAATAGTCTACTTTACAAGATTCACTTTCGTTCCAGAAATCTCTAGTGTCATAAAATGTCCTAATCATCCTTTCCCCATCATTTAAGAATTCAAATTTTTGTGTCTTTTTGGTTGGGTTTTAGAAAATTGATGAGTGATACGACTCCAACCATGGGATCTTAAATATTAATACATCAGAATGTTTGCATCCGTCTCCTCTACGAGATTCAATTTGGTTCCTCACATCTCTTGTCTTCTAAAATATACTAATCAGTCCTCCCCTCTTTTTTATGAATTCAAATTTTAAGTCTTTTTGGCATGATTTTAGAAAACTGAGTAGAGCTACGACTCCAACCATGGTATATTAAGTATTAATACTTCAAAATGTTCACAATAGTCTCCTCTACAAGATTCAGTTTGCTTCCAGAAATTTCTAGGCTTCTAAAATGTCCTAATTACCTCCCCCCCTCCCGCTTTAGAGCATTAAACGTTTGTTTTTTATCATATTTTAGGAAATTGCGAATTGTTATGATTCCAACCATGAGATGTTATATATTAATACATCAAAATGTTTGCAATAGTCTCCTCTACAAGATTCACTTTGGTTACGGAAATCTCTAGTCCCATAAAATGACCTTTTCATCCAAAATTTTTTTAAGAATTCAAATTTTTTGTCTATTGTTCTGATTTTAGAATATTGAGAAGTGCTGCGACTCCAACCATGGAATATAAAATAATAATACATCAAAATGTTCGCAATAGTCTCCTATACAAAATTCAGTTTAGTTCTACACATCTCTAGTTTTCTAAAATGTCCAAATCAGCCACCCCTCTTTTTAAGAATTCGAATTATATTTCTTTTTGGTCTGATTTTAGAAAATGGAGGAGTGCCACGACTCCAACCAGAGGATATTAAATATTAATACATCAAAACGTTCGCAATAGTTTCCTCTATAAAATTCAGTTTCTTTGAAGAAATTTCTGGTCATTTGAAATGTCCTTATAACCCCCCATACCTCTTTAAAATATTAAATTTTTCATTTTTTATTGGATGTTAAGAAATTGACGACTGATATGATTCCAACCTTGAGATCTTGTATAATAATACATACACATGTTTGCAATAGTCTCCTCTACAAAATTCAGCTTGGTTCCAGATATTTCTTGACACCGGAAATGTTTTAATCACGACACCCCCCTCTTTAAAGCATTAAAGTTTTGTTTTTTATCTTATTTTAGGAAATTGAGGAGTGTTATGATTTAAAAAATGAGATCTTAAATATTAATACATCAAAATGTTTGCAATAGTCTGTTTTACAATATTCACATTTGTTCCAGATATCTCTAGTCTCATAAAATGTCCTAACAATCACCCCCCCTTTTTTTAGAATTCAAATTTTTGTGTATTTTTGTTTGGATTGTAGAAAATTGATGAGTGATACCACTCCAACCAGGGGATCTTAAATATTAATACATCAGAATGTTTACATCAGTCTCCTCTACAAGATTCAGTTTGCTTATACACATCTTTAGTCTTCTTAAGTGTCCTAATCAATCCTCCCATCTTTTTTAAGAATTCAAATTTTTGTGTCTTTTTGGTCTGATTTTAGACAATTGAGGAGTGCTACGACTCCAAGCATGGGATATTCAATATTAATGCATCAATATTTTTGCAATAGTGTCCTTTACAAAAAGCAATTTGTTTCAAGACATTTCTAGTAATTTAAAATGTCCTTATAACTCCCAATCTTTTTAAAGTATTTAATTTTTGATTTTTTTATCGGATTTTAGGAAATTGAGGAGTGTTATGATTCTAACCATGAGATCTTATATATTAATACATCAAAATGTTTGCAATATTCTTTTCTAAAAGATTTTGTTTGATTCCAGACATTTATTGACACCTAAAATGCCTGAATCACCAAACCTATAAAAGTCAAATTTGTGTTTTTTTATTGTATTTTAGATAATTGAGTACAAAGCTATGACTCCAACCATGATATATTAAGTATTAATACTTAAAATTGTCCACAATAGTCTCCTCTACAAGATTCAGTTTGGTTCAAGGTATTTCTAGTCTTCTAAAATGTCCTAATTACCCCTCCCCCCTCTTTAAAGCATTAAACTTTTGTTTTTTTATAAGATTTTAGTAAATTGATAATTGTTATGATTCCAACTATGAGATCTTATATATTAATACATCAAAATAATTGCAATAGTCTCCTCTACAACATTCTGTATAGTTTCACATATCTTTAGTTTTCTAAAATGTCGTAACCAACCCCCCTCCCCCCAATTTTTAAGGATTCAAATTTTTGTGCCTTTTTTATCTGATATTAGAAAATTGAGCAGTGCTACGACTCCAACCATGGGGTATTCTATATTAATACATCAAACTGTTCGCAATAGTGTCTATACAAAATTCAGTTTTGTTCAAGATATTTCTCGTAAATTAAAAATGTCCTTATAAATCCCCCTCCTTTAAAATATTAAATTTTTTTTTTTTTATCGGATTTTAGGAAATTGAGGAGTGTTATGATTCCAATCATGAGATTTTATATATTAATACATCAAAATGTTTGCAATAGTCTCCTCTAAAAGACTATTGCACTATTAGCTGTACTTATGAGATTTATATATTTGACTAAAACTTTGACAAAACCTAATGGTTCAAAAATTCCGTGATTGTAAGATCGAAACTTCACTTCTGTAGGTTGTATAACTTTTGTTAAATTCAGTAAATCGTAAGCTTGTTTAGGGAAAGATGAAAATCCTGCACCGGAATCAACTTCAAATTTTTGTATTTTCCTATTTATCTGCACTATTTGCACATTAACTCAGAACTTTTCAGAGTCAGTTGTAAATTTGAAAATATCAAAAACTTTAGTCCTATTAGAAAAAATATTAATGGCATCAATATCTATAACATATTCATCTTTTTCAAAAGATTGAATTTCACTATTTTTCAGCAGTGTTGATAAACAGAATTTTTGGATGTGTCCCTTTCGCTTACAAAGTGTACAGTATAATTTCTTTATGTCAGCACGACATTCTCGAGGAAGGTGATTTGAACGTCTCCATCATAATCGTGTATTGTAAATACGAAGTTCACAAAAATTTAGTGTTGATGAAAATCTATGTCTAGAAATTGACCTGTTTCGTTTTTGAGAAAAATCTCGCTTTGTAACATTTGAATGAGTTGTTTTAAAAGTACTTTGAGTTCTTAAAATTTTATTAACTTCGTCAGATTTTCCACTCAAATTGTGTTTTGATAAATCACAGTTGTTTATTTTCGAAGCTTCTAAAGCTAAAGCTTGTTCAACAGCTACATCGAATGTTAGACCTAAAACCATTAAAAATTTCTCTCGAATAAAGTCTTCTTTTAATCCTCTAATAAACTGTGCTCTCAAAAATAAATTAGCAACAAACTTTTCACATTCACAATTAAAATCACAAGTAGAAGTAAATTTTCGAAGTGCGGCAACATAATCAGAAACACATTTGTTTCCATTTTGAAAACGAGATAGAAATTTGTGTTGTTCGATAATATTATATTTAGGACAAATGATTTTAAAGAACAGAAATTATTTCATCATACGATAAATCATTCGGACTTTTAGGTGCAATTAAAGAACACAAGAAATTATAATGTTCAGATCCAATATAGTTCAGTAGTATTTTAACACACAAAATTGTTTCTTTGAAAACAAATTTGATTTGTAAATAATTTTGAAATCTTTATTTATGTTACAAAAATGTTTCTGCTAAAGAATTAGAACGTTTGAAATTTGATTAAAATGTTATCGTGCCTTTTTTTTATGATCTGGAATGTTCTTACTTTGATCTTGTTTCAAAATAGGATCTGTAAGTCTATCATTACTTGATGTAATTACTTTTAATAAAATTGCAAATTGTTCTGCCTCCAGAATACTTTTTGTTTATCCTCGTCGCCAATTTATTGTAGTGTATTTTATTGTAATGTTCATTGAAGCAGCCGGAATGTTATAATTATTTATTCAAAAATGGGATGACCCAATTATACACACATACAAGTATTGACATTATTGAATTGTTCTATTTGTAAACATTCTTATAGTCTCGAACTCAGTTCTTACTTTCGTTTTTAAGAATACTACAATATCATATTCTCTACACACTATTGTTATGCATACCTCACTACAAGAATTTTGCTACCCCCCATACAACAGCCATATATGCCATATTCTCTACACACTATTGTTATGTTATTAAGAATAGTGAACCATTTGCCTTTGTTCTTGAAAAGAGAAAAGTTCAAGAATGGAATTACATAAGCTAAATTAACTACATTGGGGTATAAATATCTTTAAGGGTATAATATCAAAAATACATGATAGTTTAAATTGATGGCAAACTCTGCAATAATTTCAGAATAAAATAGCCAATGTTTAAACTGGAGAATAAAATACTTGATTGAAATTTATTAAATTTAAGCAAAAAATTTTCATGCAAAATTCTCCATTCAAAACTAAGAATTCTACATGAAAATTTGATGGACATTAGGAACAAGGGTTTTGTTTAATATAGTTTAGAACAAATAGTTTTCATTTATTTTACTTTCTATGTAATTTATCGTTTTATTTATATGAAATGCCAATGGATATTTTCCTTATTGAGATAATGAATTCAGAATATTTTATGTTTGAAAATTATTACTTCATATTGATTGTAAAACTATAGCTATAATTTGATTTATTTTTTTTAATATTTAGGTTTGGAAGACGAAGACAAAGAATTAGAAAAAGCCAGTAAAAGAAGAGCTTGTGAAACTAATAAAGGTAAGTTTTGTTGTACAGATTATATTTCATGACTTGACAGTAGATTTTATAGATTGAGCATCTTGATTGTGTTTTCTTTAACTGTGATACTATGCATTTCAATGAACTGATAAATATCTCAGTTTAAGGGTTTCAGTCATTCAGGAAAATTCTTAGGTTTGTCTTTTTCATGCCTTCTCCAGTTGATTCATTGGTTGGGTATAGTAGATGTTTGATTTATATTTGAAGAATGGTCTGGTGCAGAAATACATTATATTATGAGGCAATATCCTATCTGACCTAAGACTTTGAAAACTATGCTATAAAGCCATTAGAGTCGTACAAATGTCACTAGAGTCAAAACAAGAGAACTCATATAATAACTTTTAGTCATCTATTATCATTCATCTTTGCGTTCATTAGTCTATTTTTTCTTATTTATAACAGTTTTTTTAGCATATACAGTATAATATCACATATTTCATCTATTCCTTTAATAGAAAATACCCAAGTATGTACCTAGTATCTTTTAAATTGCAGCTCAGCTATCTGTTTAGAAGTTTCTAAATTAGATTCTGATCTTAGTCTGGGATGTTTGTACTAGTTTTGAATCTAATTAATACTTGTTCCATTGTGATAATCCAGCTTGTGAACTGAGAGAGGGAAAAAACACCTAATCAAACTTAGCGGTACATTCATTTCTTAATTTTATTCTACATATATATGAGATTTGATTTTGTGATACAAAGCAGCATCTGGTTCGAAACAAAGTAAATAAACAATTAAAAATAGTAAAACTCAATCAAAATAATCTCATCAAAAATATTGTACATATTTTCCACTGAAAAAGATGGCTTGCGAAAAATGGAAAAGATGGTTGCTTTTTATTGCTAGAAGTTAATGAACAACATTCATGTTAATACATAGTTCTCATTTGGTTGTTCATCAGATTTCCATCCTTCTCAGCATTTTAGTTAGAAAATAAAACTTGCAGAAACGTTTTATAGATACAAAGTAAGGAAGCCAACAATGAATGATACTTTAAAATTTTTTCTGCCTATTTATTTTTGTATTTTGAAATATCATTTATTCTGAAATAATTATTACCAGCGTAGCTCAAAATAAAATGTAAATTAAAGTATATTAATATGATTACCTTTAATTTATAAAGATTTATTTTTCATTTAGCTCTTTTACAATTTATAAATATTTATATATTCATGAAATTTTTTATTTACAGTGATTGCTGATGATTCTTCAGTGATAAATATTGAAAATTCTCTTCAATGTTCAGATCATAGTAAGTGAGATTTTACTAATAATTATTAATTCCATATTAAGGATGAAAATGCAAATTATTATAAACTTGTTTTCATTAAGCTCTATCCATACAATGCATTTAAATTTTCACAATCGAAAATAGAATGTTTGCTTTCAAGAATTGAGCCTTGTTTATAAATATACAATTGGAAAGTATCTAATGATATGTTATGCATTTGTATACATGTCTGAACTTTATCATTACAAAACTTTTAAATAGGTGACAGATTGTTTCAATTCTAATGAGGACCAGTTAAAGTCCATTGTGTAAGTTTCATTTCATTAGTTTGGAAAATTAAGCTCCCATGTGACTTTCATAAAATTATAACAATAAGTGGAAACAGTCTTCAAAATACTGATTAATATCAATAAATATAGTTTTTTGTGTCTGTTTCTTATATAGCATTCAGTTTCAAAATTTGCCCAATAAACGTGTTTTTTAAAAAAAATGCAGCAAGATAGTGCTGTTACTTATTCAGGTTTACTTAGACATCATACAATAGATGATTTCATTGAATAGCAAATTTTTAAAATGCACTAATTCTAGATCAGTTTCAATTACTTTTAAAAAGTGCAAATTTCAGTTTCATTAATTATTTCATTAGTTGAAAACTTTCAATGTAAATAAGGCAAGATTTTATTAAATATTAAAATTGAATTTAAAAAAAAATTTAAATATTAAATTAAAATTTTTATCAATACAATGTTTCAGATCTACCACAAAAAACTGTGCAGCCCCTGAAACAGCGTTTCAGAAAAAAAAAGAGGAGTGAACTTGAACTCCTAAAGGTTGGCTTGCCACCCTACTTTCAAACAAAAATAGAATTGCCAATTTCCCAAGTCAGAAGCCCCCCAACAATACCACAGCTAGTAGCCCGTGTGAGGAAACCATGTGGGATAGTCCAAATCGGAAAGAGAGGTCGTCCAAGAAAGCAACCCTTCAATCGATTAAGAGACAATCTGGGAAGGTTTGTAAGCGGTAAGTTTCTATTTTGATTAGTTGAAGAATTTCTATACATATTGTAGGGTACTGACTTATACAGGATACGTTTGTAATATTTGTTGTTTTTTTTAAATCTTTAAAAACATTTTCAGATGAGAACAAAGAATGGCAGCCACCACGCCCAAAAGTTAGGAGGAGAAGAACAGAATTGGAGTTGCTTAAGGCAGGCTTGCCACTCTTTTTTCAGTCGTAAATATTTATGAATAAGATTAAGTCATAATAAGATTATTTTTTAAAGATATGAACAAAATTTTATGAATCAATTATAAAGACAAACTGATTAGGATTTTTAAAAACTAAAAGTGCAATTGTAAAAAAAAAGAAGAAAAAAAAAGGTCTAAAATTTTATGTTACTTATATTTTATTTAAGCTCACATTCATATGGAACAAACTGCATTATTTTAACCCTTATTGTCTTAGTATTATGATTTAAATGTCTTGGATTAAATAATTTTTTTAATTATTTGCTAGAGGGATAAGAGGGCAAGTTTTAGTTTATCTTTTAACCACTTATTGCATTCATCCATGCTTGCAGCACAATAAATTTTTTCGTTTAAAAAATTTCTTTCTGAAATAATAATTTCTTAGTTAAAAGAAACATTGAAATTTTCATATTATTTCAATGGATGTCAGCCAAACTTGGAGCTGACAATTGAAAATGTTTAATTTACCTATAATCACCAAGTAGCTGAAAGTTCATCAGTAATAAGCAGTACCAATTTTTGACTTCTATTTTAAAAATGATATTTTAAAGAAAATAAAGTGGTCCACGCTTAAATTCATACATGTATAGAAAAAATTTATTTGAGAATAATCTTGGCTCTAAGACATTGATGCAGAATGTACTGTTTCCACAAAATATTTCTTTTGAAAACATTTATTTTTAAAAAAAATTCATTACATAATTTAAAATATTTGCAAAGTCGAAACTTAAATATTGCTTTAATATATGTTCTTAATTTTTAATCTCTATATGAGCAAGGATTGGCGGTCAATGTCTTTAAATGAAAATGGAAATGAAGTTATTGTAAATTGACTGTGATATTGTTAGTGTATCTGTGACTGTTGAATAAGCCAGGAAGATAAAAAGCTTATGTAATAAATTTTTTTAATTGTAATAATATACTAAATGAGCATATTCTGACTTAAGTATTTCTTATTTGTATTGATTTCTAATTACTTTTAAAGAAATTAACATTGATTTTTAGTCAAAACTATTTAACCTAGAACAAAATGATTTATCACCAATAAAACTTGAAGCTAAGCAAGGGAAAAAATATTTTTAATTTGCAACAGGGATTTTTGTCACATGCAATAGTGATGAGTCTGAAGTTTAATAGTATGGTTAAAATTTATGTACCGTTACAAATATTTCCTATATTTCTTTTAATTTAAAGGCTCTTATTAAAATTTAAATTCCTCATACATTTCATAAAAACTTAAGTTTTACGGAACTTAATTTTTTAAAAACTTAAGTTTTACATGTTATGTAAAAAATTATTTCATATGTAGCTACTAAAAATTCACTTTTTTATTAGCTCTTTAAAATTTATAGATAATAAAAATTACTGACTTTTCATTTTGACAACCATAAATCGTGGTGATATTCAAATAAGTTTCTAATCATTTTATTCAAACTTGAGTTTTAAATAAAAGCTCTGGTATTTTCATTTTATGATTAAATTTAAATGAAATCTGTTAAAAAAATTAGCATCTTCAATTTACTTTACAAATTTCTTTTTCAGCTAAACAATTATATTCAATAAAAGTAATTTCCTTTAAAAGTTGTGGGAAAAATTGTTCACTGGTATGAATAAAATTTAAGATCTGACATTTAATTTAATAGTTTTTATAGAAATAAGAGAAAGATTAGTTTTTTAAATACTTGCATTTATGCTGAGATTGTAGATTAAAATAACATTTATCGTTTCAATACGAATATAAATTAAACTCTCCTATTACCAATAGGAAAAGTGTTAACAATAAATTGTATTACGTCTAATTGAAATTCATGCAATCTTTTTACAGGTACTTTTTTAATTTTAAAGATATGAAATTCTAGAATAGAAATATTTATGGCTAAATGTCTCATATATTTAATAACATAGAATTTTGGAAAATTATGCTTTCTTATAAAATCAAATTGAAACTTTTAGTAACAAAATAAATATATAAATTCACCCTAAATGAACACAATGAATGAACCAAATGAATATAAAACCTCTTGATATATATCTTAGACTGAAGATATACTTCAAATTTAAAGTTATGTTTTGCTCCCATTTTGAGATATATCTTGATATTTCTTGTATTTTTCTAACTTCTTTAATGCATATTTCTAGAAATATTCCAAATTTTTCATGAATTAGAAAAAGTTTCACCTAAACATAGTAGAATATTAAAACCTGTTATGTTTGAAAATATTTATTTTAATCAAAGTTAGTGATGAAGAAAATGGTTTCATTGAAAGAAGGGAAATATTTCCTGCTAATACTTTAATGAAAAGTTAGATTTAAGAAATTTAAAACTTGTACTTCAGAAACAGAGTAGAAATTATTGCGATTTAGAAATATATTGAAATTTCAGTAACAACTTTTAAATTAAAAAAGAAATTTTAATAATTTATCAATTCTAAAACTATTTATGTTTTTGGATTGTTTCAGTAGCATCTTAAATGGACTGAGTATGGATATTGCTATTTAAAAACATAAGAGGACAAAAAAATCTAAGTGTTTTTATACTGTTGAATGTTATTTTAATGTATAGAAATTTAATTACTGAACTAAGATAAAAAATTTTCTAAAGCATTTTGTTTGGCAAATTAAATTCATGTTAAAATTAGGCATGCATTGTCTTAAAACAAAGAAGACTTCAGAATGTACTCTCCCACTTTCATAAGACCGTCATTCAATGAAAGCCCTCTGTTAACCGAATTCAAGAAGGATTTTATATTTGATTTTGAAAAATTTGCTACAAAATAGTGCACTATTAGCTCATTATGGGAAGTCCCATTTACGAAGATGAACGAACATTGTTGAATGTTCAGGAAATCAGATTGCAGAAGTTGTGTGAATGTTGTCAGGGACGCATGACTGCATTGCACACTGGAAAATGTTCCATAATATTTTGAATATTTGAAAGGAACTTTCTGTCTGTGATCTTATAGACTGTATCAGATGGTTTTTCAACCAAAATGATGTTTATTGCCGTTTACCATTAATCCCTGTGTAAATTACCTTCCATGAAGGAATTTAAGGGGATATTTTTTTCATAGTGAGCTGTATACAAAAAATTAAACAAAACCTTAATAGTTTAAAGCGTTAAGAGTGTAAAAATTAATGATCGATCAAAGAGGGAGTAAAATCAATGTAGTTAAAATGCCCTGCTAAAAACAATTCATAAATAATGGTATAAGCAAAGTTTTTTTACATTAAGTGGCAGAGAGTAAATGCAAATCGGTAGTAAGATTTGGGTTTCAACTAAATGAAAGTTAGAAAGGAAAAGAATGATTGACATTCAGTAAGCATATGTTTTCAAAAAGTGCCATCTCTTAATGAAGTCTATTAACATAAGCTTGGAAATTTGTTTTACGATTACAGGAAGGAATCAAACACAATCAGATTTTCACCAATTGTATTTTTGAGAATCTGGTACAGTTTTTCAGATGACTAGAAATGTGTATGCTAAAGATCAAGGCTAAGTTGTAATTGTGCAAGACCGTTATTTAAGGGCAATGGTTAAGAAATGCTGAAATATGAATGTAACTCTTTCTCAACAATACCTTCTTTCAACTACTAGTACTACAGTTTTGACACTATCCAAAACCAATTTGATGCTGTGGGGTTGTGTGCTTCCCTAAGATACATTTCATATTAATACCAAGGCATTGTGAGACCCACAGAAAGTAAACAATATAACGTGTTAACTAGAGGAGAAATGAATGAAGTTATATTCTTTTCTCTCATGAGTTCTATGTTTTTCTTCATCCTGATAATACTTATTTTGATCTAAAGGGAATTTGGCACTATATACAACTCTCGTTCATACATAAGTGTACAATTTGGTATTGGGAGAATGTGATAGGTACACTGATTTTCATTGTTTTTGAAATGGTTCCCCATATTATTTCAAATAGCCTGACTGGTCTTGATATAGGGATGACATCTCTAGACTTAATGTAGTCCCTTATGCAGCAGCCACTGGGGGAGGACTTCATGTCAGTGGATGATAATTTGATGGCCACATCACAATAACTTGGTAAATTATTTCCATTCGGTTTAAGGAATCATAGCAATCAGAATAGCCAGTGTGTTCTTTCTACATGAACCCAATAGAAAAGCTTTGGGATGTTCCAAACAGATGATTTGCAGCTTATCTACTAATTCGGCAAGAACAGGGAAAAGCTGTTATAGAGAGAATCAACCAAACTTTTCTCTAAATCTAAGGTCAGCTCACATTTTCAACATTCTTTAATTGTTTTGAACACTGTATTTGAGCATAATTTGATTGATAGCAGATGTAAATAATAGCTATGCCTAATCTGAGGCTTGTGATTTACAATTCCTTACTTTGTTGAATGCTACTATTTTGACTTACGAGTATTGAGTCTAGAGATCTTAGTGACAAATGAGTGAAACGTACAAATGGACAGTTTTACATAGCCAATAAAAAAACTAAAATATGTATACATAAAAATCGCCAGACAAAATTCTCTGCCTAAATATAAGGTCCTTCTTTTCAGAATTCTTTAAGCAAATCTGTCAGAAAAGAACTAAATATTCTGAGAAAGGAATTAAATAATTATTGAAATAAACACTGCTGAATTTTAATATTGTGTATAGACCATCCTCTGGTCCTAAGGTGTTAAGATTGTTGAATGGTATTATAATATCCACAATGGAATTTGGTATGTTTGTCACTCAATGAAAGTTTTTGCATATTAAGGCTAAATTAGACATGGATCTATAGTGTAAAGTTGACCATTAACCACTACAAACGTCCAAACCAGATGGTGGAAAGCAAATTCACAAATTGTTGAACAAAAAGCAAATGTGCTTGCTATTTGGCTGCCAAACAGGCATATTCACTATGTGAACTACCTTTTGAGGAGTAACTGGTTGGTATGGTTTTGTGATGTAAAATTTAAGGAGGGAAATGCTGCATCAAAATTCAGATTTTAATGAAATAATTTTTTATAACCCAGATAAAGTTAATATGAGGAAAATAAATATTTGAATACAGTTATATATTAAAAGACATATATATATATATATATATATATATATATATATATATATATATAGTTATATAAATATATGCTATAAAAAGCTTTTTATTATATAAATTTAGAAATAAAATATAGTTTATAAAATCAACTGCTCTTAAAAAGGTAATTATGAGATAACTCTTTAATACACTAAAGAAAATTGAAATATAAGAAGAATCTGAAATACAATGAAAGTTAAAACCTTTGCATTCAATTATAATAGAAAGATTACATAACTTTGTCAAACATTTCTAAGAATAAGTTTGTTCATTTATAGAAAAAATAAAACTCCAGTGAAATAAGCATTGTTATACCTTCTAGCACTTTCCAGCACACCACCCTTTAAAATTGAATTATTAATAAAAATATTTGTATCTTGTCTATTTAGGACTATATGAATTTACAAGGAATGCTTTTTAAAGATTGCATGTACCGTTTTGATGTTGTAGGTGTTCCATTATTTGGAACACTGCGCTGCAAAGGTCGTAAAAAGCAAGTATTGCAATGAAGCCCATCCATATACGCGTAAATGTTTTTGTATATGAATGAAAAAACGATGACATTACACCTGCGTAGCAGATTTAGTGTGGTCCAGGGTGTATCACAAGAAGGCCTGCTACTCTACTCCAAAAAACAATAATAAATAAAATTATAAAATAAAGATTTCTGTTCAAATTTTTAAGTTATCGAAATACGGGTTTGGGCCTGCTTAAGAAAGAATGGTTGAGATAAATCATCACCATCATTTTCACTGGCATCCGACACAACACTATCAGGTGGTTTAGGAACATATTTCTCTGTATCATTATCACAGTACATATGTTCAGATTCACTAATATAGGGCAATTTTTAAAGCATTTTTATTGCTTCAGAAGGACTAAGGCCTCTATGTGCCATTTATTTGCAATTAACAAATTAAAAAAATTAACTAGAAATTAAAACTATCTTTGAAAAAGTAAACTAAAAATATATGAATTCAAAAAAATGTAAACACTATAGCATAAAACGAATAGCAGCGAAAAGAAGAATAAGATAATAAAAATGCTTCTCTAATAGAGAGGATTCGAACTAACTGATATATTCCTCTACCACACTGAAGCTTCCCAATTCGAGAGGCCAATAAGGGTGTAGAAATATTATCCACATAAGTAATCCTTCCTTGTACATTCCTCTACATTAATTTATTACACCCCAAAATGGAGAAAAACAGTAAAAAATATGAACACAGCTGTTCCCCTTGGCATTGAGTTCAAGGCTAATTGAACTCTAAATCGTGGGAAGGAAAAGTGCTGTTGCGGCGCAGATGTTCCAGGTGATGGAACACCTAAATTTATGAGATAATTCTGTGTATACTTTATGTTTAAAACATAATAGGATAGGTAATTAGAATCAATAGTTCCAGGTACAGGCAACAAAAAAAAAAAAACAAATTTCTTTCAAACCATTATTTTTGTATAAGAAAAAAATTGGAAATATTCCTTCAAAATAAAGAGATTTAAACAGTCTACCATAATTGAAAATTATTCATCGTTTTATGTAGTGCTGCCATCTATTATCGGAAAAAGAGTCTAAAGAACATTTTAAGCCAAATTTTATCTTATCACAAAATGCAACGATTTGGTAACAATTTAAAGTTTGGTGTTCAATCACCTGGAACACTGAACCGCAAGGGCTAGAGGATAATTTCAAATATATTGAGCTATCTTGTCATGTTACAAGCAGAAAACTAAAAAAATTGTATATTGCTTAAGTATTATAGTCTATAAGATTTTATAAAACTAACATAAATAAAAAATGTAAACATTATTTGTCTGATTGCAGACTCTACTTCAGAAACTACAACATAGTCCCATAGGAAAGTTTTGGAGAAAAAAGTCATTTCGCATAACATTTTAAATTGCAAGTATAGTGGTTCTTTAAAATTTTGTAACAAACAAGTGAATTAGGCCAATGAGCACTTTTATAGAGTTTAGAATCTGCTAAATATTGATGTATAAAAATCACCTCTGTATTGCGTAATTGATATTTGATATCTAGTCAGACTTTTCTAAAATATCTTAGCATTTCTGAGAATCTTACAGAATGCTTAAGAATTTCTAGGGTATTTTGAATTTTCAAAGGAAATACTGGGTTTGCAATCTTTCATTACACATCAGACAGTCGTGTACAACAAAAAAATGTTCCAGAATGTTCTAGAATTTAATAGGAAAATTAAATTATTCTTTTAGTGGGAATATATTTCAATTGTGGTATGATTTACTTTCTTGGTTCCAGATATGATATTTATTGTTTTGGAAATTCCTTAGCATGTTGTTCACTCTAAAGTATTAAGCCATGTAACACAATATAAATTGGACTGAAAGAAATTTAATGCAAATAAAAGTAAAAGTGTTAAAATTGTGTTAAATATATTATTAAATAGTTTCAGTAATAAGATTCATTTTTAATTTCTAAAGAATATTTTTCTATTGGTGAATCAAAGCTGAAGGAAAGTTATTAAGTGATTCAGTCATTGTTTCTGCTTTTTGTCAAATACTTCAAATGGAAAAAAAAGCTGTACTTTAAAAACAGGATTTGCATTACAATATGCAAGCTATGCCTACTGCATTGCTATTTCATTTAAGATAGCTGTTTCCTTTAAAATTAGCAATAATGGGAAAAAATGAAACAGAAGTGCAAGCTTTAAAATTCTGTGTGAGTAAAAAAATTTTTTTCCAGATTTTTCTCTGTTATTAGCTCTTTCTAGAATTTGAAAAAAAAAAGCATATTAATCTTGGGTAATTAGATAACAAATGTAGTTTATGAACAAGCGTCTTAAATTAATTTTTCATTCAAATAAAAGTAACTTATTATTATTATTCTAATCAGATACTTAAATAGCTAAAATTATTTTCATGTAAAAATACTCTAATACTTTTAATAAGAATATTATATATATAATTTACTTTCATACTAAGTTCTTTAAGAGTTATTTTCGCTTTATATTTGATAGTAACTAACTTCATATTTGTATTGATGTAGGATTATTTATTCATAAATGAGAAACAAATTTTATTTCTAAAAATATCAACTAATTAACGAAAATATCTTTCAAAATCATACCATTCATCTGATATTCGAAAAATAAATTTTCAATCAATTCCATAGTTAATATATATTCTAATATCTAATGAATAGACTGAAGAGTTACTTCCACGAATAACTGAAATTGCTGTGCTTATTTGAAATATTAAATAGTTTTAAATGCATTTCAATTACATATTTCACATTTACAGTAGCCATTCTATGTAAATTATTTTAATTTGTTTGTATTGAAGGTGACCTAAGGAAATTTTTCATTTATTTGGATACATTTTCATTGTTTGAGAATATTAATCTATTCAGAATGACTTTGGTAATTTTTACTGCAATAGAGAGAGTAGCTGTAATTGAAATATTTAAAGAAAATGTATAAGAATGCATATGCAATAAGAAAATAAAAATATTTAAATATCAAAAATGGGAAAAATTTTAATTTGTGAAGTAATCTGACTACAAGGCACTTCGGAGTTAATTTAGGAAAAATTAAGAATAATTCTTGTGCTAGAAAATAACTATAAGATCTTATATTGCTCTTGAAATTTCCTTCCAAGAAATCTTTTTCAAAATTTGATAGTTCAAGATTGGAAATTCGTATGTACTTATCAATGACAAATTCATGAATATTTGACTGAGTGCACCTGCAAGGAGAAAAATTAATTTTTCTTAGTCTAATTTATTTTGAAATTTGAATGTCATTAACTTAGGGATACTTTAGTATTGGTGTAATTTTAAATAACATTTTCATAATTTTATTTTTATTCAAAAACTTTTTGCATGAATATAAGCATCCACATTGTAAACAGCATAAGAAAATCTCACTTCTTAAAGTATCTCATGGCTGGAGAGAAAACAGAAATTTATTTGTTAATTAAATTTTTCCAACAATATCAGGCCTCTATCATTTAAGAAGAAACAATACTTTCAGAAGTATTGTGAAAAAAAAAAGGTAATTGTTCTCTATTAGTTCGCTGGCATCAGGTATGTGTATATAGTAAATTGTTTTAGCGTACTTATAATATAAGATATAAGGTAAGCAATGTTTAAGGTACTATGTTTTGTAAAGGTAAGTTTTTATTTTTTGTACTGCACGTATGTGGTGTGAATCGGTAAGTGTTCTCAGTCAGTTTGCTGGCACCAGGTATTTATGTATAGTGAATACTTTTAGTGTATCTGTAATTAAGTTAGATGGTAAGTAATGTTTGTATAAGTGTTTTATGGTGGTAAGTTTGTCTCTGTTTTTATACTATATGCCAAGTACTAATTGTGTACTATATGCCAAGTACTTTGAATTCAGTTTCAAAAGTGATTTAATTTTACTCTCCAGCTCATGGGTACTTTAAGTATGTTTCTGAATTTATAAGTTTATGTAAAAGTGTCTTCCACAAGCTATTCAGAAAATAAACAGTTTAAAAAGACTATAGACAATAGAAAATGTGTCAAATACATGTTTAGGCATCACATACTTATTTCCAGCAAATTGATATTCATATGTAGAAGTGCTCAAATAATGAGCTAAGCATGAAATCTAAGCCTAGACAAAAATTTTGTAAACAATTACTTTATCATTTTGGTTATCAATAAGATGCAGACTTATCCTATTCTATATTAGTGAAATCTAAATTATTTACATAGATTATAGATCACATAATAATGATATGAATTTAATCTGATACTGTATAATAGATATTTAATTTAGTATTTATTTTAATTATTATTCAAACATTGATTATTCTGTGCTGTATTAAGGGTACAGTGGACACTAAAAAAATTTTTTTTTAATAATAGAGGTATGAACCTGAAATTTGGTATACTTATTTATATCATAAAAAGAATAAATTGAGCCAAGTTTGAAAAAATTATGTCATTAATTTTTGCACTAATTAAGATTTAATTAATTAAAAAGACAAAAAATTGATTTTGTTCCATGCACAATAAATTTCCATATTTTGTTTAAAATAATACAGATTATGATACGTTTAAAGCCCTTCTAAAAATTGTTGGGAAAGATTTTCTTTTAAAAAGTTTACAAAATTATAAAAAAAATAATTTTTATCCAATTTTATGAATAAAACGGTGACTATAAAATAAAAGATTGAAAAAAGTAACAACAAAAAAAATTGCATCAAATTTCTGTTCCCAACAATTTAATTATGTGTCTAAAGAATAAATGTGGAAAATATTAAGAAGTTTGCACAAAATTTGTTGCGCATGGATTGTTTTGAAATTTCATAAATGCAAAAATTTCCTATTTGAGAAAATCACACTTTTAAGTTACGAACTAAATATTTTGAATAAATGTATATAAAATAATGCACAAATACTAAAACTTGAATTATAAAACTTTTATAATTAAGAAATCTGGTTTATTTTGGTAGATTAAACAGTAATTAGAGATCTAGTCTAGTAGCATATTAGATGCATTGGGTATTTACTTTAATATTTCTTGACCTTCTTCTGGATATAAATATGACCTATTAGAAAATATTTTCTCTTTATATTGAATGAAATTAGGAATGTCATCCAATGTCATTATTTAATCATCTGAAATATGATGTTAATGCAAATAAATGGCAATGAATAACACAATAAGAGAAAGTACTCCCTTTGTACAATAAAACATTGTATTTTAATGTTAATTTTGCCACATTTTCTTTATTAAATTTTATTTTCTTCATTAAAAATATTGGCCAATCTTGTTTTATTGTATTCAAATAATATAACTTTGGAAATTTAACTGTATGAATCTCTTGACTCAACTCGTGAACAATTATGCAATATATTCTTTGTTCAGATCTTTTGCACTGTTGTTAAAAATGGAGTGCTGGTGTGTTCAAAACATATCTATAGTACAAATTCAGCATGCTTCTATCAAAGCTATAGAAACGTACCTGTATGTAAACTATAAAAACGTACTTATAGAAATCAATATATGAAAGTAAACGAAATCTTAATATTTGGTATAAAATTGTAGTTAAGTAATTCAAAAAGTTATTTTATTTTCACTTTTTATGCTGTGAATTCATTAGATTATTTTGCTTTTACAATTCTACTCTAGAAGAAGCTACATATAATTGAGAAATTATTTGAAGTGAAAGCCACACAGTATCAAACCTGTATTTTTGATTCATAACATTAGTTTTCTTTATCTTGGGGAATTAAGACTAGTATTTTAGAACTTAAAGTATTATTTTAAAAAGCTTGATATTGGTAATACTTTAAATGTTTCTCCCATTACCATCTTTATTAACTTTCCAAGAAAACAATATGAGATTGTGTTTTTAATATCAGCACAGATGATACCTATCACTGGTTTCTAAGTCGATCTATATGAATTAAATCGTTATTGTCTTTGTCCTTAAAAATTTTATCCTGGTTTAAGATTTACATAGAATGAACTGTTTATCAAAATATCAGAACCTCAATAACTCGAATGCTAATCGTTTATTCTTAATTTTTCATTGCAGCTTTTGTTATTAATTGAAGATATAATTGACACCAATTTGTGAACTGAGTAGAAAACAAATTATGTTGTGGTTTAATAAAGCGATGCAGCATATTCAACTGAGGAACTCTTCACTCTCCAAAAATAAAATCTGAAGTACGTTTCTTCGAAAATTTAATCTATACACAAACTACTGGGAGTAGAAAATGTTTACTGCTTCGAATCTCTTCCTTGCATATTCCTAAAATGTAATATATTTTTGAAAAAGTAATATACTACTTTTTTTTTTATTTTTTAAAAGAATATTTCATTCTCTAAAGTTTTCTCTTTCTGTTTTTTTTTTCTTTCTTTCTTTCTTTACAAATATGTTGTGTGTCAAAAAGACCATTTTATAAATGAATGAAAATAATCCAGAATTCAGTTCAGTAGAACTCCTATTAATCAAATCAATTGGGACCAGGCACCATTCAGATAATAAAATTTGTTTAAATGGATTTTTTGTAAAAGGTTTTAATTAATGATTGTATATTGAAAAGGGAGAAAATGCTACATTTTTCAAACAATAAGAATTTAATGAAAAGGCAACACTTTTACATGTTATGGAAATTACAAGTGCTGGTATTCATTATGTGCAGTGCTTGCTTGCTGAACATCTCGCCAGAGTAAGCTATTTCACATGCCTTCATCAATTTTTGGGCAATCATGTTGTCATCCTCTTGACTGTGAGAATTTGCTTGTGGTCATATTGGGGCTGATGATGAAAATGGTTTTTAACACATTCCTGTGGTACCGTGGGGTGCTTTGAAAGTAATATCTGCCATCAAATTATGCTTAAATTTTTTATCTGGATTAGTTTTATAAAATATTAGACTGTAATACTTTAGCAATTTTATAAATTCAAATTTTCTGCTTGGCACATGAAAGCACAGCTCACTATTTCTGATATCTTCTACAGGGTGGTGTAGAGGAAACTCATGTTTTTCAATAATGAATTACTGGAACACAATGGGTTGAAAATAATAAAAACAAGTATGATACGATAGGTTTTTTAATGCAGCTTTTGAAATTACATACCATATTTAGGTTCGGAAAATAATGTCTTTGAGACATCCTCTTGCTGAATAGAAATTTTCATCCTCTTTTGAAAATTACGGACGAATTTTCTGACGAATGGAATTCTTAAGGTCATCGAGTGTGCGAGGCTTGTTAATGTGCGTTTTTGATTTCAAATATCCCCTCAAAAAGAAGTCACATATCGACAGGTCGGGTGAGCGAAGGGGCCAGTGAACATCACCAAATTTCGAAATCACATGTCCTGGGAACATTTGTCGAACCACTGCCATGGATGCTCTCCCCGTGTGAGCTGTAACGCCATCCTGCTGAAACCAAATATCTTTCATGTTCACTTGACGCCTTTGAAGTTCTGGACGAAGGAAGTTGTTCAACATTTCAACGTAGCGAGCTGATGTAACAGTAACTGCAATTCCTTCCTCTTCAAAAAAAATATGGTCCAACAATCCCCGACTTTGAAACGCAGCATCACGCTGTTACCTTTAAACTGTGCAGAGATCTTTGGTGTAATTCTTGTGGGTTATCCGATGCCCAATACCGACAGTTTTGAACATTAAAGTAACCTTCAAGATGAAAATGTGCTCCATCACTCATGAAGACTGTAGCATCTGGATCTTCCTTAAACATTTCATCCATTATGCGACAAAACTCTCTGCGCAGTACAAAATCCCCTTCATTAAGCTGCTGGACGATCATTATTTTGTACGGATGGAAATAGAGGTCTTCATGTAAGATGCGGTGAAGCGAACGACCTGACATACCCAGCGCTACAGCATGTCGTCTAGTCAATCGTCTAGGACTAGTAACAACTGCAATTCTGACTCGGTCTACATTTTCCGGAGTACGAACTGAACGGGGAAGACCAGGTGGTTTCTTTTTCATCACAGAACTAGTACTTATAAAAGCTGCAAAACATCGGAGTACGGTATTTCGATCAGGCACTGCACCTCGACGTCTAACTCTAAAATATTGACGGAAAAGACGTTGCTCTGTTACTACAAAGTTTCTAAAAAAACTACTCGACAACGAACACACGATGTTCTATGCTCCAACGCTCCATAGCGACTGAAACGGCATTGTATGGGCCGTCTGCCAACATTCGTTCAAGGTCACTACCCTCTCCCGTCGCCGCGTACTAGCAGTTCGAAAAACATGCGTTTCCTCTGCACCACCCTGTAAAAGGGGTATAACATGCATATATTTCACTGGTATTTTATATTTTCTAAAGGAATAAACCTCTCCTTTGAAATGTTTGACGAACTCGTGTAATCTTTCTATTATAATTGTGGGCAAAGTTTTTAACTGTCATTTTGCTTCAGATTCTTCTAATATTAATATTTTTAATTTCTGTAGTTTATTAAAGAATCATCTAATAATTACCTTTTTAAAGAGCCGTTGATTTTATTAATTATTTAATTTCTAAATTTTATATTAAAAGCTTTAAAAGTATATATATATATATGATTTATCTAAGGCTTTTAATACATAACTGCATTCAAATATTTATTTTCCTCATATTATAACTTTGTGTGGGTTATAAAAAAATATTATTTCATTAAAAACAATTTTTGATGCATCATTTCCCACCTTAAATCTTACATCACAAAACCTTACCAACCAGTTACTCCTCAGAAGGTAATTCACATGGTGAATATGCTTCTTTGGCAGCCAAATAGCAAACATATTTGCCTTTGGTTCAACAATTTGTGAATTTGCTTTCCACCATCAGCTTTAAACGTTTGTAGTGATTCATGGTCAACTTTACACTGTAGATCCAGGTCTCATTTAGCCTTAGTGTAAAAATACATTCATTGAGAGACAAACATACCAAATTATACATTGTGGATATTCTAATACTATTCAACTCCCTTAATACCTTAGGACTTCAGTATGGTCTTTACACAATGTCAAAATTCAGCAGTGTTCATTTCAATTATTATTTAATTTCTTTCAGGATATTTAGTTAGTCTTTATCTATGCATTCAATACATTATTCCTAATGTTGCACAATTTTCTGAAACATTAAGGTAGTAATTTTGTATCACTAAAAAAATCAAGAGGAAAAACTTGATAAAAAAATATCAAACACTTCTGTGATGTGTGCTGTAAATGCATTATAATTTTAAGATAGCTTAATTCATACAGGTGGTGAGAATAATAGAAAAATGGCAAACATGTCAAAAGTAATGGGAGAAAACATTTCTTGTAATAAAAAATCGTATAAAAATCCTTAATACTTTCCAGGAAACTTTATAAGATTACTAAACAGAAAAATCTTAGTTATGGCTGTCAAACGGTTAACCTATACTATCCTTAATACATATCAACAATATGTAATTTTGATTCTCGTTATTGTTTTTCATGACAGAAGAATTTTTCAATCCATTTGAACTGTTTTAACTTGACTAATTCACCTTGTGCAAAAATTAATCATTGAGGGAAAAAAATCAGAACTGAAACTCATTGATAATAATACCTATTTTGATAACTTTTGGGAATTTCTGTAAACAAATTCACCCGCTGTGCAAAGGAAAAATTCAAAACGAAACTTAATAAAAAAAAGTCTATCTTCTTAGCTGTTAGAAATTTCGCATCAGAAACAGCTCATTGAATGTACCAATAGATTAGCATTGGTGAAGAAGTTATCTAACTCCTTTTAAGTATGTTTTACTAAGTATATATTGTAATTCATTATTAATTTTCAAGAACATTATGCATCTTTAAATAATATAGTTAGCAATAATTGATAGATAATGTATACAAATGCATTTTATGGTTGTCAAAAATTAGACAGTAATCTAATATTTGTAAGAATTTGAAGAAAATTTTCAGGATGTTAAATAATACAGTAATCCGGATATATATATATATATATATATACTAATATTTATAAATGTTAATGTTTCCAACAAAAATAAAATGATAATTACATAGTCAAATATTATTAATTATCAATTTGTTTTATTAATAACTATGAACTCTGTAATTCTAAATAAGTATAAACGAATTATTAGTTATCAGAGGATTGGATAGGAATTTAACTTTAAATAATGTGTTTTGTAATTTCCGTAAGCAATCAATAATTAATCATGAAATTAAACTAGTGCTTTACTTTGGAATAAATAGGTTTTAGGTACCATTTGTTATTTATTAAGAAATAATGTAACTGATATGAGCATTTTTAGACTGTATTTTAAAAATTTTGAAATTAAGAAAGGGTGTTTTTACAGATAGCGTTTACATTGATCGCTATTTCATTTTCATTTAAATATTGACCGTCTTACATTAAAAAGATGTAATTTCTAATGTATGAAAAACTGGCTTCTTAATATTACAATGAAATATTAACTTTTTTTTTTACGTAAGTTTCAATACCTTTTAATATTTTTTGTAAAATAAGATTATTGATAATTTACATTATCATTTATTTATTGATTTTGCTTAAATTACTCTCGTAAAGTAGCATTGTATATCTTATTCTTAATATTTTTATTATCTTTCTGATGTGAGTTTCAAATTCACATTATTTTATACTTAAATAAATCTGATGTTTTTAATGACATTGGTAAAAAGTGTGTCCCAATGTCATTACACATGGATTAGGTTCAAGTGATCACTTTAAATTACTTTTTGAACAAAATATACATTATTTTAAACTTAGCTTGATCTAAACAAATCAAGTAATTTTTAAAATATGAATACACAATATCATATCTAAGAAATTATGGATATGCAATTGATATATATATTATTAAACTTTGGCAGTCAAAATATTTCAATGGGATTTGTTTTAAAGATGTATGACAGAAATAAAATGCCCCGTATTTTAAGTGATTTTTTCCATCTGCAGATCATTTTTAAAGAATGTCTTAAACAAAAGCATCAATGCTTTCAGTCTTTTCAAATGTTGTGTAATTTTGTAACTAGCCTTTTTCACAGTCATGATTGGTATTGCTGATATAAGAAATTATTTGTTTACTTATGTGTGGAAAGAGCACATTTGGTGTGTTTCTGAATCATTTTAAGATTTTTATCACTCTGCTTGTACTTACAAAATTTTTTTGCTAAACAAAGGTCATAGTCTAAAATGCTGTTTTCAAAATGCTATCAAAATATAATATTCTATGGTAAAGCAAAGTATTGAATATGATTAGCTTCGAAAAAAAATGGGCATATCACTGATTTCAAATAAAAAAAAATATATTAATTAAAGCATTGCAATCATTTCATTGTTATTTAAAATTTAAATGTTTTTAAATGACATTGTTAATTTAAAAATATTGTGTTTAATAATCATTTTTAATTACTGAACATCTTTGTGTTGTTGGATTAAATGTTAAATTTTTCACAGTATTCAGAGGTAACATATGAATGTGGGCTTAATGAAATAGTGCATAAAAAAGAATCTGTTTTTTTTTTTTTTTTTTTTTTTTTCCCGAAAAAGCACTGAAATGCTCAAGATGAGCAGATTTCTTTGTTTTGCTTTATATTTTAACAATACAATAATTAATGATTTTCTAAATAAATGCTTATATCATATAAAATATAAAACTTGTGCTGTAGTATAAAATGTAAATTACATCTTTTAGAGTGAATAATGTGACTTTATAGAAAACTTATTTTCACATTTTTATAATTTTGAAATTGTGTTGCACTCAATAAACTATGTTATTATAGTAAAAGTTGTGTTCATAAAGATATTTCATTACTTGTGTTGATTACAATTGCATTCTTACATTAGAAAATCTTTATTTAAATATGATTATGAATGAAGCAAGATTATGCAAGATTTATATATATTTAGTATGATTATGTTTATGCAAGTTTTTGTTAATGTTATCAATGTTATTACTAATGCATTTTTAAAAAAATTATTTAAATGTCTTCAATTAACTTTATATTTTGACTTAGTATTACTGATTGCTTTCTATATTCTGAATGATTTTGAAAACAAAGTATTATATAATGAAAATGTATTTAAAATTATTTTTGTTGTATAATAAAGTTTAACTCAAATAAGGATAAAATGTTAAAATTGTTGTTTGAGAATTTGAAACAGTGCATAAATATATGCAACCTAATATCAATTGAATTTTAATTTGAACGATGAGATTGATAAAATTTAACACTGAATGTGTGTTTCCGTTTTGGCTCTCATGAGTGATTTTAGAATAACTTTCTTCAATAGAAAGATTTGTCAAGTATATAAATTTTTAAAATTTTATTTGGAAAGGCTCAAATTTTAAAAACATATTTCTAACTCAAATAATTATGTTTGTCTAAATGTTGTAAAACATTTCTTAATTGTTTAAACACTGGAAAAACAGATTTTGAATCAAAAAAGGAATTTTTTAAACTGCCTAAAATTTGTAACATAGCTTTGTGACAACTTTTCTCTATTTACTAATATTAAAGAAATTTCTTACTTTCCTATCCTTTCTGTTTCTGTCGCAAAGCTATTTTGCTGAAGTTTTATTTTCTTAAACTATTTTCACTGCATTAAATTGTTTTTGAATAAGTGAGATTAAATCGATTGTTTTTGTTAAATAATCATTTCTGTGATTTAAGAACTTGTTTATATATTTATTTCCACTAAAAATGCTTCCACAATTATTAAAAACGTATATAAATCTGAAATATTTTAATTCATACATTCATAATAGTTAGACAAAAAAAATATTATGTTTTTAGTCATAAACTAGAGCAATTAATTGATTTTATTAATATTTATAAGTCGCATTTCTTGACTTGAATCTCGTCGTTCATTAGGCTAGATAATTCACAAATTTTCTATTTGTAAATAAAAAAGTCCAAAAATATGTTGTATGTTTTTATGGAATATTACTATCCATGGATTTTGCTTTCTGTATACATGAAATTATGTACATCAAAATTGTGGAGGCTGTTTGATTGTCTCTAGAACATTGAAAATGTGCTGTCTGATCAAGAATATAGGAATGTATATTTTTGCTGGCTTGAGGAGAAAATGTGTGAATAAAGTTTGCTCTCTATAAATCTATACTATTGATGTGGCTTGCTGTATATTACTATTGATGGTTTATTTAGCATTACTATTGATGGTTTATATTAATAAAAATGGGAATTTGTTTCTTGTGTATTGCAAACTATTTGTCTAATTAAATTTGTATTCTCTAAATTTAAAGTTATGGATCAAATTTGAAATTGTTTTCTTATTTTTGTGCTTGTATAAGTAGATACAAAAATTTCTGTAAATAAATGTATATAAGTAAAATATAAATGCCTATATATATATATATAATAAATGCAAATATGTATGTATACATAAATGTTATTTTCTTAATATAAATGAGAACATCTATAGTGTTTTGATAAGTAAAAAAATTGTGTTAATGTTTTTTAATTTCATAATTAGAAACAAACACACACAGAGACACTAGTTTTTAAACCATCAAGTAAAAAATCCAAATATTCTTTCTTAAAAATATTCTTCAAATATATATCTAAAAGAAATTTGAGTAAAAACAATCAACATCATGATCTGGTGATACTGAGTTCATTATATTTTACTACAACAAATACGAAACTGTATATTAAAGTAAAATAATTTATCATCTAAATGAATTATAGCAATCAATATTCTATAATTTAACTATGTCTTTTTATAAAATGATTTTTCTTTTATTTCAACAGCTTACGCACGCTTGTTTGTTCTGAATCACTTAAAAAAATATCGATCTAATGTAAATTATTCATCAGGAAAAAAGCGTGGTAAATGAGTAGGTTATTCATTAAATGTTTCTTTAATGAAGTAAGTTTGACTTGATAACTAGATAGCACAACACGGTTTCTATTTCATTAAAAAGCATCGTCCATCGAGAATCCAATCTTATCACCCACCCTAAATCATGTATGTGGTTTTCAAGACACGATGTTCTAGTTAGTCCATCTTTGAATGCTCCAACAAATATTTTATCGATGTCATTTCTCAGAGTGAAAATAATTATACAAACTATAGTTTTATCAATAAACTTTTATCTCTCGCTGTCAGCCGAAATTTACTGATGATTTTAAATCAGCATGACATGTTAGCTGTGGTTTTAGTCAGCCTATATCCATCTTGCTTCATCTTTACCACCAAAGTTTCAACTGTCTATTATCCTTTTGGGCATGTAAATAGAAGTTACTCGTTAATTGTATTAAAATGTTAATTTATGCATGTAACGATTGTTACATCTACTTCAACTATAAAATTTAGACTTCATCTTTGTTCTAGAAGATAGGGAAAAATCTCCCCATAAGAATCCCGCTGTTTTATGACAGCGGGAAACAACTTCCTTGTCGAGAAAGGAATTAATTTTACTCACTTTAGGGCATATGTATATATGAATAGCAGAAATGGGTTTCTGTAAATTCAAACAATTTCAAAAGAAAGTCCTTTCTGAATTTCTTTAGAATTTTTCACAGTATCCAAAGGATTATTACTTTTTTAAGCCAGCTTTATGATTGTTAATCTTTAGCAAGCGAATAACGCGTACTTATTAGAATTTTCGCGCCACACTTTTGATTTCATTAATATTTACATACAATTTTTAATTTTCATTCAAATTCTCTTTCATTTCTGCAAATCAAGCTCTGACCACAACTCCCCACCTATAACATATATATTAGTGTACAACGCCAATATTTCTTAAAGCCAAATTTAGTTGATTTTCATCTTTCATTAGGGTAACCTAAGATAGGAGACATTCTTGGAAAATATCTTCTCCCCATTAGAATCCCGCTATTTTATGACAGAGCAGGAAACAGCTTCCTTGTCGAGAAAGGAATTAACTTTTCTCACGTTAGGGCATATGTACATATTTGAATAGCAGAAATTGTTTCTGTGAATAATGCATGTTAGATTCCTGCCGTTTGGATTAGGGAAATGGCTATATGCATTTTTACTTTAAATTCGTTAGTTTCATTTAAAAGTAAATTTTAGGATTGAAATACTATAAATTGTTCTGTAGTTCCTCGTTCAAATATATTACTCTGAAACCAAAATACCAAAAATTATCGGAAATTAATTCAATATAGATTTTTAAAAATTAATATTTTTTATTATAAAAATCAAAAATGTAACAGTAAGAAAGAAAACGATCATGAAAATAACTGTATTTTAAAACAAAGTCTATCCTCTTTCAAATTATTTTGTAAGTTACACGAGATTTTATACTTCTACAAACATCTAGACATTTATTTATACTTTATTGAAGAAAATATAATGAACTGAGATGCGACCAATAAATATATTATACCCATAAATGTAATATTGGTAGCTTTATAAATTTTTTTACTTTGTTTAAAAATATCTTTAATCATTGTGTTTTGTTAGAATTTCAATATATTCAAATATTGCGAAGTTATTTTAAGGACCTTTTTTTATTTTGGAAGAATTTAATCGGAAAATAAAATACTTTCATAACAAAACAAAGAATATATAACAATACAAAAGTTGTAAGATTCATTTTTATATAAATGAAACTTATGTTTGAAGTAATCGGAGTGGAATTACGTTAGAAGATAAAATACCTTCTACCGTAATTCCTCTCCGATTACTCTTCTTTCTTGTCTGAGAATAAATTGCGAAACTGCAAATATTCCTTTTCAAAACTTTAACTTTTGTAACCAAGACAGCATATATATATATTTCCCAGAAATCTAAACTATCATGTTTTATAGAGTTTTTGTTCATTGTCACAAATATTAGGAATGAATTCAATATCATTATGGTTAAAAATAAGTAATTTATGAGTTTCATTGCTAGTTCTTATTTTTTTTTATAGAAATATTTAATCGTCTTTATTTTCACCGCTTTCAGTATAAGATGTTTCTTATACCTTCGTTTATGATTGAACAGAATTTCGCCAAAGATTGTAATTTATTCTAAATATTCCTTAAATGTTGCACAACTTGTACTTTTTGCGACGTGAATGCAAGATTTGATTATGAGGCTCCAAATAAACTGCTCCTACTAATTTTTTATTTTCTGTTAATCATGCTTCCTTGTTAGACAAATTGATTATATAAAATATATGCTAAAATTTTTAAAAATATCTTGACTTTATTTTGCAATGAGTCAAAATTCATAAAATCGCACATAAAATTATAATTCCTCATTTAATAATTTCAGAGTAGCTTTCATTAGGAAAAGAGAGAGAGAGAGTATGTGTGTGTGTGGGATATCAAAATTTTTCAATTTCACCCATTTACAATCTGTGAAATAATAATCTAACGAGCTCTAATATGTTTTCTTTCCAATAAAAACTTAAAATATCTGTAAAAATCATTATTGGAATGTAATGGACGCAACTGGCTTCTAGTGAAAATAAAAGAATAGAACCGGTGACAGTTGAACGGAATTTTCAATTTGTTTATTAGTTGACTATTTACTTCTAATTTAGTATTGCCTTTACTGTTCATGAACTCATTCTGATTGATACGAAATTTTTTACGTCTCCTGACCAATTATAAAAGGATGCTTATTATTACGTGTAAATCGCAATCGCTTTCTTAGGGCGCAACGTTGCTCATCATATTTCCAAATGAAAATCTGTTTGGTCTCCCTAAACAGTTTATACAATATCTGTAGTTGAGCGCATGCTGAGTTGCGAAAAATATAACACCTCGATATTTTTCTTAAGATATCTATTTTTCTAATTCATTCAATTAAATCAAATCTTCCTTCTGCAAGGAATTTTATGCGAGACTGAAATAGAAAAGTATTATTGAGCATCAAAACAGGAAATTAGGAAGCAATATGCATGTAATAATAATTATAGGGCTGACGTTAAATTAATGTATATATATATACACACATATATATATATATATATATATATACACACACACACACACACACACATATATATATATATATATACACACAATTCGATTACTGTAGCAAAACGACGGGTGACATATCGAACAGAAATAAATTGATGTTTTCGGTTCAGTTATGGTTTTCGTTCCGACGAAAATAATGTCTTCTTCCGGTTTTCGGTTCAGTTCCTGTTAGAACAGTGTGGAAAATTTTATTGTGTTGTATGAAGTAAGTTTTAAATTTCTTTCATTATATTTTATTTATTTAATAAAAATAAATAAAACATATATATATATATACATACATACATACATACACACACACACACATATATATATGGATGGAGTTTTCAATGTAAACAAAAACAAGCCTCAGTTCACCGGAAGAGACCTCAAATACTTCCGGTTTTCTCTCGTCCCATTGAAAATCAATGGGACGAGAGAAATTTTTATTTAAATATTTTTATATATATATTTCTGTTTTCGAAAATTTTTTTATTTTATCCGTTAAAATCATAATTTTTAATAAGAGTGCAATCAGTGGTGATCTCATAAATTTTTTCAAAAATTTTTAATTTATACTTAAATAATCCTGATGGATTACCATATTTTGCGGGGAATCGCTCGTATTGGCGATATTAGGATCAATTGTTGATGAATGATGTATTGTAAACCACGTTCTAATTCTTGTTATTATTTATCTTAATTGTTCTTTAACTAATTTTTAATTTTACGCATTTATTCCAAAATTTCAGGAAATATATTTTGCGCGTGATTGAACTATAAATCATTTCAAATATCAAGCAAGGTATTATTTATGCTTTCCTTTATAGTATTATAATTTTTTTAAAAATTTTCTTGATCATGCTAGATCAATCATCATGGTATCAAAAATGAGTGGAACAAAATTGTAACGATTTTTATTTATTTGTTGTTTATTACTATTTTAAACAAGTCTTGGTTTCCAATGCAATTAAAATTTAAGTCTTTATTTTTATGAGTTGATTTAATATATAGCTAATTAAATTAAGGATTGTAAATATTAGTTTTTAAATTATAACATTAAATATATGATTAAAATATTAAATGAAAATTTTATAAAATGGTTTTAATATTTTTAAATAAAATAATAGTTAGAATTTTATTTTAAACCTTGAATTTATGTTTTTCAGATGTCTAGTACTTATTATAGCAATCTAGATGAAGAATCAAAAATGCGTTATATCTCAAAATTAACCATTGTTGGAGAAAGATTACCAGATCCATTAGATGATGATTTAAGAAAATTCTTATTTCAACGAAATAATTACAAAATATGGCCTAAAGTTTCTTTTGGGGATGTCTATATGTATCTTGTAGTAAAGAAATGCTTCTATACAAATGAAGCATTTGAAAATTATAAGGCGCTGGATTGCTACAATTTTATTTTAAGTGGAAAAGTCCATGATGTGAAAGTTTATAGATGTGAAAGCATAAAAATATGCATAATGACTTGCAGTGTGCAGGCAAGTCAAACATCTACAAAATTTCACATGCCATGGGCTGTTATTGAGTGTAGTGGCAAAATCATTAGTGGACACTGCACTTGTATGGCTGGGTATGACTTATTTATATTTGTTTAATATTATATATTAAAAATTTTTACTTGATATTAGTTTAAAAGTGGAAATAATAGACTAATAACTATATATAATTGTAGCAAATCTAAAAAATAATTTTATTTATTCTATGTAATATGTAATCTATATATATTAATTATATTGTTATTAGATTAGGAGAAGCTTGCTCTCATGTTTCAGCTTTATTATTAACTGTTGAAACTGCTGTGAGAGAAGGGTTAACTAATCCATCTTGTACATCAATGCCATGTTTATGGAATAAAGTTTCAAAAAAGGTAAGTCATTCTTAAGATGTAGATACGAAATATTATATTTTATTAATCATGAGTTAACATTTTTGCTTTTAATATTTGTAAAGCAAAATAGTTTTTTAAGTAATCTACATAATATATCATTAGCCTGCAAATATAATTTAAAATGGACATTTATATTTAAAATAAATTGACAACACCAGAAAAATATAAAAATGTTTATAAAAGATACTTATATTTTTCTTGCTAATTTTTTTCTAATGTTTGTTTAAAATTATTTAAATAATCAAATATGCCATTAAATATAAAATCTTTCATATATTTATTCAAAGGCAGAACATGTTCTTGCCTCAGAAATAAATTTTAGTCACCAGAAGACCACAACAGAATCTACTTCAATTTCATCATCTTTACCTTCAGCTGAAGCTTATACAAGTTTTCTGGATATTGTGAAGGTAAATTATTTGGGATATATTATAAATATTTATATTTATAGCTAAATTTTTAAACTTTCTTTCTCATAAAAAAACAATAGCAATGTATATAAAAAATATAACTATTGATAGAAGTTTATTTAATGGTAATTATGATGTAATCTTTAAATGTAAAAAATTTTTTCTTCAATATTATTGCATTGAATCATTTATTCTGAAAAATTTGTAATTATTATTTGATACAATTTTATAACTATTTGTTTTTGTTATTAGAAGACCTATTTTGATTACAGACAATCATAAATTTAATTATAAATTCAAGGTTCTCAATTTTTAGTTTACTGATTATATAATAATAATTATAAAGTTGTGTTCACAAGAAAAATCTCAGTATTTTCTTTGATTATAGATATTTACAATGACACGAAACTATAGCTACCTTTTAAATATATTCAAATGTAGTTCAATTTAGCTTTGACAAATTATTTCCTTTTTTGCAGAAACATCAACCGGATGCTCCAATCTTCACTTTACTTACAGACAGTGAGGGTACAGATTCTGCAAGTGAAGGTGAAGATGAGATTCCAAATGTAATTGAAATTATAAGAAGAATTAATGAAACAATACCGTTACACTTCTCCAATGAAAAAGACTTAGTATTATTTTAAAAAGCTAGAGGGAACATCGTTTGACATTGAGTCAATAGAAGAGCAGACACAAGGCGGAGAAAAAATTGTAAATGGATGAAACAAAGGAAAGGAAGAATTACAGCTTCCTTGTTTCATCAGTGATCTGCTGCAAAAAGGGTTATAAAGAACTCATTGCTACAATCATGCAGTATAATTCACCAGTCACTGCTGAGTCGTTAAGATGGGGTCTTAATAATGAAAAGTATGCCATTTCTACATTTATAAATAAAATGCAACAAGAGCATGTTAATTTTCAGTTCACAAAATGTGGCCTGAAAATTGACAACACTTTTCCCTTTTTAGGAGCCTCTCCTGATGGCTTAGCTAAATGTGACTGTTGTGAAAATGCAGTTGTAGAAATAAAATGTCCGTTCAGTTTGCGAAATCTTACAATTGAACAGGAAAACATTAAAAAAAGCTTTTTTTTAAATGAAAATTTATGCCTTAAATCCTCTCATGCTTACTATGATCAGGTGCAAGGGCAAATGGATATTTGTGGATGTAACTGTGCTTATTTTGTAACATATACAAAATTTAGTCTACACGTAGAAAAAATACATTTTGATGATGATTATTGGAAGGTTAAAAAACCAATATTAATTAAGTTTTTTGAAAAATATATATTACCTGAAACTTTAGAAGAAACAGTTTTAAAAGAAATAAAATAAAATAATATTTTTCTGTGAAAATTATATTTATTTTATTTAACATACAAATGAATAATAATTGGTTTGTATTTCAGCTACAATAAAAATATTTTTTTGATATATATATATATATATATATATATATATATATATATATATATATATATATATATATATATATATATATATATATATATATATAAATTTTAGTTTTCTGTAATTTACATCAAATTAAGCAGAGAATGGAGTTCACTTCTTCTTTGTCTAAAAATATATTCATATTCTTTACTGATTTAACAACTAAATATTTCAATTACATTCTCAAGTAATATAATAAAAATTATATTGATTCAAAATACATATTTTCAATCAATATAATTTTTATTTTGAACTGTTTTACAAAGATCTTTATTGCTATTACTTTTCATTCAAAAATTTCAGTGAACATAATTTTTTAAATCATTAAATGGAATATTTGTAATAAACAATATATTTGAAATTAATTTATTAATCTTAATTACTATTCACTAATTTAAAATTTTATAACTAATATCTAACTTTTTAAAGTTTCTACAATATTTTATATACAATTCATTACAATAAATTTCAAAATACAGTCACTTGAAACATTTTATTAATTAAAAAGTCATAACTTTTATTAAGTAATTTTATAACAATGTGTTTCCTAAGTTGCACAGAGCACTCAAGATTATCAATATGTCATCTCCCAAAGATTTACTGTTAACATCTGTGTTTGCAACGTATGCAGGTGGCCAAGAAGTTTTGAGAATTCTGTAGCATTTTATTCTTCTAATACATCTTTCGATGTGAACTCTTGCTTTAGCAATTTTTCTGGAATTGGAAACTTCTGATCCTAGTAATTGTTTTTTTCCTTTTGTAAAAGAAGGAACAATTACTTTAGCCCCTTTTATTCCAACAACATCTTCAATTCTGAATCCCCTATCAGCTAAAATTACATCATTTAACTGTAGATTATTCAGGAATCCAGATTTGATGGTAATATCTTTGTCAGAACATCTTCCTCCATACAGTCTTGATACAAAAACAATACCACCTGATGGAGAACAAGCAATTAAAAATTTCACTGTATTATGATGTTTATAGTGCGAATATGTTTGGGAACGTGCATCAAGATTGTATGGAGTATCGATGAAAATTTCCGAACAATCTATGATACAAATGGCATCTTTCAAAAAGGGCTTCTGAAAACATTGAGGCAAATTCTTTAAAACCATACTTTTAGAAGGCCAATGTATAAATTTGGTGAGTACTGCAGCCATTCTAGGAATCCATATTCTAAATATTTTACTTACAGTGCTGCTCCCAATTTCAAACCTGTAGGCTAAATCTAGATTAAGAAGACCTAGTCGAAGTTTCATCAATACTAGCAGCAGCTGCTCATTTGGTTCTAGTTTGGTCTTTATTTTTGGTTCCCAAGAACTTAACAGAAGTTCAAGTAAACCATAAAAAAAAGTAATATTTTTTAATTTAGTATAAAAATTGAATTTCTTTGGCGACAAAGTAATGTTGTTAAATGCTGCATTTTGCAGCAGTGAATTTTTATACATTGTTGTTTGCACTTCTAAAGCATTTTTTTCTTTCAGAGCTTCAATGTCATGCATTGATAAATCAGTCATTATCATTGCATCTTTAGTTTCCAGAATGTCTTCTAATTTAGAATTCACATCACCTATAAATAAAATTCTAATTTTAAAAAAATGCTAAATTAACAGAATTACATTTCTAATTGTTAATAGCACTAAAAATAATTTATGTACATATTATCCTATTGACTATAATAAAAACATGCTTTTAAAATTGTAATTAAATGACAACAACCCTTGAGAGCTATATTTCCTAAACAAGTTATTTTATATTCAAAAGATGATTTTTAGCACATAACCACAATATTTGGAGATATTTTGGCAAAAACAGTTAACAGAATAATACATAGTTAATTGTGTATGAGTAATGCATTACTGTGTTTTTAACTTTTAAGAATTCATTTCTGATAAAATATTACTAAATATATTAAAAGACATTACACAATTAGAATGTATTTTTTGATTATTTACATAACAATCCTTCTCATATAATGTCAAATTAAATCTTATGATACTTGGAATAATAGTTGTAATTACGAGGCAAGTAATTCCTTAAAATCGCAACATTAAAAGTTATTAAAAGTAAAGAACAGATAAAAAGTATTAAATTCAAATATTTTAAGTTTAATTTTTACATTAACTATTTGTATAAAATCTTGAGAATTAGTTAGTTTTAAATGAAATAAATTTGACTAAGAAAAAAGTACATGGTTGTAATTTAATCTTAATAAAAAATATCTTGCTAAGGTCTAAAAATCATACAGCATCTGTTTAATTAATTAAAAATAATAGAATAAAATACTTAATGTGACACTAATTGCAATAAATTTCCATTTCAATATAAAATGCAATTTATTTTACATAACAATTATCCAAATAATTTAATCGTATAATTTGAAGATATATTATCTATCAAAAAATTTATTGGAAATAAACAATATGAAAACTTACAGAGCATGGGAATTTCATTATTACTTTCTTTACTTCGATTTAAAGTTCTTTCATATCTTTCTACCTTTCCTTCAGAATGTGGGTAAATATAGATGGAACATAATCAGGATGATTTTTATCCTTAGATGGTTTCCCTGTAATAATGTAAAGAGAAATTTATAAATGTATATAATTGAGAAAGAAGTAAAAACATTAATTCATACAACAGGTGTATAAAGAGAAATTCAACATGATAGATATCAATTTAAATCAATGCTCATTTTAGCACAGTACACCATATCGATCATTAAAAAGTCTCATTCTAAAACTAAGCTTCATATATTTATCTTCAACAACATTAATTTAATTAAAAATTTATAAAGGGAACTAATTTTTTCATAGAAATATACTCAAGGAAATAATATTTAGACAAACTTTAAAATAAATCATCAAAAAATATTTTTAATGTTAAAACAAATTTAATATTGTTTATCAATTAAAAAGATTTTTAGCATTAAGAGCAATTAAAAATATTAAAATATTTGTGATAAGCTTTAGATTATTTCGCATATTTTATACAGAATTGGACAAACTATTAAATATTATGTTAGCGCCAAAAATGTCGCCAAAGGTTGCTATAATACTGAAATTAAAATTTCTAAAATAGGGAAAATGTTTAAATATTTATATATATATGAAGTTTTAGTAAATTTACCTGTAATAAAATGTTTGTTACACAAACATGAATAGTTCGTTGAATTCCAATTTTGCCGATTTACAGCCTTTTCCCACAAAATCTTACGTTCAGGTTCCGTTGGAAATTTGAACATTTTCACTTGCGAAAGTAAATTTGTTCTTGCTCGCATATTGCAACCAACTGCTACGCAACAACTACTACCTTTATTTGCTTTCTGCATTTCATAAAAATTTTATAAGATAATTACTTTTAAATGAATATTTCGCAAAAGGAATGGAAACTACAGAAAACAAGAACTATGGTATAAAACCATAGGAATAGTAAGAAGGAAGTCTCGTGCCGGAAGTTTTCTAGGTCTCCTCGGCAGTAGCGCCCTCTACTCTACGCTTTACAGAAACTTCCATCCATATATATAATAAACATATTTATTTATTTAATAAAAATAAATAAAATATATGTAAATTATATGCTTCATTTATTTTTATCTTAAGTGCTAAAAATGGGAAATTAGAGGCAGAGAATATAATTACTACCCTTTCCTCTGCGCGGATCCTGTAACTTTGGAACAAATTATGGAAGAGAAATTTACGAGACATACATGTTAAATTACAAAAAAGATATTGAGTATTTTATTAAACGTTTTCCTTATCATTGTTGCGACCATAGAAATAGCATGATACGATAAGTAGACTTTTTATTTCCCTTTTTGTATAAATCTTCTTTTAGGAATATGTAGAAAATATAGTACATGCATTTCAAATCAGAACCTTTGATTTGGACAGCTTGCGCATCCCGATTATTACATATTTTGCATACTTCAAATAGATTTCTTTCTTTTCTATGAATAAATTAGAGAGGCAATACTTTAGATCCGTCAAATAGACGTTCAGTGTTCCTCTATACTGATGAACTAGTAGAGAAGAACATTATTAAGCAATTTATTACTTGGTGATACGAAGGTATTTTAAAATCTATATTAAGCTCTTGTGCATTAAAATCTTTTCGCAACATTCTCCCTAATCTTTAACAATTTTAAACATTTGATTTGCTTAGAGAACACGAACAAATGAAAAGGAAAATATTATAAGAAGTTTTTGAAGGAATCAGATGCAAGCAGATGTAACGCTGATATTCCATATAAAACATTCAAGAAGTATTTAAAAAATTTAAAGAATAGATTATTATTGTCAGAAAATAACTTGAAGTTTATATAAAGTAAAAAAAAAATTCAGTTTAATTGCGAAATACGTTAAATGATTGGAATTAAAAAGAGCTATTTAACAAAATAAAGAATTTAAAAATCAGGATAAATATATTTAAAATAACGTCAAAAAATATTGAAAAAAAATTCAAAAAATCATGAAGATGGAAAGGAATATTTTATCTATGTAAAGATGAAGAGGAAAAAATTCAACTTGACACTTTTAAACTATATCACGATAGTTTATTAATTTTAAAATCTTTTGATTTTTGCTGATAGAATAAGAAATAATTATGTCAAGAGTTCATATAAAGGCTGTTTGCTATTGCATCACGTTTTGTAAGGGAAGAAAAGCTATTAAAAAACTAATAAATGAACAACAATCTTAATAAATTAACTGAATATTATCAAAATGAAATTTACAAAGCTTACGCTCGTTTATACAGGCAATTGAAATGATAGATACAGACATTTTTAATAATTCATGTTTCCAATTTTATTTAAACATTCATCATTATTTTTGACCGTTTAATGAAGAACTAAAATCATTCAACGTGTGTGCGAGGCAATGCATAATTTTTTTATTATGATAAATAATATAATTATTATTATGATTATTAAAAATCGCATTCTGAAATTTATGTTTTTCTCAATATCAGCGGAATAGGGGAAATATATTCTCCCTCAATAAAGTCGTCAAAGGGGGATTCCTGGGCCATTTTCGACTACCATTTGAAGTAGCTCTTTCCTTCATCCGCCCGCGTTCAAAAACTCCGGGGGTTAATTTTATGTAGCCACTGATTAATGAAACTGGTGGTGGGAAACAGAAAGCATTCTTTTTGGTGTGGAGTATAAAAAGACTCATGGCGTTAGTTCATTTATTTTCGCGAAATATTACGCCAAAATTGATATGAATGTTTCTATTTATAAATTAATTGTGTGTGTGTGTGAGTGTGATTTTAAAATTTGTTTATTCCTAAATTATCTTAGCTATTAGAAATATAAAATTTTGAAGTATCTCATTACTTGTTGTATATATATATATATATATATATATATATATATATATATATATATATATATATATATGGACCTCTTATAATTATAAAACTTTTTGCCTGTGACATTTCACACGTGTAATTTGCCTTAAGATATGTATATTTTTATTTCATTTTATGAATATATACGCAGTCATTTTTAAATTCATCATAATTTTTATTTTCCATTGTTCCATTTTTATACTCTATTATATTTAATTTTTAAATAGAAAATATTAGTAAGAATGTTCAACATCAGCAAAAAATTTGTCCTCGTCGAATTTATAGATGAGAAAATTGTTCTTTTTGTTGTAACAACAGCTTGGCTTTTCTATGATGAAGACATAATTCTGTGTTCATGGCCACCAAATAAGGATAGTAATGAAATCAGAAATATGAGTAGAACAGATGAAAAGCCGTTGGAAACTTGGGAAAAGTTTAAAGTGAAAGTTGTTTACCAATTACATAAGTTTTACTTTATTACTATTATTAATTTTACTATCATTTTTAGAATCAACATTTTAAAATATGCAATATAGTTTTTAATTTCATACATAGAAATATTTGAAATTTTTGTTACTTGAAAGCTTAAATGAAATGTTATAATACCTAATTCCTTTTATTTATTTATTTATTTTTTGCATGTTTTGTTTAATAGAATAGTATGTTAAACCATGCTCATCATTTTATTGACAGCGTAAAATAAATTTCTATTTTATTTGGGGGCCCTCTGATGTAGGAGCCTAGGGCAACTGCTCCATAGGCCCCTTAGTTAGTCAGGCTTTGTATGTAGCAAAAATTCGATAGTAAGAGGCATTTTTATTTCAAGCAGAAATTGTATAGTTAAAAATATTCTTAAAATGTTGACTTCAATAATTCATTTAAATTTTTAAGTCGATGCATGTTTTGCATGATTTATATAGCAAATATAGGTATATATGTAAAAAAAACAATTGTTTAGGTATCTTTTTATTCAGGCAATCTGATCTGTTGTCATTTTTAATGTAATTGATATAAATGTGTTCTATTAATTACATATTATTAGAATTTAATTCCTCACTTTCATACTTTTGATAAATTATAATAATTTTAATATTTACTTTCAGCCAATGATGAAAAGACAAATAAAAAGTTAATACACTATGGCTATGACAAGGGCACTGAACCCCTCTCAGCAGCTACAATTGAAGAAGGTTTGTGCAGCAAAAGTATCGATACAAAAATTCAGACTAATCTATAGGGGATTGTGTGATACATGGAGAAATAATGAAGGTTTGTCTGATATACAAATAAGTATAATTACTGTGTAGAGAAAGAGCGTGTCAAGTTTCATACCTAATGATATTTCAGTATTAAAAGGTCTTGTTGCCAAATAAATTAATTTCTGTCACTATTTTATATATTTTAATTATATATTTATTCTTTGCAACCTATTTAATTGTTTTACTCATTTTTAAGGCTAAAAAAGTTTTTTTAACTGGAATGCTTCATTAACTGTTTTTTTATTTAATTTCTTCAGAGTATATGATTTTTCAAACTATAAACTGTAAATTATACACTATAAATCGTTTTTCTTTTTCTGTTATAATCGTAAAAATATTTTAAAACATTATATTGGATTTAAAATGAAACTGATTCTTAGATTAATCCAATATTATTCAACTGAAATATCTTTTTGAAATAGTTAAATTATTTATCACTGTATTCAGTCAAATTTTTTTCATTTGTAGAAATGACACACACACAACTTCTAGCATTGTTGAAGTGCTTGTATGGCGTAATCTTGAAGCTGTGAAAAAAGATGTTCACAACTTTAGTGAATGATGAGAGTGCCTATTTGCAGTTTTTATGTATTGAAAGTTATGGAAGAAAGGCTCAAAGACATTGAAGAATTGAGTAAAATGATAAAAATATTACTTTAAAAAAGTCTGTTTTTGTGTGAATAATATATGTGTATGTACATAATACTTTAATAAGTTATTATCAAAGAGATTACTTGGGTAATTCTAAGAAAATTAATAAATAATAAAAATTTTTGAATTTACAATTTAATATTTTCACAAATTAAAATTAATTCCTGACTCAAAATTATTGGAAGCATTTATCATGTGTATATAAATGCAATTTATCATCTTAGAAAAATATTCTAAATTGCATGTTAGTGAACAATAAATAAATTTAACTTATGTAAAACAAAAAAATATATTCCATCACATAGTACAATATATATAAGTGAGTATTACTTTATTGCTATATTTTATGGTATACTATGATTTATAAATGTGGATTGAAGCCACAAATATTTTTAATCCAAATTCATATTTTTCATTAAATAATATGTGTATTTAAATGCATCTGTATTTAAATTTTTAAAAGAATTAATCAAAATAATTAAATTTAGTAGCTAAAAACGAAATATTTTTGGTGGATTAAACTTACACCTATTTAGATGTGAAAACTATTCATAGATTTTCCGATGTGACTGTTTTTGTAAAGGATAATAAATGTCATTGATTTAAAAAAAAAAAAAAGAATTAAATATTTTTATTTAGGTTAATGTCCTGTCAACTTTGGGTGGTGAGGACGAAAATGAGTGCATAAGAATATTATCAAAACATCTTATTAATAATCTTGCACAAAAATTGAATTGGAAAGCAAATCCACAAAAAACTTCTATTCAAGAATTTCAGAATATTTTACAAGTGATTTCTGGTAATTAAGTAGAATTTACATTTTAAATAATTATTCATATCTGATTACTTTTCTATTTTATTTATTACATTGAATTTTCCTCAAAATAATAGAAAATACTTTAACAAATTATAACTTCCTATGTCACAATTGTAGGCAGTTTTCATTGCCAATTGCAACCCAAACTCCTGTTAATGCAAAATTATCGAATGAAAATTGACCAGTCTCATTTACTATATATTTTACTGGTATTTCTTCCTGTGTGGTCAGATTAATCCTTATATTTCCAAGATACTTGTTTGCTTAAAATTAAAGTACATCCATCAGATTATAAATCTTAATCAACATAAGGTAGTGATTTATTTATTTTTTTCTAAAATAAAAAGGTCTTTAATAATCATTTATTTGCTGTTTCTATTTGAATTATTTAAATATATTTAAAAATTTGTGTTGCTTTTTTAATTTTAAAAATATTATTCTTGACAAAAAATGCTTGCAGACTATTTTCACCCAATTTCAATAATTTTTAAAGGGATTATGAAACTTCTCTGTCTTTTATGCTAGCAAAGGAATATTGCAATTTTTTAATTACCTAATGTTGAAACTTTATTTGACAATTTTATTGAAATATTCTCTTTGATTTATCTTAACTAGTTGATAGATTGCCACTTTATGGTATATTTTTGCATGCAAGGTCTAATATCTACAGTAAAAAGTGCACTTCATCACTTATTTCACAATTAAGATGGAAATCAAACCCCTAAACTGTTGAATTGATGGCTGTGTTACTATAACCATTTCAATGATTGTCTTGTGTGCTGGTTGTAAATTAAAATTAAAATGTTTTTGAAATGCGAAAATATTTTTAGGTTATTCTTCATGAGTAGGATACTTTGAGACAATTATTTCTACTTGATTTTTTTTTTATATATATTTAGCAAGGAATCGAAAATTTCTTATAGAAACATTATTAAGTAAAAAAACGAATAAAAATAACTGTTAATTTCAAAAATAATCTGCTGAACAACAAATTTGTAAAAGATGACGACAAATTACATGCATTTATGTATAATACAATCAAATTCTGTCAAAAAATAATATTTTACAAATAAATTGAATAGATTCTTTTTATATATTTCAATTTTTTCAATATAAATGAACTGTAATATTTGGATGACTTCGTTATGATCTTATGGCAGTAAGATCTGGAAATTCATTTTCTGATGTTGTTTTACTATGTAAAAACAAATATTAGAAATGTTTTTTTTTTCTTCTGATTTATGAGTTTTCTATGAAGAGGTAATTTATTATATTTTATTTTTCTTAAAATACTGCATTTTGTTGAATGTTAAGACCTTTTTTAATATTTAAAATTCAGTTCTGGAAAACTGTCTATGTAGATTAATTAATTCTATGTAGATGTATTCTATGTATTAGTCTATGTAGATAATTTTTAATATTTAAAATTCAGTTCTGGAAAACTGTCTATGTAGATTGGCATTTTTCCTAGAATTCTTATTTCTTGTAAAAATGTTAAAAAGAATGGAATTGTAACAACTAGTCCGATATTCATAAATTTTTTATTATTGGTAAACGAACTATTTATAGAATACTTAGAGCCTAGACTTGTTATAATGGAAGAAAATAGGGCCAAAATATAAGCGAATAGTGAGGAGATCAAATATTAAAATATTTCTTTCACTTTTAAGAGAAAATAAAAAAAAAATATTGATCAATGAAGTTTAAAGTGTTAACTTATGCACCAATGTAATATTAAAGGATAATTTCCAGTATTTATTGAAACATGAAATTCATGAAAATGACGTCGATTCAAATTTTGCGCTTGGCGCATCAGTGTGACGTTAGTAGCTACACACGGAAGATGTAAATCAGGTTTGTTTTAAATACGAGCTTTAACGTTCCTGAGCGTTGTTTAGCGTCGAGATTTGATGTAGTGAGTTGATGCTAGCCCACAAAGCCTTTAAGACGACGAAGCCATTATCAACAGCTCACTGAGTTAGAACGAGGGTATATAATAAACCTATGAACAGGTGGATTTTCTTTCCGTGAGATTGCAGAAAGGCTTGGCAGGAATGCATCCACTGTGCATGAATGTTGGCAGCAGTGGTCAAGGGAAGGCACTGCCTCAAGAAGACCGGGTTCCGGGCGGCCACGTTGCACTACTGAGAGGGAAGACCGCCGTGTTCGGAGTATGGCCATAGCGACTAGTACCAACACCTCCTAGAGTAGAAAGCCGTTGCAGTGAAAGAATGAGTCATGCTCTGGAGGCCGACCCGAAATTCCCTTACTCTTCATCGAGGAGTTTTTCATTCACTTAGATGGGAAAAACCCTAGGTCTTAAAAAGATTTTCACTTAGTTTTAATTAAAGACACAGTGAAGAAGGGAGAATTTTATTTATTTATTTTTATGAATTTACTATTTAAAAGACATTAAGAAATTATTTTTAAAATGAGCTTACTGTACTATAATAACGTTATCCTTTTTACATAAAATCATTAGTTTAAAGATATTAAATTTATGATTAATATTTACATTTTTCATCCCTGTCAATTTTAGAATTTCACAAGAATTTGCATAACATTTTTTTGGCATTTTTTGTATAGTTAACATTTCAATATTTTTACACAGTTTAAAATTTAGCATTAAATGAATTTTACATTTGTTTAGAATTTTATAAACTCATTAATTTACTAATAATGAAAAAAATATTAGTATGCCTAAAGATTTTTGTCTAAATTTCAATTTTATAAAAAAATATTTTGAAATAAATATTTGTAGCAATTGAAAATAATTTGTACATGGAAAATTCTATTATTTAATAAGCTGTTCAACATTTAATGAGCATGTTTAAAAAAATATGAATTTTAATGTATGAATAGACATTTATAGATAAGTATATATTTTTGTCACAAACAGTTTTTGAGGGTTTAAAATTAAGATTTGTAATTCATATTTTGGTAAATATTTCTTAAATTTATGTATCACCTTAACATGTCTTAAAAATACTTTGATAATGTAAACAACATGAAATTTTATCTAATATTTTACACAGTAAATAAACAAGCAAGTATAAGGGGAAAATATTTATTGAAAACAATAAATTATCCAATATTTCAAATACATAGCACAAAACCATTTTTGAAATATTTCTAATTTTCTGTTCTCTTTTTGTATTATTACATTTCTTTTTTATCAGATCATTAACTTTCTTACAGTAATCTTTTAGTAAAATATTTGTTGAAGCATACACAATAATTTTCATAATATTATACACATTATGTTTATTACAATCAAACTGAAAATAAATTTCTAATAATCTAAGATGATATAATGTTATGTTGCATGCAAGGGACCTCTGATTTTTACATTGCATAAATTGTTTTTCAAATTATTGTTACAATAGTTAAACAATCACACAATAGTTAAATTTTATAATTTTTACTGTTTCATTGATAGGAAACTTCAATCCCCCTGTATTCATACTTTGAATTAAAATATCACTACCATCCCTTCATTCATCAAATTCTTTAATGAGGGAACTCTTACCTGTTTCACACTTCATTTTTTTTAAACAAGCATGGATGCAATATCCAGCTATATAGGTTAGGATTGTGGACAGATGATTTATGCTTTCTAAATCATTATTACAAATAACTGTATTTAAATTGTTTATTATTTCATTTCTATCTAAAATTAAAGTGTTTTGAATTTTATCATCAAGTTTTCGACAATGATATTTCCATGTGTAGGAGATTTTAGTGTCAAGGAAATTAAACTTTGAACTTTTAATTTATTTTCTATTTCATAAATCTGGGTAAGCAATACATTGTATTGAGAACCAGCTAATTGTGTGCCTATAAAGTCCAAATCGTTCTTCTAAAGAATCGCTTTGCAACTTTCCAATCAATAGGAAATTCATATTTAATTCTTTTGCACAATAATTAGCAATTTCAATAATAGCATTGGTGGTGAGAGTCAAAGCTAGATGAGTCTCAAAGATTAATATTCCTGTGTCTGAAGACAAATGTTTCCATTTCTTGAGCCACAAGGAAAATTTCTGCAAAAATATTATTCTAGCATCTGATGGTAAATTAGTAAGTGGCTATTAACACTCATTTTTTTTTCTTTTTTTTTTTTTTTTTTTTTTTTGCAATTTTCTTATATAATATTCTCACATTAACAATATCCCACCAAACAGAGATCAGTTTGATAAATGTTGCTGTTCCTTCATAATTTGATAAATCATAAATGGGACCTGCAACTTTTAGTCTTTCATAACAATATCTATTAAAAACTTGCAAAACTAAGTTTACATTCTGTGCTTCCAAATTTGAAAGACAAAGATTTTGTTGTTAGCTTGTGACACAATACCTGACTATTTTTGTAGATTCAATTTCATATAATTTTCTAAAAGTATTAAAAGAAGCAGTATTTAATTTTTTTTTCAGAAACTGAGTTACAAAAACTAAGAAAATAATAAGCTTTATCTGAATTTTTTGGGTTAAGCCAATTATTTCTTATATTTTTAAATAAATGCACAGTATCAATAACAAAAAATAAAGGCATGTTATTATCAACGGAATGATTATAATGAATTTTTAGTTTGGGGGGATTTTTGAAAACCAGGACATTGACTTTCTATTAATGGCATTATTATCACTACTAACACACATTTTAAAGCCTATATTTTCTAGTCCAACTATTATTTTTAATAAGAATGCATGCAACAAATCTCCAGAAATAGTCTTTACAGGATATATATGTGCCACATCTTTATACCTTGATTGAATGCTTTGAAGCATAAAGACTTAAGAAGTTGTAGCAACATCATTTGAATTTGCAGTAAAACCAATAACATTACCACCTTTATACTCTACAGCAGCTTTTAGATATATTTCATCCAACATTGAAACTACAGATCTTATCGTTTTCATTTAAATGCATATATTTATCATTAATGTGAGATAAAAAAATTATCAGAACTTTGTTCTTTTAAGGGATTTGCTGCTTTGTTAATAAATAAAAGTTTTAATGTATCAGGAAGAGGCAATATAATAAAAGAACAATTACGTAAAAATTTATAAGAATGAGGTGATATGGAATATAGCAAAGCACAAAGGGTTAAAAAATCAGGGGAATATCTCCGAAGATGCTTCGAACTTTGTAATAATAAAATCCTTGATAAAGTCCAGTAAATTATTGTTATCAATATAGACATTTTTAATTCATCATTGATATGTACAAGTAAATTAAGTAAATTATCTTTTCCTTTATTATCAACAATATATTTTTCAATAGATCTTAAAATATCAAATATAAACTTAATGTTGTTGGTAGTCATTGGATAAATGTAATTATCTAATTTGTCAAGTTTAACACTTTTAATTGTACTTACCACAGATAAAGATTTGTCAATGGTGACAACAGCTTCTAATACCGGACATGAAGCTGATGTTAAAAATAAAAATATAACAAAACTATCCTTTTTTATGATATTCCAGTTAGAATCAATGACAACAATTTCTAAGCAGTTCTTCAGTTCATCAAAAGAATTGAAGCAAAAATTTTTTCTTCATACAACTTTTTAATCAACCACGTCTTAGTGTATGTATGTATATATATATATATATATATATATATATATATATATATATATATATATATATATATATATATATATATATATATTCTAACATTACTACAGAAGAAATCTAATATTACTACATGATAAATAAGCATGTTTTAACTGTTTTGTTTGTATATATGACATTTATTTAAAACAAATTTTACTTTTAAAACACTTCGATATGTTAAAGTTATACACGAATAATTACTACAATTTAATATTAGAATATTATTACAATATTATAACTATTTAATATAAGCAAAAAACTTACCCTGGAATTTTTAGTAACATGCAAGTATTGTTGAGGGATGACTTTAAGCCATTTGTTGAGCATTTCTTTAGGAAAATGAAAAACACTTATTTTTTCAGTTTTGTCGTAATTACCACGACACATTTGTAGGAACATTGTACAGAACATTTGTTGCGAATGATGACATTAATATCACTTGAAACTAAAAGAAATATATTACAGACTTTAGCCACCAAAAATACAAATCCGCTGGAAAATTGGCGACACAAGAATTGAAACGGGTTCAACAGCTTCGCCTCCACAGCATGAGTCATACAGGACGGGAAATAGTGGTGCTTCGGCTTTCACTGTAGGAGGTGTTGCCTAGGCACACTGGACCTACACCTGGAGTTATGGTCTGGGGAGCAATTTCTTATGGCAGCAGAAGCACTTTCGCGGTTATCCCACGCACCCTGACAGCAAATGTGTACGTCAATCTGGTGATTCAACCAGTTGTTCTGCCTTTCATGAGTACCATTCCAGGAGATGTTTTCCAACAGGATAACGCTCGACCTAATACTGCTGTTGTAACCCAGCGTGCTCTACAGGGTGTCAACATGTTGCTTTGGCCTGCCAGATCACCAGATCTGTCTGCAATTGAGCACCTATGGGACATCATTGGATGACAACTCCAGCGTCATCCAGAACCAGCATTAACCGTCCCTGTATTGATCGACCAAGTGCAACAGGCATGGAACTCCATCCCACAAACGGACATACAGCAGCTGTATGATTCAGTGCATTCACGTTTGTATGCTTGCATTCAAAATTCTGGCGGTTACACTGGTTATTAATGTACCTGTGTTTCACTTCTGCAATGGCTCTTCTCGGACTTAAATTAACCTGTGATCTTAAAATTGTTATCAATTACGAACGTTACCTATATAAATGTATTGCTGAAATTTCATTACTCTACAATAATTATTTCTTGGTGTTGGGATTTTTTTTTCCATCAGTGTATTTATCAGCTCATTACAATAAAAGTTAAAAATTGAAATTGTTTTAATTTATATATAATTATTTCTTAAGAAATAAAAATATATTTTTTGCTACTTGCGATTAAGGGAAGAGAATGGCATGTCTAAGTAACAAAAGCAAATTCAATTTAATGCATTTCCAATACATTTCAATATTAACTTCGCAACATATTCTTAGCAAATAAATGGGTAAATACACTATTGGCCATTAAAATTGCTACACCAGGAAGAAATGCAGATAACAAAATGATATTTAATGGACAAATATATTATACTAAAAATAACAAGTGATTAAATTTTCAAAAAATTTAGCTGGATAGATCCTGAGAAATCAGTACCCAGAACAACCACCTCTGGCAGTAATAACAGCAGTTATATGCATGGGCATTGAGTCAAACAGAGATTGCATTGCATGTACAGGTACAGATGTTCATGCAGCTTCAACACGATGCCACAGTTCATCAACCGTAGTGACTGGCGTTTGGTGACGAGCCAGTCGCTCGGCAACCATTGACCAGACATTTTCCATTGGTGAAAGATCTGGAGAACGTGCTGGCCAGGGCAACATCCGAACATGTTCCGTATCAAGGAAGGTCCGTACAATACCGGCAACATGCTGTCGGGCATTATCCTGCTGAAACGTAGGGTTTCGCAGGTCTCGAATAAAGGGTAGAACCACGGGTCGTAACACACCAGAAATGTAACGTGTACTGTTCAAAGCACCGTCAATGCGAACAAGAGGTGACCGAGACGTGTATCTAATGGCACCCCATACCATCACGCCAGGTGATGGGCCAGTGTGCGTTCACCACGATGCTGCCAAACACGGATGCGACCATCATGATGCTGTACACAGAACCTGGATTCATCTGAAAGATGACGTCTCGCCATTCATGCGCCCAAGTTCGTCGTTGATCACACTATTGAAGGCGCTCTTGTCTATGACGCAGCGTCAAGGGAAGCCGCAGCCATGGTCTCCGAGCTGAGAGTCCATGCTGCTGCAAACATCGTTGAACTGTTCGTGAAGACACTTGTTGTCTTCCAAACAAACCCGTTTCTTGACTCACGGCTCGTGACGTGGTTGCACGATCCAATACGGCTATGCGGATAATATGCCTGTCTTCTTGGCTGCTAGTGATAGGTGGCCGTTGAGATCCCGCATGGCTTTCCGTATTACCGTCCTGAACCCATCTATTCCATATTCTGCTAACAGTCATTGGATCTCGGCCGACGCGAGCAGCAATACTGCGATAAGATAAACCGCAATCCCGGTACGCTACAATTCGATCTTTATCAATGTCAGAAACTTTCTGGTACGCATTTCACCTTCTTACAGGAGGCATCACAACAACTTTTCACTAGGCAACAACGTTCAAATGCAATTTGTGTATGAGGAACCGGCTGAACAATTTCCTCCTTTAAACACAATGTAGGTGTCGCTCTTGGCGACTGCTTTGTTTGAATGCGCTGAAAAACTAATCATTTGCATATCACAGTACCTTCTTTCTTTCGTATAAATTTCACGTCTGTAGCATGTCACCTTCTTGGTATAGCAATTTTAATGGCCAGTAGTGTATCTCATTTTTATCTGTAGAAATAAAACCAATAATATGTAGTTATAATTGGCTCGACGTCAATTAAAGCGACCACTGTTGTCCAAATGGCAAAGAGATGGTGGATAACCGTTATACGGGCATGTGCTGGCAATTATACGAACCATACACAACCAATATGGCATTGCTGGCCACCTAGAGTAGAACCAGCAGTGAATCGTATGCCGGCCCAGCAGCAATGACGACGACCATTTTATTGACGGGGCCAAATAGCGACGGGTCACCGCTAGCAAGACGGCTGTCCGCAGTGGCCCGATGGATGCCCGGCATCACTATGTTTGCTGAATTGTGACGACATAGTTAAAATTAAAATAAGATAATAAAAAGAAGAGAGTATAGCCACTGGAAAATTTTCACAGGCATAGATCGGTTCTCCGACTAAGCCCCACCACAACGCTCCAATTTTTTTTTATTGGTTTCACGTAATCTTTCAAAATCAACTTTTCTTCTTTTATTATTTTTATTTTTTCAAATGGCAAAAAGAGGTAAACGGTACAAGCTAAGCCCGTCACCAACAACATGTGGACCAACGGATACTTTCCATACCTTAAGAAATTCAACCGTGAAGTTCTATCAATTTTAATCTCAGAAACTTGGATAGGTAATTTGGCAGGCATGTTTCCGCATCATTGAAGAATCTTCTGCAATTGATAAATTGAGCCCTTATGGAGAAAGGACAGTTTCTATTATATACACGTCAGTGAGTAAATTTTCCTTCTGCCTAATGAATGTAACAGGGGGGGGGACATCTGTTGAAGTGACCAGAACTTTTGACCATCGACCCCTGGATACCAGGTATTCAAGGTGGTCACTCACAGGAAAGGGCATCTTTTGTTTGCCTTTTTGTTAAACACAAAAGCATGCAACTCCATGCTTTTCATGCGTCATTGCACACTGCAGAAAATTTTAAAACCTTTTTATCTGAATTTTTCAAATAAGTGTGAAAAACCATTTCCAAGATTTTCATGTCTTGAAAGAATGTAGCAACAGGTTTCTAATACAGCACATATTTTTCAAACAGTTTGTAAATCGATTGTTTAAATAGATATAAAAAATTATTTCCTAGAGTTTTAATCTAAAGAAAAAGAGAAATGAATATAATTAATATATGAAAAAAAATACTTAGTTAGTATTTAACATTTGCTGAGCATTGAATTTAATAGACGTTCTTTTAAATTTATTTTATTTTTGTAAACTAATTTTTAAGCTTCTTAAGTATTTTTATGCACTGGATTCAGTGATGATTCATTAATAATAATTTATGTAAGAACCATGTATAGGAAATAAAAATATTCATCAGAATATTAATATTTTAATGTTAAACCTTTCTATATGAAATGCAAGAGATTTTTATTATATTTTTGTCGAAGATTAGTAACTCTTAAATGAGCCAACACAAATCATGTTTAAGAAATTTCAGTAAAAATAAACTTAGTTTGAAATAAAAACAATAATAATATTTTTTATACATTAAGAACAAAAAACCTATTGATAGGAATATATTTGTTATAACAAATGTGCATACAAATTAAAATTTGGTAAATTGAAGTTTTTTTTAAATTTATTTTTTTAATAATTCTCTGCAAATATAGCTTTTATTCATCATTGACCATTTCATAGGCTGAGCTTTCTAATGTCTATTGAAAAATCCTCTGTTAAAAAAACCTCATTAAATATGTCATTAAGCATCTTTAACAGTTTTACAACTATCAAGATATCGTTTCCCATTTAAAAATAATTTTATTTGATGATTGAATTATATAAAATTAATTGAATTAAGTAGGTTTTAATACATATATTTTATTTGAGACTCAAGATATTGTTAATTCTCATGCTGGTAAAGTATATGCAGTGGTAAGTCCTGTGTGAAATGAATTATAAACTTTAACGCATTTTTTATACGGTGAACATCATGCAATACTATAAAAAAATGATGTCGATTACCATCTTCCATTTATACTATATCTTAAAATGTAGTTCGAATCAAAAATGCAGTTGTTCTATTAAACAGTTTAAAATTTTGTGACTCGATAGATAGGTATTTTTGAATAGAATGACAGTATATGTGTGACAATCTTTAAATCAATGCAAACAAAAAATTAATTTCACAATTAAGAATAGTTGAAAGAATTTTTTTTTTTTTTTTTTTTTTTTTTTTGTAGGAATGCATTTAATATGCTTTTAAAATTTTCAAGCAAAACCAGAATAGTACTGGAACGTATTTTATTTTTTTCATCCACCACTCTAAGGGGTATAAGAGATTTTTAGTTGTTGTTGTTATTAATGACACTTGGAGAAGCCAAGCTCGCTATGCCTCGGCTATGCGAATTTAAGTCAATTGGGGTCGTCTTTCGTTTTATTCAGAGCAGCATAAAGGTGAAAGTAGGTCTTTTGTTCTTCAAATCCTTCAATAAATGACAGCACCGGAGGATCTACTCCCTCAATTTTGGCATTGATTTGAAGGGGGAGTAAATTTCTCCAGACCATTGCACCTATAGTAACTGTTCAACGACCGACAACAGGACTTTCGATTCCACGGATTTAACGAGCACGTATATCACATGTACTCGGTGGGTCTTTGTCGGCATTGGGAATCGAACCCCATCTTTCGGGATGGAGGGCAGATACCCTAACCACTAGGCTACCACGGTCTCTAGATTTTTAGCATTTTCATGTAAATAAAAATTCAATTAACTAATCTAGTTTAATTTTATTAAAAAGCTTTAATTAATAATAATAAACAGACCAGTTATTCTATGAATGTAACGCTGTAAAATTTTGAAGATAATTTAAATCTCTAACATTTTGAAGACATTGAACTTGTATATTTGTTATACACAAAGGATTTACTATTATTTAGCATTACATGATGGATACTTAACCATGAGTGAAGGATATGGCAACAGATTGGTTTACGTTTACAGCAAATCCTAGTAAGCAATATGAATTTGACACAAATTTGAATTTGACACAGTTATTCAGGTACTTTTAAAAATTTACTGGTGATTTCTTTTGTATTTTCTTTATGAATAACTTGTTATAAACAAATATAAAAACTTAAACTTACAAGTTTTCATGAATGAAATTTAAGGTAATCACCACACAAACTACATTACTAAAATATATTTTATCAATTCAAGTATCAATATTCTGTTAACAATTTCATTCAAAGAAGGCAGATTTTTTTAGCCATTACGAATATTTATTAACAAATATATATAGTTTTGAAATTTAAAATATCAAATATTGCTTATTTAAAATTATTTATTTGAAATCAAAATATTAAAAATTTAAAGATTTTCGAAAATAATTTTTATTTAAGTTGTAATTTTGTTGCCTTTATATTAATACATTATAGTGAAGAATTCTTTTTTGGAAAGTTAAGAGATCAAATGTATTAAATATTTTTTATGCGTACACATAAAATGTTTCTTGATGGTTAATCTTTAACTAACTTTATATTTCAGTTTATATAATGAAAACATGCTTAGCTTAGAAAACATTTTAAAAGAATATAATGAAATAAAGCAAAAGTTATTATGCTTTGCAAAAAGCTACAGATTAGTAATATTTTTGAATGTTATGAAATGATTCGTAAAATGATTCAGAATAAAAATAAGTTCTTTCATTAATATGAATTATCTCTTATTTTAATTAAGTAATATATATTAAAATCATAGGAAAGTCTTATTAAACATTATTAAAAATAAGTTGAAAATTTTTTTTCAAGGAGAAATGTTCTCAGAGTAAAATCATAAGGTAATGTTAAGGTAAAAGTAATTAATCCGGCAATCATGTATAATAACCAATGATTATTCATAATCTCCTGTAAATTCGGTAACTGTGATAAATTTTTGAAATATATGGATAATCCTGCAAATATATGCCTAATCCCCAATTCGTGATGGGAAATGTCATAAATTCCGATTACTTTGTAGAAAATGACATTTTAATTTCTAAGAATAGGTATTTTTAAGCTATATTAAACAATTCGTCCAGAAGAGTTTGAAAAGCATCATGATGACTTAGAATAAAACATGCAATAATCTCTCTCAGTTTAAAAATTTAAATAATTGTGATTTTTTTGTACGTTCATTTCAGTAGACATTATAAGACCAATATATCAGATAATAGTATGGATGGAAGTTTCTGTAAAGCGTAGAGTAGAGGGCGCTACTGCCGAGGAGACCTAGAAAACTTCCGGCACGAGACTTCCTTCTTACTATTCCTATGGTTTTATACCATAGTTCTTGTTTTCTGTAGTTTCCATTCCTTTTGCGAAATATTCATTTAAAAGTAATTATCTTATAAAATTTTTATGAAATGCAGAAAGCAAATAAAGGTAGTAGTTGTTGCGTAGCAGTTGGTTGCAATATGCGAGCAAGAACAAATTTACTTTCGCAAGTGAAAATGTTCAAATTTCCAACGGAACCTGAACGTAAGATTTTGTGGGAAAAGGCTGTAAATCGGCAAAATTGGAATTCAACGAACTATTCATGTTTGTGTAACAAACATTTTATTACAGGTAAATTTACTAAAACTTCATATATATATAAATATTTAAACATTTTCCCTATTTTAGAAATTTTAATTTCAGTATTATAGCAACCTTTGGCGACATTTTTGGCGCTAACATAATATTTAATAGTTTGTCCAATTCTGTATAAAATATGCGAAATAATCTAAAGCTTATCACAAATATTTTAATATTTTTAATTGCTCTTAATGCTAAAAATCTTTTTAATTGATAAACAATATTAAATTTGTTTTAACATTAAAAAATATTTTTGCTGATTTATTTTAAAGTTTGTCTAAATATTATTTCCTTGAGTATATTTCTATGAAAAAATTAGTTCCCTTTATAAATTTTTAATTAAATTAATGTTGTTGAAGATAAATATATGAAGCTTAGTTTTAGAATGAGACTTTTTAATGATCGATATGGTGTACTGTGCTAAAATGAGCATTGATTTAAATTGATATCTATCATGTTGAATTTCTCTTTATACACCTGTTGTATGAATTAATGTTTTTACTTCTTTCTCAATTATATACATTTATAAATTTCTCTTTACATTATTACAGAAACCATCTAAGGATAAAAATCATCCTGATTATGTTCCATCTATATTTACCCACATGCCACATTCTGAAGGAAAGGTAGAAAGATATGAAAGAACTTTAAATCGAAGTAAAGAAAGTAATAATGAAATTCCCATGCTCTGTAAGTTTTCATATTGTTTATTTCCAATAAATTTTTGATAGATAATATATCTTCAAATTATACGATTAAATTATTTGGATAATTGTTATGTAAAATAAATTGCATTTTATATTGAAATGGAAATTTATTGCAATTAGTGTCACATTAAGTATTTTATTCTATTATTTTTAATTAATTAAACAGATGCTGTATGATTTTTAGACCTTAGCAAGATATTTTTATTAAGATTAAATTACAACCATGTACTTTTTCTTAGTCAAATTTATTTCATTTAAAACTAACTAATTCTCAAGATTTTATACAAATAGTTAATGTAAAAATTAAACTTAAAATATTTGAATTTAATACTTTTTATCTGTTCTTTACTTTTAATAACTTTTAATGTTGCGATTTTAAGGAATTACTTGCCTCGTAATTACAACTATTATTCCAAGTATCATAAGATTTAATTTGACATTATATGAGAAGGATTGTTATGTAAATAATCAAAAATACATTCTAATTGTGTAATGTCTTTTAATATATTTAGTAATATTTTATCAGAAATGAATTCTTAAAAGTTAAAAACACAGTAATGCATTACTCATACACAATTAACTATGTATTATTCTGTTAACTGTTTTTGCCAAAATATCTCCAAATATTGTGGTTATGTGCTAAAAATCATCTTTTTGAATATAAAATAACTTGTTTAGGAAATATAGCTCTCAAGGGTTGTTGTCATTTAATTACAATTTTAAAAGCATGTTTTTTTATTATAGTCAATAGGATAATATGTACATAAATTATTTTTAGTGCTATTAACAATTAGAAATGTAATTCTGTTAATTTAGCATTTTTTTAAAATTAGAATTTTATTTATAGGTGATGTGAATTCTAAATTAGAAGACATTCTGGAAACTAAAGATGCAATGATAATGACTGATTTATCAATGCATGACATTGAAGCTCTGAAAGAAAAAAATAATGCTTTAGAAGTGCAAACAACAATGTATAAAAATTCACTGCTGCAAAATGCAGCATTTAACAACATTACTTTGTCGCCAAAGAAATTCAATTTTTATACTAAATTAAAAAATATTACTTTTTTTTATGGTTTACTTGAACTTCTGTTAAGTTCTTGGGAACCAAAAATAAAGACCAAACTAGAACCAAATGAGCAGCTGCTGCTAGTATTGATGAAACTTCGACTAGGTCTTCTTAATCTAGATTTAGCCTACAGGTTTGAAATTGGGAGCAGCACTGTAAGTAAAATATTTAGAATATGGATTCCTAGAATGGCTGCAGTACTCACCAAATTTATACATTGGCCTTCTAAAAGTATGGTTTTAAAGAATTTGCCTCAATGTTTTCAGAAGCCCTTTTTGAAAGATGCCATTTGTATCATAGATTGTTCGGAAATTTTCATCGATACTCCATACAATCTTGATGCACGTTCCCAAACATATTCGCACTATAAACATCATAATACAGTGAAATTTTTAATTGCTTGTTCTCCATCAGGTGGTATTGTTTTTGTATCAAGACTGTATGGAGGAAGATGTTCTGACAAAGATATTACCATCAAATCTGGATTCCTGAATAATCTACAGTTAAATGATGTAATTTTAGCTGATAGGGGATTCAGAATTGAAGATGTTGTTGGAATAAAAGGGGCTAAAGTAATTGTTCCTTCTTTTACAAAAGGAAAAAAACAATTACTAGGATCAGAAGTTTCCAATTCCAGAAAAATTGCTAAAGCAAGAGTTCACATCGAAAGATGTATTAGAAGAATAAAATGCTACAGAATTCTCAAAACTTCTTGGCCACCTGCATACGTTGCAAACACAGATGTTAACAGTAAATCTTTGGGAGATGACATATTGATAATCTTGAGTGCTCTGTGCAACTTAGGAAACACATTGTTATAAAATTACTTAATAAAAGTTATGACTTTTTTTAATTAATAAAATGTTTCAAGTGACTGTATTTTGAAATTTATTGTAATGAATTGTATATAAAATATTGTAGAAACTTTAAAAAGTTAGATATTAGTTATAAAATTTTAAATTAGTGAATAGTAATTAAGATTAATAAATTAATTTCAAATATATTGTTTATTACAAATATTCCATTTAATGATTTAAAAAATTATGTTCACTGAAATTTTTGAATGAAAAGTAATAGCAATAAAGATCTTTGTAAAACAGTTCAAAATAAAAATTATATTGATTGAAAATATGTATTTTGAATCAATATAATTTTTATTATATTACTTGAGAATGTAATTGAAATATTTAGTTGTTAAATCAGTAAAGAATATGAATATATTTTTTCGACAACGAAGAAGTGAACTCCATTCTCTGCTTAATTTGATGTAAATTACAGAAAACTAAAATTATATATATATATATATATATATATATATATATCCTTTTATATATATCAAAAAAATATTTTTATTGTAGCTGAAATACAAACCAATTATTATTCATTTGTATGTTAAATAAAATAAATATAATTTTCACAGAAAAATATTATTTTATTTTATTTCTTTTAAAACTGTTTCTTCTAAAATTTCAGGTAATATATATTTTTCAAAAAACTTAATTAATATTGGTTTTTTAACCTTCCAATAATCATCATCAAAATGTATTTGTAAAAACTTGTATAAGCTTCAGCTGAAGGTAAAGATGATGAAATTGAAGTAGATTCTGTTGTGGTCTTCTGGTGACTAAAATTTATTTCTGAGGCAAGAACATGTTCTGCCTTTGAATAAATATATGAAAGATTTTATATTTAATGGCATATTTGATTATTTAAATAATTTTAAACAAACATTAGAAAAAATTAGCAAGAAAAATATAAGTATCTTTTATAAACATTTTTATATTTTTCTGGTGTTGTCAATTTATTTTAAATATAAATGTCCATTTTAAATTATATTTGCAGGCTAATGATATATTATGTAGATTACTTAAAAAACTATTTTGCTTTACAAATATTAAAAGCAAAAATGTTAACTCATGATTAATAAAATATAATATTTCGTATCTACATCTTAAGAATGACTTACCTTTTTTGAAACTTTATTCCATAAACATGGCATTGATGTACAAGATGGATTAGTTAACCCTTCTCTCACAGCAGTTTCAACAGTTAATAATAAAGCTGAAACATGAGAGCAAGCTTCTCCTAATCTAATAACAATATAATTAATATATATAGATTACATATTACATAGAATAAATAAAATTATTTTTAGATTTGCTACAATTATATATAGTTATTAGTCTATTATTTCCACTTTTAAACTAATATCAAGTAAAAATTTTTAATATATAATATTAAACAAATATAAATAAGTCATACCCAGCCATACAAGTGCAGTGTCCACTAATGATTTTGCCACTACACTCAATAACAGCCCATGGCATGTGAAATTTTGTAGATGTTTGACTTGCCTGCACACTGCAAGTCATTATGCATATTTTTATGCTTTCACATCTATAAACTTTCACATCATGGACTTTTCCACTTAAAATAAAATTGTAGCAATCCAGCGCCTTATAATTTTCAAATGCTTCATTTGTATAGAAGCATTTCTTTACTACAAGATACATATAGACATCCCCAAAAGAAACTTTAGGCCATATTTTGTAATTATTTCGTTGAAATAAGAATTTTCTTAAATCATCATCTAATGGATCTGGTAATCTTTCTCCAACAATGGTTAATTTTGAGATATAACGCATTTTTGATTCTTCATCTAGATTGCTATAATAAGTACTAGACATCTGAAAAACATAAATTCAAGGTTTAAAATAAAATTCTAACTATTATTTTATTTAAAAAATATTAAAACCATTTTATAAAATTTTCATTTAATATTTTAATCATATATTTAATGTTATAATTTAAAAACTAATATTTACAATCCTTAATTTAATTAGCTATATATTAAATCAACTCATAAAAATAAAGACTTAAATTTTAATTGCATTGGAAACCAAGACTTGTTTAAAATAGTAATAAACAACAAATAAATAAAAATCGTTACAATTTTGTTCCACTCATTTTTGATACCATGATGATTGATCTAGCATGATCAAGAAAATTTTAAAAAAATTATAATACTATAAAGGAAAGCATAAATAATACCTTGCTTGATATTTGAAATGATTTATAGTTCAATCACGCGCAAAATATATTTCCTGAAATTTTGGAATAAATGCGTAAAATTAAAAATTAGTTAAAGAACAATTAAGATAAATAATAACAAGAATTAGAACGTGGTTTACAATACATCATTCATCAACAATTGATCCTAATATCGCCAATACGAGCGATTCCCCGCAAAATATGGTAATCCATCAGGATTATTTAAGTATAAATTAAAAATTTTTGAAAAAATTTATGAGATCACCACTGATTGCACTCTTATTAAAAATTATGATTTTAACGGATAAAATAAAAAAATTTTCGAAAACAGAAATATATATATAAAAATATTTAAATAAAAATTTCTCTCGTCCCATTGATTTTCAATGGGACGAGAGAAAACCGGAAGTATTTGAGGTCTCTTCCGGTGAACTGAGGCTTGTTTTTGTTTACATTGAAAACTCCATCCATACAAAATTCAGTTTAGTTCTACACATCTCTAGTTTTCTAAAATGTCCAAATCAGCCACCCCTCTTTTTAAGAATTCGAATTATATTTCTTTTTGGTCTGATTTTAGAAAATGGAGGAGTGCCACGACTCCAACCAGAGGATATTAAATATTAATACATCAAAACGTTCGCAATAGTTTCCTCTATAAAATTCAGTTTCTTTGAAGAAATTTCTGGTCATTTGAAATGTCCTTATAACCCCCCATACCTCTTTAAAATATTAAATTTTTCATTTTTTATTGGATGTTAAGAAATTGACGACTGATATGATTCCAACCTTGAGATCTTGTATAATAATACATACACATGTTTGCAATAGTCTCCTCTACAAAATTCAGCTTGGTTCCAGATATTTCTTGACACCGGAAATGTTTTAATCACGACACCCCCCTCTTTAAACCATTAAAGTTTTGTTTTTTATCGGATTTTAGGAAATTGAGGAGTGTTATGATTTAAAAAATGAGATCTTAAATATTAATACATCAAAATGTTTGCAATAGTCTGTTTTACAATATTCACATTTGTTCCAGATATCTCTAGTCTCATAAAATGTCCTAACAATCACCCCCCCTTTATTTAAGAATTCAAATTTTTGTGTATTTTTGTTTGGATTGTAGAAAATTGATGAGTGATACCATTCCAACCAGGGGATCTTAAATATTAATACATCAGAATGTTTACATCAGTCTCCTCTACAAGATTCAGTTTGCTTATACACATCTTTAGTCTTCTTAAGTGTCCTAATCAATCCTCCCATCTTTTTTAAGAATTCAAATTTTTGTGTCTTTTTGGTCTGATTTTAGACAATTGAGGAGTGCTACGACTCCAAGCATGGAATATTCAATATTAATGCCACAAAATGTTTGCAATAGTGTCCTATAAAAATTCAATTTGTTTCAAGACATTTCTAGTCATTTAAAATGTCCTTATATCTCCCACTCTTTAAAGTATTTAATTTTTGTTTTTTTTTATCGGATTTTAGGAAATTGAGGAGTGTAACGATTCTAACCATGAGATCTTATATATTAATACATCAAAATGTTTGCAATAGTCTCCTCTACAAGATTCAGTTTGGTTCAAGAAATTTCTAGTCTTCTAAAATGTCCTAATTACTTTCCCCCCCCCCGCTTTAAAGCATTAAACATTTGTTTTTTTATTGGATTTTAGGAAATTGAGATTTGTTATGATTCCAATCATGAGATCTTATATATTAATGCATCAAAATGTTTTCAATAGTTTCCTCTACAAGATTCACTTTGGTTCCAGAAATCTATAGTCTCATTAAATGTCCTAATCATCCCCCCCGTTTTTTAAGAATTCAAATTTTTGTGTCTTTTGTTCTTATTTTAGAATATTGAGAAGTGCTACGACTCCAACCATGGGATATTAAATAATAATACAGCAAAATGCTCGCAATAGTCTCTTCTACAAGATTCAGTTTAGTTCTACACATCTCTAGATTTCTAAAATGTCCAAATCAGCCCCCCATTTTTCTTAAGAATTCAAATGTTTGTGTCTTTTTGGTATGATTTTAGAAAATTGATGATTGCTACGACTCCAACCATAAGATATTAAATATTAATACATCAAAACATTCGCAATAGTGTCCTCTAAAAAATGCAGTTTTTCGAGAAATTTCTGGTGATTTGAAATGTTTTTATAACCACCCCTACCTCATTAAAATATTTAATTTTTCATATTTTATCGGATTTTTGGAAATTGATGAGTGTTATGATTCCAACCTTGAGATCTTATATAATAATACATAAACATGTTTGCAATACTCTCCTCTACAAGATTCAGTTTGGCTCCAGACATTTCTTGACACCTAAAATGTTTTAATCATGACACCCCCTCTTTAAAGCATTATACTTTTATTTTTTTTTATCGGATTTTAGGAAATTGAGGAGTGTTAAGATTCCAAAAATGAGATCTTAAATATTAATGCATCAAAATGTTTGCAATAGTCTCCTTTACAATATTCACTTTTGTTCCAGAAATCTCTAGTCTCATAAAATGTCCTAATCAGACCCCCCCCCTCTTTTTTTTAGAATTCAAAATTTTATGTCTTTTTCGTCTAATTTTTGAAAATTGAGTAGAGCTACGACTCCAACCATGATATATTAAATATTAATACTTCAAAATGTTCACAATAGTCTCCTCTACAAGATTCAATTTGGTTCAAGACATTTCTAGTCTTCTAAAATGTCCTAATTACCTCCCCATCTTTAATGCATTTAACTTTTATTTTTTAACGGATTTTTGGAAATTGAGAATTGTTATGATTGCAACCACGTGATCTTGCATATTAATACATCAAAATGTTTGCAAAAGTCTCCTTTACAAGATTCACTTTGGTTCCAGAAATCTCTAGTCTCATAAAATGTCCAAATCATCCCCCCCTTTTTTAGGTATTCAGATTTTTATGTCTTTTTGGTTGGATTTCAGAAAATTGATGAGTTTTACGACTGGAACCATGGGATCCTAAATATTAATGCATCAATATGTTTGCATCAGTCTCCTCTACAAGATTCAGTGTGGTTCCACACATCACTAGTCTTCTTAAATGTCCTAATCAGTCCCCCCCTTCTTTTTTAAGAATTCAAATTTTTGTGCCTTTTTGGTCTTATTTTAGAAAACTGAGCAGTGCTATGAATCCAACCATGGGATATTCAATATTAATACATCAAAATGTTCGCAATAGTGTCCCATAAAAAATTCCGTTTTTGTTCAATATATTTCTGGTCACTTAAAATGTCCTTATAACCCCCCCTTTTTAAAATATTATTGTTTTGTTTATTATCGGATTTTAGGAAATTGAGGAGTGTCATGATTCCAACCATGAGATCTTATATATTAATACATCAAAATGTTTTCAATAGTTTCCTCTACAAGATTTACTTTCTTTCGAGAAATCTCTAGTCTCCTAAAATGTATTATTAAGTCCCCCCCTTTTGAAAAATTCAAAATTTTAATTCCTTTTGATCTGATTTTAGAAAATTGAGGAGTGCTACGACTCCAACCATAGGATATTAAATATTAATACATCAAAACGTTCGCAACATTGTCCTTTACAAAATTTTGTTTCTTTCAAGAAATTTCTGGTCATTTGGAGTGTCCTTGTAACACCCCATACCTCTTTAAACTATTTAATTTTTCATTTTTTATCGTATTTTACGAAATTTAGGAGTGTTATGATTCCAACCTTGAGATTTTATATAATAATACATAAACATATTTGCAATAGCCTCCTCTACATGATTCAATTTGGTTCCAGACATTTTTTCACACCTAAATTGTTTGAATCATGACACCCCAACTATAAAGCATTAAAATTTTGTTTTTTATCAGATTTTAGGAAATTGAGGAGTTTTATGATTCAAAAAATGAGATCTTAAATATTAATACAGCAAAATGTTTGCAATAATCTACTTTACAATATTCACTTTGGTTCCAGAAATCTCTAGTCTCATAAAATGTCCTAATCATCCCCTCCCCATTATTTAAAAATTCATATTTTTGTGTCTTTTTGGTTGGATTTTAGAAAATTGATGAGTGATACGACTCCAACCATGGGATCTTAAATATTAATACATTGGAATGTTTGCATCCGTCTCCTCTACAAGATTCAATTTGGTTCCTCAAATCTCTAGTCTTCTAAAATGTACTAATCAGTCCTCCTTCCTTTTTTAAGAATTCAAATTTTAAGTTTTTTGGTCTGATTTTAGAAAACTGAGTAGAGCTACGACTCCAACCATGGGATATTCAATATTAATACAACAAAATGTTCGCAATTGTCTCCTCTACAAGATTCAGTTTTGTTGAAAATGTTTCTAGTCATCTAAAATGTCCTAATTACCTCCCTCCCCCGCTTTAAAGCATTAAACGTTTGTTTTTTTTTTATCGGATTTTAGTAAATTGAGAATTATTATGATTCCAACAATAAGATCTTATATACTAATACATCAAAATGTTTGCAATAGTCTCCTCTACAAGATTCATTTTGATACCAGAAATCTCTAGTCTCATAAAATGTCCTAATCATCCCCAAATTTTTTAAGAATTCAAATTTTTGTGTCTTTTTTTGTGTATTTCGAATATTGAGGAGTGCTACGACTCCAACCATGGGATATTAAATAATACTACATCAAAATATTCGCAATGTTGTCCTATACAAAATTCAGTTTCTTTCAAGAAATTTCTGGTCATTTTAAATGTCCTTATTAACCCCCCTACCTCTTTAAGGTATTAAATGTTTCGTTTTTTTTATCGGTTTTTAGGATATTGAGGAGTGTTATGATTCCAACCATGAGATCTTATATATTCATACGTCAAAACATTTGCAATAGCCTCCTCTAAAATATTCAGTTTGGTTCCAGACATTTCTTAACACCTAAAATGTCTTAATCACCAACCCTATAAAAAGTCAATTTTGTGTTTTTTTATTACATTTTAGAAAGTTCAGGATTGTTGCGACTCCATCCATGGGATATTAAGAATTAATACATCAGATTGTTCGCATTAGTCTCCTCTACAAGATTAGCATTGGTTCAAGAAATCTCTAGTGACCTAAATTTTAATAATCAGCCCCCACCTTTTAAGAATTCAAAATTTTAAGTCTTTTTGGTCTCATTTTAGACAATTGAGTAGAGCTACGACTCCAACCATGTTATATTAAATTTTAATACTTCAAAATGTTCACAATAGTCTTCTCTACAAGATTCAATTTGGTTCAAGAAATTTTTAGTCCTGTAATATGTCCTATATTCCCCCTTCTTTAAAGCATTAAACTTTTGTTTTTTATCGGATTTCAGAAATTGAGGAGTGTTATGATTCTAAAAATGAGATCTTAAATATTAATACAGCAAAATGTTTGCAATAGTCTACTTTACAAGATTCACTTTCGTTCCAGAAATCTCTAGTGTCATAAAATGTCCTAATCATCCTTTCCCCATCATTTAAGAATTCAAATTTTTGTGTCTTTTTGGTTGGGTTTTAGAAAATTGATGAGTGATACGACTCCAACCATGGGATCTTAAATATTAATACATCAGAATGTTTGCATCCGTCTCCTCTACGAGATTCAATTTGGTTCCTCACATCTCTTGTCTTCTAAAATATACTAATCAGTCCTCCCCTCTTTTTTATGAATTCAAATTTTAAGTCTTTTTGGCATGATTTTAGAAAACTGAGTAGAGCTACGACTCCAACCATGGTATATTAAATATTAATACTTCAAAATATTCACAATAGTCTCCTCTACAATATTCAGTTTGCTTCCAGAAATTTCTAGGCTTCTAAAATGTCCTAATTACCTCCCCCCCTCCCGCTTTAGAGCATTAAACGTTTGTTTTTTATCATATTTTAGGAAATTGCGAATTGTTATGATTCCAACCATGAGATGTTATATATTAATACATCAAAATGTTTGCAATAGTCTCCTCTACAAGATTCACTTTGGTTACGGAAATCTCTAGTCCCATAAAATGACCTTTTCATCCAAAATTTTTTTAAGAATTCAAATTTTTTGTCTATTGTTCTGATTTTAGAATATTGAGAAGTGCTGCGACTCCAACCATGGAATATAAAATAATAATACATCAAAATGTTCGCAATAGTCTCCTATACAAAATTCAGTTTAGTTCTACACATCTCTAGTTTTCTAAAATGTCCAAATCAGCCACCCCTCTTTTTAAGAATTCGAATTATATTTCTTTTTGGTCTGATTTTAGAAAATGGAGGAGTGCCACGACTCCAACCAGAGGATATTAAATATTAATACATCAAAACGTTCGCAATAGTTTCCTCTATAAAATTCAGTTTCTTTGAAGAAATTTCTGGTCATTTGAAATGTCCTTATAACCCCCCATACCTCTTTAAAATATTAAATTTTTCATTTTTTATTGGATGTTAAGAAATTGACGACTGATATGATTCCAACCTTGAGATCTTGTATAATAATACATACACATGTTTGCAATAGTCTCCTCTACAAAATTCAGCTTGGTTCCAGATATTTCTTGACACCGGAAATGTTTTAATCACGACACCCCCCTCTTTAAAGCATTAAAGTTTTGTTTTTTATCTTATTTTAGGAAATTGAGGAGTGTTATGATTTAAAAAATGAGATCTTAAATATTAATACATCAAAATGTTTGCAATAGTCTGTTTTACAATATTCACATTTGTTCCAGATATCTCTAGTCTCATAAAATGTCCTAACAATCACCCCCCCTTTATTTAAGAATTCAAATTTTTGTGTATTTTTGTTTGGATTGTAGAAAATTGATGAGTGATACCACTCCAACCAGGGGATCTTAAATATTAATACATCAGAATGTTTACATCAGTCTCCTCTACAAGATTCAGTTTGCTTATACACATCTTTAGTCTTCTTAAGTGTCCTAATCAATCCTCCCATCTTTTTTAAGAATTTAAATTTTTGTGTCTTTTTGGTCTGATTTTAGACAATTGAGGAGTGCTACGACTCCAAGCATGGGATATTCAATATTAATGCACCAAAATGTTTGCAATAGTGTCCTATAAAAATTCAATTTGTTTCAAGACATTTCTAGTCATTTAAAATGTCCTTATATCTCCCACTCTTTAAAGTATTTAATTTTTGTTTTTTTTTATCGGATTTTAGGAAATTGAGGAGTGTAACGATTCTAACCATGAGATCTTATATATTAATACATCAAAATGTTTGCAATAGTCTCTTCTAAAATATTCAGTTTGGTTCCAGACCTTTCTTGACACCTAAAATGTCTTAATCACCAAACCTATAAAAAGTCAATTTTGTGTTTTTTTTATTGTATTTTAGAAAATTGAGTACAGCTACGACTCCAACCATGATATATTAAGTATTAATACTTAAAATTGTCCACAATAGTCTCCTCTACAAGATTCAGTTTGGTTCAAGGTATTTCTAGTCTTCTAAAATGTCCTAATTACCCCTCCCCCCTCTTTAAAGCATTAAACTTTTGTTTTTTTATAAGATTTTAGTAAATTGATAATTGTTATGATTCCAACTATGAGATCTTATATATTAATACATCAAAATAATTGCAATAGTCTCCTCTACAACATTCTGTATAGTTTCACATATCTTTAGTTTTCTAAAATGTCGTAACCAACCCCCCTCCCCCCAATTTTTAAGGATTCAAATTTTTGTGCCTTTTTTATCTGATATTAGAAAATTGAGCAGTGCTACGACTCCAACCATGGGGTATTCTATATTAATACATCAAACTGTTCGCAATAGTGTCCTATACAAAATTCAGTTTTGTTCAAGATATTTCTCGTAAATTAAAATGTCCTTATAAATCCCCCCCTCCTCCTTAAAATATTAAATTTTTGTTTTTTTTTTTATCGGATTTTAGGAAATTGAGGAGTGTTATGATTCCAATCATGAGATTTTATATATTAATACATCAAAATGTTTGCAATAGTCTCCTCTAAAAGACTATTGCACTATTAGCTGTACTTATGAGATTTATATATTTGACTAAAACTTTGACAAAACCTAATGGTTCAAAAATTCCGTGATTGTAAGATCGAAACTTCACTTCTGTAGGTTGTATAACTTTTGTTAAATTCAGTAAATCGTAAGCTTGTTTAGGGAAAGATGAAAATCCTGCACCGGAATCAACTTCAAATTTTTGTATTTTCCTATTTATCTGCACTATTTGCACATTAACTCAGAACTTTTCAGAGTCAGTTGTAAATTTGAAAATATCAAAAACTTTAGTCCTATTAGAAAAATATTAATGGCATCAATATCTATAACATATTCATCTTTTTCAAAAGATTGAATTTCACTATTTTTCAGCAGTGTTGATAAACAGAATTTTTGGATGTGTCCCTTTCGCTTACAAAGTGTACAGTATAATTTCTTTATGTCAGCACGACATTCTCGAGGAAGGTGATTTGAACGTCTCCATCATAATCGTGTATTGTAAATACGAAGTTCACAAAAATTTAGTGTTGATGAAAATCTATGTCTAGAAATTGACCTGTTTCGTTTTTGAGAAAAATCTCGCTTTGTAACATTTGAATGAGTTGTTTTAAAAGTACTTTGAGTTCTTAAAATTTTATTAACTTCGTCAGATTTTCCACTCAAATTGTGTTTTGATAAATCACAGTTGTTTATTTTCGAAGCTTCTAAAGCTAAAGCTTGTTCAACAGCTACATCGAATGTTAGACCTAAAACCATTAAAAATTTCTCTCGAATAAAGTCTTCTTTTAATCCTCTAATAAACTGTGCTCTCAAAAATAAATTAGCAACAAACTTTTCACATTCACAATTAAAATCACAAGTAGAAGTAAATTTTCGAAGTGCGGCAACATAATCAGAAACACATTTGTTTCCATTTTGAAAACGAGATAGAAATTTGTGTTGTTCGATAATATTATATTTAGGACAAATGATTTTAAAGAACAGAAATTATTTCATCATACGATAAATCATTCGGACTTTTAGGTGCAATTAAAGAACACAAGAAATTATAATGTTCAGATCCAATATAGTTCAGTAGTATTTTAACACACAAAATTGTTTCTTTGAAAACAAATTTGATTTGTAAATAATTTTGAAATCTTTATTTATGTTACAAAAATGTTTCTGCTAAAGAATTAGAACGTTTGAAATTTGATTAAAATGTTATCGTGCCTTTTTTATGATCTGGAATGTTCTTACTTTGATCTTGTTTCAAAATAGGATCTGTAAGTCTATCATTACTTGATGTAATTACTTTTAATAAAATTGCAAATTGTTCTGCCTCCAGAATACTTTTTGTTTATCCTCGTCGCCAATTTATTGTAGTGTATTTTATTGTAATGTTCATTGAAGCAGCCGGAATGTTATAATTATTTATTCAAAAATGGGATGACCCAATTATACACACATACAAGTATTGACATTATTGAATTGTTCTATTTGTAAACATTCTTATAGTCTCGAACTCAGTTCTTACTTTCGTTTTTAAGAATACTACAATATCATATTCTCTACACACTATTGTTATGCATACCTCACTACAAGAATTTTGCTACCCCCATACAACAGCCATATATGCCATATTCTCTACACACTATTGTTATGTTATTAAGAATAGTGAACCATTTGCCTTTGTTCTTGAAAAGAGAAAAGTTCAAGAATGGAATTACATAAGCTAAATTAACTACATTGGGGTATAAATATCTTTAAGGGTATAATATCAAAATACATGATAGTTTAAATTGATGGCAAACTCTGCAATAATTTCAGAATAAAATAGCCAATGTTTAAACTGGAGAATAAAATACTTGATTGAAATTTATTAAATTTAAGCAAAAAATTTTCATGCAAAATTCTCCATTCAAAACTAAGAATTCTACATGAAAATTTGATGGACATTAGGAACAAGGGTTTTGTTTAATATAGTTTAGAACAAATAGTTTTCATTTATTTTACTTTCTATGTAATTTATCGTTTTATTTATATGAAATGCCAATGGATATTTTCCTTATTGAGATAATGAATTCAGAATATTTTATGTTTGAAAATTATTACTTCATATTGATTGTAAAACTATAGCTATAATTTGATTTATTTTTTTTAATATTTAGGTTTGGAAGACGAAGACAAAGAATTAGAAAAAGCCAGTAAAAGAAGAGCTTGTGAAACTAATAAAGGTAAGTTTTGTTGTACAGATTATATTTCATGACTTGACAGTAGATTTTATAGATTGAGCATCTTGATTGTGTTTTCTTTAACTGTGATACTATGCATTTCAATGAACTGATAAATATCTCAGTTTAAGGGTTTCAGTCATTCAGGAAAATTCTTAGGTTTGTCTTTTTCATGCCTTCTCCAGTTGATTCATTGGTTGGGTATAGTAGATGTTTGATTTATATTTGAAGAATGGTCTGGTGCAGAAATACATTATATTATGAGGCAATATCCTATCTGACCTAAGACTTTGAAAACTATGCTATAAAGCCATTAGAGTCGTACAAATGTCACTAGAGTCAAAACAAGAGAACTCATATAATAACTTTTAGTCATCTATTATCATTCATCTTTGCGTTCATTAGTCTATTTTTTTCTTATTTATAACAGTTTTTAGCATATACAGTATAATATCACATATTTCATCTATTCCTTTAATAGAAAATACCCAAGTATGTACCTAGTATCTTTTAAATTGCAGCTCAGCTATCTGTTTAGAAGTTTCTAAATTAGATTCTGATCTTAGTCTGGGATGTTTGTACTAGTTTTGAATCTAATTAATACTTGTTCCATTGTGATAATCCAGCTTGTGAACTGAGAGAGGGAAAAAACACCTAATCAAACTTAGCGGTACATTCATTTCTTAATTTTATTCTACATATATATGAGATTTGATTTTGTGATACAAAGCAGCATCTGGTTCGAAACAAAGTAAATAAACAATTAAAAATAGTAAAACTCAATCAAAATAATCTCATCAAAAATATTGTACATATTTTCCACTGAAAAAGATGGCTTGCGAAAAATGGAAAAGATGGTTGCTTTTTATTGCTAGAAGTTAATGAACAACATTCATGTTAATACATAGTTCTCATTTGGTTGTTCATCAGATTTCCATCCTTCTCAGCATTTTAGTTAGAAAATAAAACTTGCAGAAACGTTTTATAGATACAAAGTAAGGAAGCCAACAATGAATGATACTTTAAAATTTTTTCTGCCTATTTATTTTTGTATTTTGAAATATCATTTATTCTGAAATAATTATTACCAGCGTAGCTCAAAATAAAATGTAAATTAAAGTATATTAATATGATTACCTTTAATTTATAAAGATTTATTTTTCATTTAGCTCTTTTACAATTTATAAATATTTATATATTCATGAAATTTTTTTATTTACAGTGATTGCTGATGATTCTTCAGTGATAAATATTGAAAATTCTCTTCAATGTTCAGATCATAGTAAGTGAGATTTTACTAATAATTATTAATTCCATATTAAGGATGAAAATGCAAATTATTATAAACTTGTTTTCATTAAGCTCTATCCATACAATGCATTTAAATTTTCACAATCGAAAATAGAATGTTTGCTTTCAAGAATTGAGCCTTGTTTATAAATATACAATTGGAAAGTATCTAATGATATGTTATGCATTTGTATACATGTCTGAACTTTATCATTACAAAACTTTTAAATAGGTGACAGATTGTTTCAATTCTAATGAGGACCAGTTAAAGTCCATTGTGTAAGTTTCATTTCATTAGTTTGGAAAATTAAGCTCCCATGTGACTTTCATAAAATTATAACAATAAGTGAAACAGTCTTCAAAATACTGATTAATATCAATAAATATAGTTTTTGTGTCTGTTTCTTATATAGCATTCAGTTTCAAAATTTGCCCAATAAACGTGTTTTTTAAAAAAAATGCAGCAAGATAGTGCTGTTACTTATTCAGGTTTACTTAGACATCATACAATAGATGATTTCATTGAATAGCAAATTTTTAAAATGCACTAATTCTAGATCAGTTTCAATTACTTTTAAAAAGTGCAAATTTCAGTTTCATTAATTATTTCATTAGTTGAAAACTTTCAATGTAAATAAGGCAAGATTTTATTAAATATTAAAATTGAATTTAAAAAAAATTTAAATATTAAATTAAAATTTTTATCAATACAATGTTTCAGATCTACCACAAAAAACTGTGCAGCCCCTGAAACAGCGTTTCAGAAAAAAAAAGAGGAGTGAACTTGAACTCCTAAAGGTTGGCTTGCCACCCTACTTTCAAACAAAAATAGAATTGCCAATTTCCCAAGTCAGAAGCCCCCCAACAATACCACAGCTAGTAGCCCGTGTGAGGAAACCATGTGGGATAGTCCAAATCGGAAAGAGAGGTCGTCCAAGAAAGCAACCCTTCAATCGATTAAGAGACAATCTGGGAAGGTTTGTAAGCGGTAAGTTTCTATTTTGATTAGTTGAAGAATTTCTATACATATTGTAGGGTACTGACTTATACAGGATACGTTTGTAATATTTGTTGTTTTTTTTAAATCTTTAAAAACATTTTCAGATGAGAACAAAGAATGGCAGCCACCACGCCCAAAAGTTAGGAGGAGAAGAACAGAATTGGAGTTGCTTAAGGCAGGCTTGCCACTCTTTTTTCAGTCGTAAATATTTATGAATAAGATTAAGTCATAATAAGATTATTTTTTAAAGATATGAACAAAATTTTATGAATCAATTATAAAGACAAACTGATTAGGATTTTTAAAAACTAAAAGTGCAATTGTAAAAAAAAAGAAGAAAAAAAAAGGTCTAAAATTTTATGTTACTTATATTTTATTTAAGCTCACATTCATATGGAACAAACTGCATTATTTTAACCCTTATTGTCTTAGTATTATGATTTAAATGTCTTGGATTAAATAATTTTTAATTATTTGCTAGAGGGATAAGAGGGCAAGTTTTAGTTTATCTTTTAACCACTTATTGCATTCATCCATGCTTGCAGCACAATAAATTTTCGTTTAAAAATTTCTTTCTGAAATAATAATTTCTTAGTTAAAAGAAACATTGAAATTTTCATATTATTTCAATGGATGTCAGCCAAACTTGGAGCTGACAATTGAAAATGTTTAATTTACCTATAATCACCAAGTAGCTGAAAGTTCATCAGTAATAAGCAGTACCAATTTTGACTTCTATTTTAAAAATGATATTTTAAAGAAAATAAAGTGGTCCACGCTTAAATTCATACATGTATAGAAAAATTTATTTGAGAATAATCTTGGCTCTAAGACATTGATGCAGAATGTACTGTTTCCACAAAATATTTCTTTTGAAAACATTTATTTTTAAAAAAATTCATTACATAATTTAAAATATTTGCAAAGTCAGAAACTTAAATATTGCTTTAATATATGTTCTTAATTTTTAATCTCTATATGAGCAAGGATTGGCGGTCAATGTCTTTAAATGAAAATGGAAATGAAGTTATTGCAAATTGACTGTGACATTGTTAGTGTATCTGTGACTGTTGAATAAGCCAGGAAGATAAAAAGCTTATGTAATAAATTTTTTAATTGTAATAATATACTAAATGAGCATATTCTGACTTAAGTATTTCTTATTTGTATTGATTTCTAATTACTTTTTAAGAAATTAGCATTGATTTTTAGTCAAAACTATTTAACCTAGAACAAAAGGATTTATCACCAATAAAACTTGAAGCTAAGCAAGGGAAAAAATTTTTAAATTTGCAACAGGGATTTTTGTCACATGCAATAGTGATGAGTCTGAAGTTTTATAGTATGGTTAAAATTTATGTACCGTTACAAATCTTTCCTATATTTCTTTTAATTTAAAGGCTCTTATTAAAATTTAAATTCCTCATACATTTCATAAAAACTTAAGTTTTACAGAATTTAAATTTTTTTAAAAACTTAAGTTTTACATGTTATTTAAAAAATTATTCCATATGTAGCTACTAAAAATTCACTTTTTTATTAGCTCTTTAAAATTTATAGATAATAAAAATTGCTGACTTTTCATTTTGACAACCATAAACCTTAGTTATATTCAAATAAGTTTCTAATCATTTTATTCAAACTTGAGTTTTAAATAAAAGCTCTGGTATTTTCATTTTATGATTAAATTTAAATGAAATCTGTTAAAAAAATTAGCATCTTCAATTTACTTTACAAATTTCTTTTTCAGCTAAACAATTATATTCAATAAAAGTAATTTCCTTTAAAAGTTGTGGGAAAAATTGTTCACTGGTATGAATAAAATTTAAGATCTGACATTTAATTTAATAGTTTTTATAGAAATAAGAGAAAGATTAGTTTTTTAAATACTTGCATTTATGCTGAGATTGTAGATTAAAATAACATTTATCGTTTCAATACGAATATAAATTAAACTCTCCTATTACCAATAGGAAAAGTGTTAACAATAAATTGTATTACGTCTAATTGAAATTCATGCAATCTTTTTACAGGTACTTTTTTAATTTTAAAGATATGAAATTCTAGAATAGAAATATTTATGGCTAAATGTCTCATATATTTAATAACATAGAATTTTGGAAAATTATGCTTTCTTATAAAATCAAATTGAAACTTTTAGTAACAAAATAAATATATAAATTCACCTAAATGAACACAATGAATGAACCAAATGAATATAAAACCTCTTGATATATATCTTAGACTGAAGATATACTTCAAATTTAAAGTTATGTTTTGCTCCCATTTTGAGATATATCTTGATATTTCTTGTATTTTTCTAACTTCTTTAATGCATATTTCTAGAAATATTCCAAATTTTTCATGAATTAGAAAAAGTTTCACCTAAACATAGTAGAATATTAAAACCTGTTATGTTTGAAAATATTTATTTTAATCAAAGTTAGTGATGAAGAAAATGGTTTCATTGAAAGAAGGGAAATATTTCCTGCTAATACTTTAATGAAAAGTTAGATTTAAGAAATTTAAAACTTGTACTTCCAGAAACAGAGTAGAAATTATTGCGATTTAGAAATATATTGAAATTTCAGTAACAACTTTTAAATTAAAAAAGAAATTTTAATAATTTATCAATTCTAAAACTATTTATGTTTTTGGATTGTTTCAGTAACATCTTAAATGGACTGAGTATGGATATTGCTATTTAAAAACATAAGAGGACAAAAAATCTAAGTGTTTTTATACTGTTGAATGTTATTTTAATGTATAGAAATTTAATTACTGAACTAAGATAAAAAAATTTTCCTAAAAGCATTTTTGTTTGGCAAATTAAATTCATGTTAAAATTAGGCATGCATTGTCTTAAAACAAAGAAGACTTCAGAATGTACTCTCCCACTTTCATAAGACCGTCATTCAATGAAAGCCCTCTGTTAACCGAATTCAAGAAGGATTTTATATTTGATTTTGAAAAATTTGCTACAAAATAGTGCACTATTAGCTCTTTATGGGAAGTCCCATTTACAAAGATTAACGAACATTGTTGAATGTTCAGGAAATCAGATTGCAGAAGTTGTGTGAATGTTGTCAGGGACACATGAATGCATTGCACACTGGAGAATGTTCCACAATATTTTGAATATTTGAAAGGAACTTTCTGTCTGTGATCTTATAGATTGTATCAGATGGTTTTCAGCAAAACGATGTTTATCGCCGTTTACCATTAATCCCTGTGTAAATTACTTTCCATAAAAGGAATTTAAAGGGATATTTTTCATAGTGAGCTGTATACAAAAAATTAAACAAAACCTTCAATAGTTTAAAGCGTTAAGAGTGTAAAAATTAATGATCGATCAAAGAGAGTAAAATCAATGTAGTTAAAATGCCCTGCTAAAAACAATTCATAAATAATGGTATAAGCAAAGTTTTTTTACATTAAGTGGCAGAGAGTAAATGCAAATCGGTAGTAAGATTTGGGTTTCAACTAAATGAAAGTTAGAAAGGAAAAGAATGATTGACATTCAGTAAGCATATGTTTTCAAAAAGTGCCATCTCTTAATGAAGTCTATTAACATAAGCTTGGAAATTTGTTTTACGATTACAGGAAGGAATCAAACACAATCAGATTTTCACCAATTGTATTTTTGAGAATCTGGTACAATTTTTCAGATGACTAGAAATGTGTATGCTAAAGATCAAGGCTAAGTTGTAATTGTGCAAGACCGTTATTTAAGGGCAATGGTTAAGAAATGCTGAAATATGAATGTAACTCCTTCTCAACAATACCTTCTTTCAGCTACTTGTACTACAGTTTTGACACTATCCAAAACCAATTTGATGTTGTGGGATTGTGTGCTTCCCTAAGATACATTTCATATTAACACTAAGGCATTGTGAGACCCACAGAAAGTAAATAATATAACGTGTTAACTAGAGGAGAAATGAATGAAGTTATATTCTTTTCTCTCATGAGTTCTATGTTTTTCTTCATCCTGATAATACTTATTTTGATCTAAAGGGAATTTGGCACTATATACAACTCTCGTTCATACATAAGTGTACAATTTGGTATTGGGAGAATGTGATAGGTACAATGATTTTCATTGTATTTAAAATGGCTCCCCATATTATTTCAAATAGCCTGATTGGTCTTGATATAGAGATGACATCTATAGACTTAATGTAGTCCCTTATGCAGCAGCCACTGGGGGTAGACTTCATGTCAGTGGATGATAATTTCATGGCCACATCACAATAACTTGGTAAATTATTTCCATTCGGTTTAAGGAATCATATCAATCAGAATAGCCAGTGTGTTCTTTCTACATGAACCCAATAGAAAAGCTTTGGGATGTTCCAAACAGATGATTTGCAGCTTATCTACTAATTCGGCAAGAACAGGGAAAAGCTGTTATAGAGAGAATCAACCAAACTTTTCTCTAAATCTAAGGTCAGCTCACATTTTCAACATTCTTTAATTGTTTTGAACACTGTATTTGAGCATAATTTGATTGATAGCAGATGTAAATAATAGCTATGCCTAATCTGAGGCTTGTGATTTACAATTCCTTACTTTGTTGAATGCTACTATTTTGACTTACGAGTATTGAGTCTAGAGATCTTAGTGACAAATGAGTGAAACGTACAAATGGACAGTTTTACATAGCCAATAAAAACTAAAATATGTATACATAAAAATCGCCAGACAAAATTCTCTGCCTAAATATAAGGTCCTTCTTTTCCAGAATTCTTTAAGCAAATCTGTCAGAAAAAGAACTAAATATTCTGAGAAAGGAATTAAATAATTATTGAAATAAACACTGCTGAATTTTAATATTGTGTATAGACCATCCTCTGGTCCTAAGGTGTTAAGATTGTTGAATGGTATTATAATATCCACAATGGAATTTGGTATGTTTGTCACTCAATGAAAGTTTTTGCATATTAAGGCTAAATTAGACATGGATCTATAGTGTAAAGTTGACCATTAACCACTACAAACGTCCAAACCAGATGGTGGAAAGCAAATTCACAAATTGTTGAACAAAAAGCAAATGTGCTTGCTATTTGGCTGCCAAACAGGCATATTCACTATGTGAACTACCTTTTGAGGAGTAACTGGTTGGTATGGTTTTTGTGATGTAAAATTTAAGGAGGGAAATGCTGCATCAAAATTCAGATTTTAATGAAATAATTTTTATAACCCAGATAAAGTTAATATGAGGAAAATAAATATTTGAATACAGTTATATATTAAAAGCCATATATATATATATATATATATATATATATATATATATATATAGTTATATAAATATATGCTATAAAAAGCTTTTTATTATATAAATTTAGAAATAAAATATAGTTTATAAAATCAACTGCTCTTAAAAAAGAGTGATTATGAGATAACTCTTTAATACACTAAAGAAAATTGAAATGTTAGGAAAGAATCAAATACAATGAAAGTTAAAACTGTTGCATTCAATTATAATAGAAAGATTACATAACTTTGTCAAGCATTTCTAAGAATAAGTTTATTTATTTATAGAAAAAATGAAACGCCAGTGAAATAAGCATTGTTATACCTTCTAGCCCATTCCAGCACACTACCCTTTAAAGTTGAATTATTAATAAAAATATTTGTATCTTGTCTATTTAGGCCTATATGAGTTTACAAGGAATGCTTTTTAAAGATTGTATGTACCGTTTTGATGTTGTAGGTGTTCCATTATTTGGAACACTGTGCCGCAAAGGTCGTAAAAAGCAAGTATTGCAGTGAAGCCCATATACGCGTAAATGTTTTTGTATATGAATGAAAAAACGATGCATTACACCTGCGTAGCAGATTTAATGTGGTCCAGGGTGTATCACAAGAAGGCCTGCTACTCTACTCTAAAAAACAATAATAAATAAAATTATAAAATAAAGATTTCTGTACAATTTTTTAAGTTATCGAAATAAGGGTTTGGGCCTGCCTAGAGGAGAATGGTTGAGATAAATCATCACCATCATTTTCACTGGCATCCGACACAACACTATCAGGTGGTTTAGGAACATATTTCTCTGTATCATTATCACAGTACATATGTTCAGATTCACTAATATAGGGCAATTTTTAAAGCATTTTTATTGCTTCAGAAGGACTAAGGCCTCTATGTGCCATTTATTTGCAATTAACAAATTAAAAAAATTAACTAGAAATTAAAGCTTTCTTTGAAAAAGTAAACTAAAAATATATGAATTCAAAAAAATGTAAACACTATAGCATAAAACGAATAGCAGCGAAAAGAAGAATAAGATAATAAAGTATGCTACTCTAATAGAGAGGATTCGAACTAACTGATATATTCCTCTACCACACTGAAGCTTCCAATTCGAGAGGCCAATAAGGGTGTAGAAATATTATCCACATAAGTAATCCTTCCTTGTACATTCCTCTACATTAATTTATTACACCCCAAAATGGAGAAAAACTGTAAAAAATATGAACACAGCTGTTCCCCTTGGCATTGAGTTCAAGGCTAATTGAACTCTAAATCGTGGGAAGGAAAAGTGCTGTTGCGGCGCAGATGTTCCAGGTGATGGAACACCTAAATTTATGAGATAATTCTGTGTATACTTTATGTTTAAAACATAATAGGATAGGTAATTAGAATCAATAGTTCCAGGTACAGGCAACAAAAAAAAAAAACAAATTTCTTTCAAACCATTATTTTTGTATAAGAAAAAAATTGGAAATATTCCTTCAAAATAAAGAGATTTAAACAGTCTACCATAATTGAAATTATTTAAGCATCGTTTTATGTAGTGCTGCCATCTATTATCGGAAAAAGAGTCTAAAGAACATTTTTAAGCCAAATTTTATCTTATCACAAAATGCAACGATTTGGTAACAATTTAAAGTTTGGTGTTCAATCACCTGGAACACTGAACCGCAAGGGCTAGAGGATAATTTCAAATATATTGAGCTATCTTGTCATGTTACAAGCAGAAAACTAAAAAAATTGTATATTGCTTAAGTATTATAGTCTATAAGATTTTATAAAACTAACATAAATAAAAAATGTAAACATTATTTGTCTGATTGCAGACTCTACTTCAGAAACTACAACATAGTCCCATAGGAAAGTTTTGGAGAAAAAAAAGTCATTTCGCATATCATTTTAAACTGCAAGTATAGTGGTTCTTGAAAATTTTGTAACAAACAAGTGAATTAGGCCAATGAGCACTTTTATAGAGTTTAGAATCTGCTAAATATTGATGTATAAAAATCACCTCTGTATTGCGTAATTGTTATTTGATATCTAGTCAGACTTTTCTAAAATATCTTAGCGTTTCTGAGAATCTTACAGAATGCTCAAGAATTTCTAGGGTATTTTGAATTTTCAAAGGAAATACTGGGTTTGCAATCTTTCATTACACATCAGATAGTTGTGTACAACAAAAAAATAATCCAGAATGTTCTAGAATTTAATAGGAAAATTAAATTATTCTTTTAGTGGGAATATATTTCAATTGTGGTATGATTTACTTTCTTGGTTCCAGATATGACATTTATTGTTTTGGAAATTCCTTAGCATGTTATTCACTCTAAAGTATTAAGCCATGTAACACAATATAAATTGGACTGAAAAGAAATTTAATGCAAATAAAAGTAAAAGTGTTAAAATTGTGTTAAATATATTATTAAATAGTTTCAGTAATAAGATTCATTTTTAATTTCTAAAGAATATTTTTCTATTGGTGAATCAAAGCTGAAGGAAAGTTATTAAGTGATTCAGTCATTGTTTCTGCTTTTTGTCAAATACTTCAAATGGAAAAAAAAGCTGTACTTTAAAAACAGGATTTGCATTACAATATGCAAGCTATGCCTACTGCATTGCTATTTCATTTAAGATAGCTGTTTCCTTTAAAATTAGCAATAATGGGAAAAAATGAAACAGAAGTGCAAGCTTTAAAATTCTGTGTGAGTAAAAAAATTTTTTTCCAGATTTTTCTCTGTTATTAGCTCTTTCTAGAATTTGAAAAAAAAAAGCATATTAATCTTGGGTAATTAGATAACAAATGTAGTTTATGAACAAGCGTCTTAAATTAATTTTCATTTCAAATAAAAGTAACTTATTATTATTATTCTAATCAGATACTTAAATAGCTAAAATTATTTTCATGTAAAAATACTCTAATACTTTTAATAAGAATATTATATATATAATTTACTTTCATACTAAGTTCTTTAAGAGTTATTTTCGCTTTATATTTGATAGTAACTAACTTCATATTTGTATTGATGTAGGATTATTTATTCATAAATGAGAAACAAATTTTATTTCTAAAAATATCAACTAATTAACGAAAATATCTTTCAAAATCATACCATTCATCTGATATTCGAAAAATAAATTTTCAATCAATTCCATAGTTAATATATATTCTAATATCTAATGAATAGACTGAAGAGTTACTTCCCTGAATAACTGAAATTGCTGTGCTTATTTGAAATATTAAATAGTTTTAAATGCATTTCAATTACATATTTCACATTTACAGTAGCCATTCTGTGTGAATTATTTTAATTTGTTTGTATTGAAGGTGACTTAAGGAAAATTTTCATTTATTTGGATACATTTTCATTTGTTTGAGAATATTAATCTATTCAGAATGACTTTTGGTAATTTTTACTGCAATAGAGAGAGTAGCTGTAATTGAAATATTTAAAGAAAATGTATAAGAATGCATATGCAATGAGAAAATAAAAATATTTAAATATCAAAGATTGGAAAAATTTTAATTTGTGAAATAATCTGACTACAAGGCATTTCGGAGTTAATTTAGGAAAAATTAAGAATAATTCTTGTACTAGAAAATAACTACGAGTATAAGATCTTATATTGCTCTTGAAATTTCCTTCCAAGAAATCTTTTTCAAAATTTGATAGTTCAAGATTGGAAATTCGTATGTACTTATCAATGACAAATTCATGAATATTTGACTGAGTGCACCTGCAAGGAGAAAAATTAAATTTTCTTAGTCTAATTTATTTTGAAATTTGAATGTCATTAACTTAGGGATACTTTAGTATTGGTGTAATTTTAAATAACATTTTCATAATTTTATTTTTATTCAAAAACTTTTTGCATGAATATAAGCATCCACATTGTAAACAGCATAAGAAAATCTCACTTCTTAAAAGTATCTCCTGGCTGGAGAGAAAACAGGAATTTATTTGTTAATTAAATTTTTCCAACAATATCAGGCCTCTATCATTTAAGAAGAAACGATACTTTCAGAAGTATTGTGAAAAAAAAGGTAATTGTTCTCTATTAGTTCATGGCATCAGGTATGTGTATATAGTAAATTGTTTTAGAGTACTTATAATATAAGATATAAGGTAAGCAATGTTTAAGGTACTATGTTTTGTAAAGGTAAGTTTTTATTTTTTGTACTGCACGTATGTGGTGTGAATCGGTAAGTGTTCTCAGTCAGTTTGCTGGCACCAGGTATTTATGTATAGTGAATACTTTTAGTGTATCTGTAATTAAGTTAGATGGTAAGTAATGTTTGTATAAGTGTTTTATGGTGGTAAGTTTGTCTCTGTTTTTATACTATATGCCAAGTACTAATTGTGTACTATATGCCAAGTACTTTGAATTCAGTTTCAAAAGTGATTTAATTTTACTCTCCAGCTCATGGGTACTTTAAGTATGTTTCTGAATTTATAAGTTTATGTAAAAGTGTCTTCCACAAGCTATTCAGAAAATAAATACCAGTTTAAAAATATGACTATAGACAATAGAAAATGTGTCAGATGTATGTTTAGGCATCACAGACTTATTTCAAGCAAATTGATATTCATATGTAGAAGTGCTCAAATAATGAGCTAAGCATGAAATCTAAACCTAGACAAAAATTTCCTAAACAATTATTTTATCATTTTGGTTATCAATAAGATGCAGACTTATCCTATGCTATATTAGTGAAATCTAAATTATTTACATAGATTATAGATCGCATAATAATGATATGAATTTAATCTGATACTATATAATAGATATTTAATTTAGCATTTATTTTAATTATTATTCAAACATTGATTATTCTATGCTGTATTAAGGGTACAGTGGACACTAAAAAATTTTTTTTTAATAATAGAGGTATGAACCTGAAATTTGGTATACTTATTTATATCATAAAAAAAAAATAAACTGAGCCAAATTTGAAAAATTATGTCATTAATTTTTGCACTAATTAAGATTTAATTGATTAAAAAGACAAAAAATTTATTTTGTTCCATGCGCAATAAATTTCCATATTTTGTTTAAAATAATACAGCTTATGATACGTTTAAAGCCCTTTTAAAAATTGCAAGTTTTTCTTTTAAAAAGTTTACAAAATTATAAAAAAACAATTTTTATCCAATTTTATGAATAAAATGGAGACTTTAAAATAAAAGATTGAAAAAAGTAACAAAAAAAAATCTGTTCCCAACAATTTAATTATGTGTCTAAAGAATAAATGTGGAAAATATTAAGAAGTTTGCACAAAATTTGTTGCGCATGGATTGTTTTGAAATTTCATAAATGCAAAAATTTCCTATTTGAGAAAATCACACTTTTAAGTTACGAACTAAATATTTTGAATAAATGTATATAAAATAATGCACAAATACTAAAACTTGAATTATAAAACTTTTATAATTAAGAAATCTGGTTTATTTTGGTAGATTAAACAGTAATTAGAGATCTAGTCTAGTAGCATATTAGATGCATTGGGTATTTACTTTAATATTTCTTGACCTTCTTCTGGATATAAATATGACCTATTAGAAAATATTTTCTCTTTATATTGAATGAAATTAGGAATGATATCCAATGTCATCATTTAATCATCTGAAATATAATGTTAATGAAAATAAATGTCAATGAATTTTCAACACAATAAGAGAAATTACTCCATTTGTACAATAAAACATTGGATTTTAATATTAATTTCGCCATATTTTCGTTATTAAATTTTATTTTCTTCATTAAAAAATATTGGCCAATCTTGTTTTATTGTATTCAAGTAATATAGCTTGTGAAATTTAACTGTACTTCTATCTCTTGACTCAACTCGTGAACAATTATGCAATATATTCTTTGTTCAGATCTTTTGCACTGTTGTTAAAAATGGAGTGCTGGTGTGTTCAAAACATATCTATAGTACAAATTCAGCATGCTTCTATCAAAGCTATAGAAACGTACCTGTATGTAAACTATAAAAACGTACTTATAGAAATCAATATATGAAAGTAAACGAAATCTTAATATTTGGTATAAAATTGTAGTTAAGTAATTCAAAAAGTTATTTTTATTTTCACTTTTTATGCTGTGAATTCATTAGATTATTTTGCTTTTACAATTCTACTCTAGAAGAAGCTACATATAATTGAGAAATTATTTGAAGTAGAAAGCCACACAGTATCAAACCTGTATTTTTGATTCATAACATTAGTTTTCTTTATCTTGGGGAATTAAGACTAGTATTTGCGGAACTTAAAATATTATTTTAAAAAGCTTGATATCGGTAATACTTTCAATGTTTCTCCCACTACCATCTCTATTAACTTCCCAAGAAAACAATATGAGATTGTGTTTTTAATATCAACCCAGATGATACTTATCACTGGCTTCTAAGTCGATCTATATGAATTAAATCGTTATTGTCTTTGTCCTTAAAAGTTTTATCCTGGTTTAAGATTTGCATAGAATGAAATGTTTATCAAAGTATCAGAACCTCAGTAACTTGAATGCTAATCGTTTATTCTTAATTTTTCATTGCAGTGTTTGTTATTAATTGAAGATATAATTGACACCAATTTGTGAACTGAGTAGAAAACAAATTATGTTGTAGTTTAATAAAGGGATGCAGCATATTCAACTGAGGAACTCTTCACTCTCCAAAAATAAAATCTGAAGTATGTTTCTTCGAAAATTTCATCTATACACAAACTACTGGGTGTAGAAAATATGTTTACTGCTTCGAATCTCTCTTCCTTGCATATTCCTAAAATGTAATATATTTTTGAAAAAGTAATATACTACTTTTTTTTTTATTTTTTAAAAGAATATTTCATTCTCTAAAGTTTTCTCTTTCTGTTTTTTTTTTCTTTCTTTCTTTCTTTACAAATATGTTGTGTGTCAAAAAGACCATTTTATAAATGAATGAAAATAATCCAGAATTCAGTTCCACAGTAAGAACTCACTATTAATCAAATCCCAATTGGGACCGGAGGCACCATTCAGATAATAAGAATTTGTTTAAATGGATTTTTTGTAAAAGGTTTTAATTAATGATTGTATATTGAAAAGGGAGAAAAATGCTACATTTTCAAACAATAAGAATTTAATGAAAAGGCAAACACTTTTACATGTTATGGAAATTACAAGTGCTGGTATTCATTATGTGCAGTGCTTGCTTGCTGAACATCTCGCCAGAGTAAAGCTATTTCACATGCCTTCATCAATTTTTGGAGCAATCATGTTGTCATCCTCTTGACTGTGAGAATTTGCTTGTGGTCATATTGGGGCTGATGATGAAAATGGTTTTTTGTGAACAGCATTCCTGTGGTACCGTGGGGTGCTTTGAAAGTAATATCTGCCATCAAATTATGCTTTAAATTTTTTATCTGGATTAGTTTTATAAAATATTAGACTGTAATACTTTAGCAATTTTATAAATTCAGAAATTTTTCTGCTTGGCACATGAAAGCACAGCTCACTATTTCTGATATCTTCTACAGGGGGTGGTGTAAGAGAGAAACTCATGTTTTTCAATAATGAATTACTGGAACACAATGGGTTGAAAATAATAAAAACAAGTATGATACGATAGGTTTTTTCAATGCAGCTTTTTGAAATTACATACCATATTTAGGTTCGGAAAAATAATGTCTTTGAGACATCCTCTTGCTGAATAAGAAATTTTCATCACTCTTTTGAAAATTACGGACGAATTTTTCTGACAGATGGAATTCTTAAGGTCATCCGAGTGTGCGAGGCTTGTTAATGTGCGTTTTGATTTCAAATATCCCCCTCAAAAAAGAAGTCAAGCATATCTCGACAGGTCCGGGTGAGCAGAAGGGGCCAGTGAACATCACCAAATTTCGAAATCACATGTCCCTGGGAACATTTGTCCGAACCACTGCCATGGATGCTCTCCCCCGTGTGAGCTGTAACGCCATCCTGCTGAAACCAAATATCTTTCATGCGTTCACTTGACGCCTTTGAAGTTCTGGACGAAGGAAGTTGTTCAACATTTCCCAACGTAGCGAGCTGATGTAACAGTAACTGCAATTCCTTCCTCTTCAAAAAAATATGGTCCAACAATCCCCGACTTTGAAACGCAGCATCACGCTGTTACCTTTAAACTGTGCAGAGATCTTTGGTGTAATTCTTGTGGGTTATCCGATGCCCCAATACCGACAGTTTTGAACATTAAAGTAACCTTCAAAGATGAAAATGTGCTCCATCACTCATGAAGACTTCTTAGCATCTGGATCTTCCTTAAACATTTCATCCATTATGCGACAAAACTCTCTGCTGCGCAGTACAAAATCCCCTTCATTAAGCTGCTGGACGATCATTATTTTGTACGGATGGAAATAGAGGTCTTCATGTAAAGATGCAGTGGAAGCGAACATTACCCGACATACCCAGCGCTACAGCATGTCGTCTAGTCAATCGTCTAGGTGACTAGTAACAACTGCAATTCTGACTCCGGTCTACATTTTCCGGAGTACGAACTGA
>JAHZMJ010000044.1:0-311118 GCA_030067965.1 Latrodectus elegans
AAGAAAAAAAAGAAAAAGTATTCTTGTACCAATTGTAAACTTTTATCCTTTTCCCCTGTTAAAAGGATCTATTAACAAGGAATTAAAGTAAAATCTCATCTAATTTAAATACTTTGTTATTTAGCTTAAATTGGAATTACTTTTATACATTCGTTAATAAGCAAAATAAACAAAAACATGAAAAATAAGCAAAACACTGCTGGGTGTATTTGGAATAATTTGTGTATGTTATGTGTGTGTAGAGTTCACAATAGGCATTATGATATGTCAATTTTCTAGGAATTATTGAATGCTTTATGTGTTTAAATTTTTTGTGTCGATATATTTTTCTCACATAATGGTTCTTCTATGGTACAATTTAAATAAAATTTGCCTAGAACTTCCAAATTAATTTATAAACTTCTAATTTTAGGTTTTTACAAATATCTTACAGAAGTATTTAATTTTTAAAAATATAAAACTATTGTCACCTTGAATGTTGTAATATATTATTTATGAAAATTCATTGCATTTAATGTGTTTTTAAATGCAATGAATTTACATAAGTATTTTATTTCCTTAAGTATTTGTTATATTTTGTATGTATTAAGACAAAATATTTTCAGATTTCTGCAATGCATTGAAGTTTTTATTTATGTGACTTTTAATTAAATATTAATACATAAAAATAATAAAATAGCATATGAAAATAATGCATATGAAAAATTAATCACAACAATGCAAAATGTAACTGCTAAGAGCAATTCATAAATTCTTGAACAACTTTCTTTTCTATATTTAATTCCTCCTTGATAACACACTTTTCAATTCTGAATGATTCACAAGTATTATATTTTCTAGTATTGCACAGCACCATTATTTGACTGTTACATTTTTTTATTAAAGTATTCAGTCATTCCTATTGATATTCTTTTCTGTTTATGGTAATATTTGACATTATTTACTAAATAGAGTTTTCTTTTACAGGATGCTTTGTTCAGAAGAAACAGAACAGTTGTAAGGAAGCTGTGAGTACAAGTTTATGAATATATTCATTCATACTTATTGTTATACATACATATAAGACATTATATTTTTGTTATACATACATATAAGACATACATATTTTGTTATACATACATATAAGACATACATATTTTGTTATACATACATATAAGACATACATATATTGTTATACATACATATGTAGATATGTAGTATTTATATACAGATGTATATTTAAATGCTCTGTATTCACACATATATGAATGTAAATATGTTTATGTAAATACATGAATACCTACTTACATTTATGAACACTGTGAATGTGAAGAATTACATAATTATACAAAAGGGCAGTATAATTAATTTAAATATTCTTTGATAAATATCCTTTAAAAATATTTGGCATCAGTTTTCTATTAAACGTTTGATATACTTTAGTATTTTCTAAATTTATATTTATAAATTTTAATATGAATTAGTATTATTATACTTGTCACATACTAAAAAAATATTTAGTAAAGAAATATCTGATATTTCAAGGAAATATTTTCTTATTGATTAGAATGTTTTCTTTTATTGTAGTAGATATTAAATTTAGTTGTGAAAGCATAGGACATAGGTTTTTACATAAAATTATTTTAGTTGTATCATGAAGAATTACGCATTTGCATTTATAATTCATGTTTTCAACTCAAATATTATTGTGATAAATTGAGATTATAATAATAATTTTAGCTACATGAATGCTTTCAAATTACTGTACATACACAAATACAAGTTAATCTATAATATTGTTAAGTCTAGTATTTAAGATAAGCAAAAATTTTATTTGCAAAGACATTATTAGAATATTCCAAGCTGCTCAATAATTAGTAAGTTTATGAATTATATACATAAAATTATAATAATTATTTTATTTATTTTTATAATATAAAGCAATTCTGAGTGCTTGTATTTTGATACAATTAAATTTAACCTTTGCAATCTTTTTTGGCAGTTATTTAATGAAATAAATTTGTAAGACCACTCTTCTCAGGAGTTTATTTTTACAATAATTACTAGCTCCTTTGTAGCAAAATATAAATAAAATTAGATGAAAATATATTTATCCAATTAGAAACAAATTTAAAGGACTGAGAATTGCAATAATTTTGTATAGCAAATCATTTTATAGTAATTTATAAAAAGATAAATTCAAATTTTAAAGTGTTCATATACAAATCTAATCTAAAAGATTAAGCTGTATATTTAATTATAAGGGAAAGAAAATAATCAGTAAGTTAGTCAAGATATTGATGGTTTAGAAATAAAGTGCAAGATGAATATATAGAATTTTGTGTATGCATTCTTTTCTTCATTGTTTCTTTCTTTGAAAATATGATATGGTATTGTGGGGCAATGACAGTTTACAATAGTATAATGGTCTGTTTCTTGTGAATCCATATTCTTATTATTTATTATCGCCTCATTTTTATATTTCTATGATTTTGAGCAGTATACATTGGACAGTTTTCTAAGCTTTTGGCATTGTATATGTATGTATGCATGATTTTCAAGCATACAAATAATTATTGATTAAATAATTTATTATTCTTAGAGATGTGTTATATGAAAGTTAAACATTGTATATATTCTAAAATATCAAACTTGATGTTGATAAGGTACAAAAGGTCTGCTTTAGCATGATTATGAAACTTATTACTTGGTATAAGGAGAGTAGTCATGTTCAATGCAATCATTATACTAAACAATGTTAAATATTCTTAAGGACAAATGACTGCAAAAATGACATTTTTCTGGAAAGTGAATACCATAGACACATATTAAAATCTCTAGTTTTCCCAAATTGAAGCAATTTGGAATTCTGGATATGCTCTCAGTGTTTGACCTCATGTATATAGTGATAAGTTTCAATGTACAAGAGATGCTATCACACAAAAAATGCATGGTCTACCAAGAATAATAATGTAATTCCACAATTAAGACTACATTTGGTAATAATCTGTCCAACATTTAAGCTCAGCAGTTTGTTAGAGTTGTGTTTAGTGATCACAATGATGTATAGGAAAACAAGTTTTAAAAAATCTTTTACAGATACTCCTAAGCTTATATACTAGATAGGCTAATTGGGAGCTTGTGCATTCTCCTTGTACGTTATATATAAAATGTGCTCACCTTAGACTAGGGCTTTTTTTTTGTGCATCAGCAATGGAGCTTTTAATGATTGTCCAGTATGATAATGAATAATGATACAGATTCTCTTCAGATTACAAAGGATCAGCCAAACGTGTTTAACAAATTTTACTGAGAAAATATTTTGAAAAGACATTTTTAATGTGAATTATGATATTTAGCAGGTAAGCATTATATGCTGGATTACTAAGCACAAACTTCCATATATTTGATTGAAGTGTTACATTGCTATAAGGCTTAGTGTGATTTAAATGTTTGAATCTTGTATTTCCTAGTTTTGAGCTGTTTTCCTTTCAAGATTCATGGATCTGTGAATGCCTTTAGATTTTTATGTCCTCCAGTTATCATTTCTTTTAGAGGAAAAATATTATTGGGCTTCCTTTAACCTCACATGATTTTAAGGTTTCATTGTACACATGTGTAAAACTATGTTCTAAGTACAGTTGAAAACTGTACTTTACTTAATTCTCACTTTTTAATGTCATTTTAGAACTCAGAAATGAGCCTCCTTATAATTCTCCTAAAATCTGCCTCTTTTTCTCCAGTAACTCATTCATAGTCACACAGGAAGATAAGAGAAAACTTAGTGCCAAGTATACTTACTGGAAAGAGGTGCCTTAACTATTTAATAAAATGTCCTTTTTTTTTTCTTTTTAAGTTTCTTAACATAACTGTAAACTCAATTATTTGAGGATTTTTTGTAAAATTTTTTTTAACAACAAGAGTGGAGAATAGTATTGCACTTTCTTACAATGTTTTTTATTATTCTAAATTGATTTTCTTTAATTTACTCACTCCAGTATTTGGCTTTATTTTTTTGAGGCTACAAACATATACTTGAGCTCCATTTGCTAATAGACTAGTTTCTAATATTCTTTTTAAAAAGGCTTTAATTTTTATTAAAAATTATTTCCTTTGCTTTTACTGTATTCCTGTTTAAATGTTTTTACACTTCCTTTTAAAAATAATTATACAGAATTATTTACTTATATAATCATGTTTTTTTAATATTTTTTGTTTCCTTTCTCTCCAATGGTAACATATCCTTGTTGCAGAATGGTAGAATAATTTGTTGATTTATTAATCTTAGTAGACTACATACATAAAGCACTGGAGGTATTCACAGCGTCCCTGCAAAAGGAGCATCATACAAATGCGATTACATTATCAGCATTTGGGAAGCTTGATTTCTCCTCAGATTTTGTTGGTGGTGAAGCATCTGACAAGTAAAATACCTTGAATTCTAGATGGTTCTGGAAGATTCGAAGAGGCTAGAAGAATATTTTTAAATATTATGGAACAAGATCTTTCTCCTCTTTCTGGGCAAGTTGTGGGTATGTTGATTCTTCTCTGAATTATAAGTTTTTTTATGTAAGAAATTATTTATGCAAAAAATTAAATACCTATTTTTTAAGGTTTAATTATATGTATTATAAGATAATAGTTATGTTTCATACTCTTCTTTTATATAATTTTCATCAAATTTTGCATTTTGACTTTATAACGCCTGTTTTAAAATAATAAATTAATATTTTCATTTATTACTTTCTGCAAAAGCTAGCTTTGATCTAATATAAAAAGCTTTAAAAATAAATCCATTTGTATACATTTCAAGAATTTGGGAAACAATTTCTCATAATAAATTAACATATTCTAATTGACTTTATTTATAATATTAAAAGGAAATTTTTGAAATCAGAAAAGTCCTTTTTACTGCTCTAGCAAAGTTTATCAGGCAAATATTTGAAAACTAAGCCAAATTTTGTTTTAAAAACACTAAAAATAATTATTACACAAATTGAAAATATTATTAAAAACACACTTAAAATACTAGGAATTCTTTAAAAATCATGATAATTTACAGGGAAAATTAGTGTAGTCGCCACACACAATTTGAGTATCATTAAATATACCAGGATATAACAAACTCTTCTGGGCATACACACAAAGTGCGGACCAGCAATATCCTTTATCTGTAAATAGTAAGGCAAGATTGAATTTTCTTTTTCTGGATATCATTTTCATGTGTAGAAACCATTTTCTTGTTGTTGTTGCATGTCCCTTTGGCCAGCATTGCTAGACCAGATCTATGGATTCGCTAAATTTTTGTTTTTAATATTACGATGTTAAACACAAAAAATTTAGTACCATTAAAGTATCCTCATATAAATCTTGCTTGGATAGCCCCAGGCACTCTATGATGTGTTCTGGCACAACTTGCTCAGTGAAACAGTTGGTACAGAGCTAAAAATTTTGGAGCCTTCAGAAAATTTTAATAATCTGAGGTAATTACTTCAAAAGTGGGCAACAATAGTTAGTTCCTGTCTTTTAAAGCTGTGAGCCAATAAGCCTCCCTGGTGAGAACACCGATACCATTGGTGCAGTGGAAGAATACTCAATGTGGCACTCCTCCTGCTTTTTAACTCTTGAAAAGATTTTCAAAAAGTTGAGAGGTGCCAATGTTTGTAAGGCCCTATTTCCTTTGAATTAGTTAAATGATCATTGTGTTAATCTTCAGTTTAAGAATTATGGGTTTGATTCCCATTATAATCTTGGGTGATTGTAAGAGTTTGCAGTTATGTTTTATATCCTCAGTGAATCGTTTGAGCAAAACATGATAGCACAAAATTTAAATAGCCAGAAAATGATTAAGTATTTTTGAAGTTACATTTGGATGTTAAGCATGAAAAAAATTATTGAAAATATAACATGATTAAGCATTGCACACCATTTTTTTCCAAATGAATCAATTTTCTAATTTATTGAAGTATTTTGATGAATTTTTGGAAATTGTTTTTAGAATATGAATGTTTATGCAGGTACAATTTTTTTTTATGAAAAAATATTAAACATATGGAAAGCTCATATACTGATAAAAGCAATTAAAACTTTTAGATCATGAAACCCATGGCCATTGAACAATGGCATATTGAATATTAACATCAATGGCTAATGAAATTGTTGGAACATTGCTTGTATCAGTATCATTACATACGAAGTAATAAAAATTGTTTATCACCTTGGTGTGCATTCTAACAGGCATTAATCATTCATTACTGATTTATGAATTCTAGAGTTTCCTAACCTGGCTTCTTAGAAAATCTGAGATACATTTAATTGATTAAATGTCTGGAAACCTTGCTGAGCAAGCTTAGGAATATTCACCACACAATGGTGACAGGAAGAAATCAAAAATATTATTGCACTCATAAAATTTTATGTAAACTTACTAAAAGTGATCTGCAAGTAATTGCGGTAATAACCTTTACCAACTCATGAGGAGTGATAGCTATACAACTGTGTAAAACAAAAACTGAGCAAAGCCACTGGCTATTGACCATTTAAATATGAAGTTCTAGTCTTAAGATACAAAAACCCACCGGATACTTTAATGAACATAGTAGTAGCTACTTTGCTGGCAGTCATGCTTGTGTTGGGATTAAAGCTCTACAGCAAATGATACTCTCAGTGGTTAAAGACAAGTGTCTGATCTTATTTAAAGGGGCTGATACTAATCCAAACATGTTGAAATAGGGTATTTCCATGGGTTAAAGTTTAAAACCAATTTAGATTGGGAGAGTGATTTTACTGGCAATTTGCACCTGGCATATTACAAAATGAGCTTTAGACAATTATTTTCAGAAGACAGTGTTTTAAAAGTCAAATATTTCTATTAAAAATAATTTTAACTTTTTCAACTATAAAAATTTAAAGTTATCTGTCTACTAATAAAAAGAATCATAAGGAGAGTGATATCTGAGAAAAATGATATAAAGCTGACTTTTTAGTCACAAAAGAATATAATTTAACATTAGCTTCCACATTTAATTATCAAATGCCCCTCCCTCATTCATCCATTCTTTTTCTTTTTCTTTCTCAAGTTTTATCCTGAGAAATGGGCAAATCATCAGTTTCTAAAATTGATTCTTTCAAAACTTGCTATATTTTTAAAAAGCTTTTCTCTTTTCTATCTAATAAAAATTAACTTTTACTGATGCTGTTGTACAAGAACCATTTATTATGATCAAGATTACAAATCAAAAGTATTTTACATTCATTGATCAAACATTGTTTTTTTCCCCATTTAAAACAGTATTTTCACTGGTTGTTAATTAACAAAATGCTATCTGAATTCATCTATGCTATTTTTGTTTTCTCAGTTAAACTTGAGAAACAAAACTGTTAAATTGTTTTTTTAAAACTTTGAATAAACATAAGCATCCTTTTAATTCCAAAAGTAAAATTAAAGTTTTTAGAAATAAACAGATGACTTTTAAAATTTTTTGGATAACAAGGATGGACAATTTTTATTTAGAATAAGAAGGAAGATATATTTTATTTCTAAAAGGAACTTTTGTTAGTGCTTCAAAAACAATTTTTTCAAGTAAAAATTGTTTTTAAGTTAAACATTTGACTGTTAAAAATTTTGCTGCATTTTTATGTAAAATTGATCTGCACATCTGAATCAATTTAAACTAGTTTGCTTTCTTTTAATATATATAAATGAATAAATTCAACAATCAAATTAAATACTCCATTAGTAATAAATCAAAGTTTAAAAGAAATATTAAATCTGTTATTTGTCACAAAATTAAATTTTTTCTTTTGTTCATGGAGTTTTCAAAGGAAACATGTTATTTTTATCAATCGTTTTGATTTATTGAAAATTACTGTCTTACAAGAAGTTATAAATAAAATTGGCTATAATATAAATATGGAAGTTTATGTAAAAACCTTTCAAGAGTTTTTGTTATATGATATTTAAACTAAATGTATTCAAGTTAAGAAACCCATTGTTATATAACTGAAGAAAATTGTATGAATATGTATTGTCTTGAATATTAAATAATTAATATCTGGTGAATTAAATTTTATGGAGTAACATTGCTTTTTCAGCTTTCTGCATCTAATGATCGCAGCATGCTTCTGAGAAGAAGTAGAGGTGCTGAACTGTACTCAAGAAGAGTAAGTTAAAAACATTTATTGTTCAGTTTTAGATAAAATATATTCTTGTTAGAAATATTGTACTAATTGTGGTTTTTATCTTTTTTCCAGCAGACCACTGTTTCAAGGAAGTAAGTTACTTATTTATACTTTTTTATGTATTTAAAAATATGCTCATAAAAATCTATGCATCTAAAAATGTATTTCTGTGAAAGTTTTTAATACTGAATTTCTGTTTTCTTTATTACTTACAAATTTTATGAAGAAATTCCTAGAAACTTTAAGAGGCAGATAAAAATTCTCCAAAATTTATGTGACCAAATTTTTTAAATTAAATTATAAAGAAATATTTTTGAAATAATTTTTTATTTATGATAAAATAAACATAAATAAATCATGTTATTTAAACTTTGTTGCTTTGCTGAAAACATTTTATTGTTTTTAAGTAATTTAAAATGAATGTATGAAGAGAGCACAAAGTTACACATTGTGAAAAATAAAGGGAAATAACTATGTATTTCAGAGTACATTAAGGTTGCATGAAAATGCAAAGGTATAATGAGAACGAAATGTCAAACACAGAGCTATAACATAAAATTTAACTTTTTCAGGATTACCATTTGTGGACTTCCAACTGAATTAAAACAATTATTCTTCACCAACTGCATTATAAGAAGTTAATCGCTCTGATGAATCTTGTAGAAAAAAATCATCAATGATCTATATAAATAAACTTCAAATAAATAAAATCCTCAGTCTATTTATTCATATTAATAGTTTTATCTGGGATTGAGCTGGAAACAACTGTAAGAAAACTAATATGTAAGGAAAATTCAGTCATGATGTCTGCTAACTTAAAACAAAATTATGCTTCATTTCAAAAAATTGATTACAATATTTATAAATAATTAGTGTACTTATACTCTTCTCTCTTTCAAAAAATAGTTTGTGATTCTTTTCCTTTTTATAATTATCATATAGACAGGATTACCGTGAGGAATAAATATGTAGGACATCTTATTCTCTATTATTTTCCTCGCAGTCTTTTTTCGAAAAAAAGGAAAAAACATTAATTTATTTTACTTTTTGAAAAAGTATTGCTTTTCACAATTGCAGTGTATGTGTTAATGTTTTCCTAAAAAGCTGTTGCTAGCAAATAAAATGGAAAATCTTTCAAATGAGTCATAAATTCATAATAAGTTCATAATTAAAGAGAATTTTCATTTACATTGTATTGTCTGATTTGCTTTCATCTGAATCATGTTTAAAAGTTTTTCGTAGTGCGAAACAGTGTTATAAGTAAAAGTAAACAATAATGTCTATAGAATGTTCATATTTTAATCTGGAAACCTGTTAGTGAGAGACTTCTGAACTGTTGTATCATGAATCAGCACAATGACTTTGTACTCAGCATTATGGTTGGGGTAGATATTGGAATTCACTTCCACATCACTTTAATTTGCATTGTGAGTATGCTAAACAACCAGCTTTACCTCTCTGATAAGCAATTTGATGAGTTTGTGTTTCTCTCATAGCTTCAGCACTTGTATGTTAACTGTATTCTCACAAAGGTAATGCATGACCACACTTAGAATGCAATATTCAAGAAGTCTTTATTCTATTTTGAATTGCTTCCTTGACAAGCTTGTTCTCTTGAACTGTCGCCATTTTAAAAACATGGTACATGCTTGCACAACATCTCACCAGTGATATACCACCAACTGTGGCATCATATCAGCTCTGGCAATATTTGAAAGTTGAATTGATAGTTATACCCCTAGGATACAAACTGGTTTCAGTCTAAGCCAAGAAATATGGTAGTGATTATATATTAATAGCAGCCTCACTAACAACTGCTTTTGTCATAATAATAATAATAAGGTTGTAATTTTTATCTTTGATCTTAGTGTAATGAGTTATCTGCCAAATAAATTTTGCTCTTGTATTTCCTTGCTTTACTTTTTGGGAGCCAGCAATATATTAAATTATAAGAAAAAAGTTAGTTGTTAAATAGCATTTAAACCGGTTGTAATATTAACATTTTTTTGGAAAGAATAAATTTTTAAAATTTTTTATCTAATAAATTTATTTTAAGTATATATTTCAATATCTTAAATTTCATAATTAATTATTTGTTTATTTTTACAGAAGGCAAAGAACAGATGAAATGTCTGAGAGGTAGTATATTTTGTAATCTTTTCTGAATTTTTTCTAATTTAGTCACTATTACCGATGATTAATATGTTTATTAATATAAAGTCATATGATTGATAGAATTTTACATTCTCCAAATTTACTAATAAAATTTGTACTCTTTTTTTTTTTTTTTTTTTTTTTTTTTTTTTTTTAATTTTAAAAATATTCTTGGAATTTAATTAAAGTTCTTTAAAATATCCTTTCTTTTGCAATTATTCATAAAAAATTTACATTTGTATTATTTTAAAAATTGAATTTACACTAAAAAATGTTAGTAGTAGAGCATTCACCAGGTGGAAACTTCTGAAATAATGAAACTGTGTATTCCGTTTTGCATTTTTATGTTTTTCAATCAAAGATTCATAAAAAAGTTATCAGTTTGAGTTTATGTTGCAAAGATATTATCTTGAAACTAATAATTACCAGCTGTTTTAAATTAAATTCTTTGAACAGTTGAATGTAATTCATTATCGTTCAGTTCCTGGAAATTTCATAGAATTGTAATGCAAGGAATTGTATTCAGCATTATTTTTGCTTATTCCTTTGTTATTTTTCAGAGCTTCTCTATACTTTGTAAAATTGTAGGCTATATGATAGAATTGTAGGTATTTACAGTGTCATCAAATTGGTCTGAAACTATGAAAGTTTCTTCTTCAGGGTTCACATGATGTAATAGTAGAAAAACATCCTTTTCTCCTGGCCAAAGATCTTGGATTCATTCACTTTCAATGTCTGAGATACAAATGTTTCTTTTCCACATTAGGTTTTCACTGGATAAAGGCTTGGATTGGTTGATTGTGCTTTATTATGCTAGGTCTAAAATATGGCAAACTGTGCTAAGCTGAGTTAAAATGATACGAGTTTTTATATTTATTAATTTTTATTTATTTTTAAACCAGGCACCAAAATTAAAAGTTAAATAAAAATTTCAGAAATATTAAGTAATTAAAAATATATAAGTAAACATATGTATAAAGTTGCATCTATATGGATTTAAAATAAATCCATATAATTTAAAATTGAAGTAAACTTTAAGAAAGCAAATGAATTAATGTAATGCAGTTCACAAAAAAAATTGGATTGGGAAAAATTTAGTATGAAAAATGATGAAATGTATACTGTTAAAATTATTACATGGAATTAAAAAATATGAAATACAAACACAGGTTCATCACACACTTTTCACCATGGATTTAAATCACTTTAAGATAAATGTTTGTGTATGTTATGATGTTAACTTAACACCAGCACTCCATAACAGTAATGCTGTTAATGGAATGATGTGTATTGTAATGGTAATCAGTTTTTTTCTGATCTTACATTTTCTGTAATTTTTGGACAAAGGAAAACGAACTTTTTCTTGTCTTTTCTCACATCAGAAATCGTGGCTGATGGCTGTAGTGGTTAAGATGAAAGCTTAATAGCTCCATTAGTGATATCATTTCCATTGAGACCTATATGACTTGGTACCCTACTGAAAATTATTTCACATTTCTTGACAGCAAGGGAATCCAATGCTCTAAAAATCCTTGACTCAGGATTACTATTACAGTTAAAATTACTATTTTTCAAGGCTTTTTAAAACACTGAAGATATTAGTGTTCACAATTTTATTATTCATAACAGTATTCTAATTCTAAAGAACACATAGAATGGCTGTGGCTAAGATTATTATTATTAATAATAACAAGACAGCCAACAAAAGTTCTGCAGTTTTTGAACCATCCTATTGCCTAGGAAGCATACTGATAGTGATGAGCTAAAAAGATCTATTGTAAGGCAGCTGACGTGTTAGGTTTTTATAATAAAGAAAGGGTTTAATTATTGTCTTTTTTGGGTCATACAGAAGTGGATGAACAAAATGATCAATTGGCTTAATCTGAATATCACATAGTCAGAAAGCCACAGGTGAGGTTTGCCATGAATAAGAAAAGGTGGGATACTATGTGAGTGACCATTATATAATCTCTTGGGTGCAGGAGTTAGTATCATGGAACATAATTGTTGATATGGTGCAGAGATGATTTTACAATAGTTATAGAGACTGGTCACTAATTCTGGATGGGTGATATGCGAAATGCGCCAGAGCATATCCTCACACCAGACTGATGAAGTATGCATAGTCTACACAACACATCCATAGACAAAAATTAATGACTGGTAGACTCAAAGAAGTGAGATGTGATTACCATGCCAAAATGTATTTCAAGGCTGCTTGAGGATGATGAAAATCACTCTCACCTTTATCACAGATGTAAGATTTGCAGAAAAAGGTTAAATTGTAGCCGAATGTCACACCAAGAAATTTTACCTCTTTGACCACTAGGACTTTTGTTTTATCGATAAAAATAATATCACTGAATTATTATGTATTCTAGTCTTTTGGTAATGTTTGTTGCTTATTGAAAAAAAATAATCTGGAGATTAAACATAACTTTCATTTACGACTACAATAGTCAGTTATGAATTCCATTAGCCTGTCTATTCACAATACTTGTCATAAACTCTTTAACAACGAGTACCAACTATTGCCAGATATAGTTTAACTAATTATAGGTTATTGAATATATGATATTTATGTATTCATTACATCACATTTCTCCTTTTAGCTTTTAAATTTGTCATAATCTTTTATGTATGGAAGAAATTTGACAATACACCCAGATCCGGTTTGATAATGAATATTGTTATGAGAATTATTGCATTTGAGAATTCTTAACAGGGAATGGTTTTTTGAGTTACTGTATTGTTATCTGTATTCTCACCATTAAAACTCCACATGGGTACATTATTACCTACTTTTAAAGACTTAAATATTTTAGTGTTTTTATCAAAATAAGACTTTTGTTTTGAATGATATTGCTTAAATAATTTTGGTACCTCTCCAAATATCTCCACATTTAGGAATTTGTTACTAATGGATAATTTTGCCCTTTATCTTGAGTTAAGCATCAAATGTGCTGGAGATAAACCTAACTTGGAAATAAGAGTATTTCAATATTCTAAGTCCTTTTTATCTTCATAACCTTTTTAAAAAATTGCTAATAAAATTCCAGCAGCTTTCACAATGTGAATGATGTGAACTAATAAAATGACATTCTTCATCCCATTCTTTAGAAGTTTCTTTAACTCAAAACTATTAAATGGATTATTATCATATGCAATTATTTCTGGTTCAACAAATCTGACAATTATCATTAATTTCTGGTATACCAAATATGACAAAATCAAATATTATTTCTATGGATTTTAACATACTTTCCACTGTTTTAGTATTCACTTTTTCTACTTTAATCCATTCTAATTAATTATTTTAATTACCACCAAATAATTATTATTTCTGTAAAGCATCTCAATACCAAATTTCTGATATGGTCTGCTTAGTACATCATGAGCCATTAATGGTTCTTTAGACTGAGCTTTCCTAAATTTCTCATAAATACCACATTTTCAACTATATTTTCGATGTCTTTGTTAATACCAGACCATTAAAATATTTCTCTTACCCTACTTCTGCATTTTCTATACCAAAGGGAGATTCATGTATTAAATTTAACATTCCTTTACATAATAATACAGGAACTATCAATTTATTGTATATAAATAGTAAATCATCAATTATAAACACATCATTTTGCAATTTATAATAATTTCTATGGGTTTAAAGCATTTTTTATTTTATTTAGACATCCTTCCTTATCATAAGTTAAAATAGTTTTAAGCTCTTTATCAGTTGCTTTCTTTAACTGTTTTCATGAATGAACCATATTTAATATTTCTGGGTCATCACTTATCTTATCTCTAATGTATGCTAGATAATGAAGATAATCTAGATAATGTATCTGCTAAACACATCTAAGTACCAGGTAAATATGTAACAGTGTAATCATACTTTAGCACTTTTAAAAACATTTTCTGCAATCAAGTTGAAATTATGTTAATTGGCTTTTAAACAATTGCTAATGATCTATTTGAATGAGGACCTTACAACTTTATAATAAATTGTGGAATTTTTCAAATGCAAAGTTAATGGCTAAAAATTTCTTCGCAATCTGAACATACTTCTTTTCATTTTCAGTGATACTTCTAGAAGCAAAAGAGATAGGATAATTATCTCCATGCAAGTAGCAAATACCTATTCCATCTTTAAAACTGTCATATTATAGAACAGTTTCTTTTTTATTATTAAATCTTTTAAAACAGGCGTTGACCTTAAAAAGTTCTTTAATATCTGTAAATGCTTTATGAAAATCAACACCATTTTTTGATAATTCTCTCAAAAGAGCTGTTATTGTTACATTGGTAAATTTTCTTTCAAAGTTTTTGCCCATACCCTAGAATCTTCTAATATCCTATTTCTTTTTAGGTTGAGTTGATTCCTTAACAGCCCTTACATGATTTGAGTCAGCTTTGGTACCATCTCTAGAAATTACTAATGCCATGTATTCAACCTCATTTATTCTAAACTGAAATTTATCTGAATTAAATTTTACATTATTTAATTTTGGCCTGTTCATTACCTCAATTAATATTTCATCATGCTCTTCTTCACTAGTTCCAGCAATAATTACATCACCCAAATATGTTTCATCCCCTTTTATATTCCCAAAAAGTTTTTGGTTACAGTTTTGAAAAGCACCATTTGCATAAACAATTCCAAAAAGTAGACCGATTGAACTTACATCTTCCAAAAGGAGAACTAAAAGTACACAATTCAAAACTTTTCATCTAATGATGTTTGCCAAAACCTCTTAAGTCTATCACTGAAAAATATTGTTTATCTTCTAACCTATTAATTATATAATCTAAACAAGGAATAATGTAATGTTCTCATTTAATTGCTGTATTTAAATTTTTAAGGCTCTAATTTACCATTTGGTTTCTCTACTATCACAAGACTACTCACTTCGTCTGTTGATTTATTTGTCTGCATAGTTATTCCTTTTTTCTCAAAGTCTGATTATGTAAATTTTAATTCTTAACATAATGCTAATGGTATGTCTGAGGAGGTGTGATTACATGTTCCACATTTTTTTTAAACTACGAGGTAAGGTTCATCATGAAAGTGACCTAACTCTGCACGAAACCTTCATATTTACTCAAAATATATTGTTTATTATAAATTTTTATTTTATCAGTATGTTGAACCCCCAATTTCTATTTACATGGATCTAAGCCTAAAATTGGCTTCAACGAGACGTCTATTATAATAAATAGTAATTTCACAGAATGGCATTTATTTGCTCTCCAATCCATCCATGTTAGTTTCACATTTAAGTGAAACTTATTTTGTAAAATGTTTCTATAATAAAATAAAATGGTGACTAAATTTAAACTACAGTTATTTCAACCAAAAATAAATAAATAAATAAAAAATCATCAAATATTACAAAAAGTATGCAAAAATTTTTTTTCATTGCCCGATTTCTAATAGGATTCAATATATTTCACTCCAATGATTTGAAAAATATAATTTAATTAAGAAGTATATATGTTACATTGATAATGTAATATATATGTATATATATTAAAAAACACGAATGTATACAGTAGAAAAACTACTTATCAAAAGAATTTTATTAAGTAATTACAAATTTTTGAAATTTAGTACTCCTTGGAATTAATTCCCAAAACAAATTGTTTTAATAAACTTATTAAAACAATCAAAATTTGCTGCTATGCAAGCTTTATGAAATGTACATTGTAAGGTAGAATTCTAAGAGATGTCCTATGATTCTACGCAGATAGTGATGCTTTACATGCCTCCACATACTTTAACTTGTTTTCATGTGACACCCAGTTTTAGGAACAAAAGTCAACTTATGATTGATTTTTAAATGAATGAAACCCTCCTGAGTAAGAGGATCATAGCTCTTCCAACAGTCAGAAGTGCCTGACAAAAACCCACTCCTTAATAATCCCCTGTAAAGTTTCCCATATTCTATCTTGTGCAGCAATCCTCTCTGAAGTTCTTAACTCCTTCAAACACCCCCTCACCCTCAACCCTATGCCCCTTATAATGCTAAATTATTTGCTAAATTTGGATTCTTCTGTTTCAGCTGCTTTCCCCCTTTTTCGGATGAAAGTTTGATATAAACTAAAACTATATCGTTAATAAATTGCCTCCAATTCGCAAAAGTGTTTTTTGCCAAAGAATACTCCTCAGTCATTTGTTCTGTTTTAGTCCACTCTAAAATTTCATAGCCTCAAAGAATTTTAATTTGGAATGAGAGGCCATGTTCCTCCTAATAATTTTTGTTCAAACCAAAGAAAAACCATTGGAATAACTTTCTTAGGCTTCAACTTCATCTCCCATCCACATTTTCTGCAACCCACACATTTTAATTATCCAAGCTTCATCAAAAAAAATTAAGTAGCAAGTGTGTATCCTACATTAAATGAAACAAAAGTTCTGTTCACAATCTCCGAAGTTTTCATTTGTTGTTCTGGAACTTTAAAAACTTAAGTATCCATTATTATTTGCTTTGATATTACTCAAAATTATCTCCTTCAATTTCTGAACAATACTTTGTACAGCAGGCATTATGAAAAAATATATAAGAAAAAGATAATAAATATAAACAAAGAAATTGGGAAGTAAAGCAGTTTGCAATGTTTGGACGTTTCCAACAACGAAACACAACAGTGAGCTATGGTCAAATGGTTTCAAATTGGAATGTAGAAGTAAAGTTTTGAATTGAATTTTAAATAAAAAACCACTGAAAAGAACCCTATATATGACATAAAAATAATGTAAAACATGAGAAAAATCGAATTTGGTTACAAAAAAATCCAAAAGCAGCAAAAACTGAAATTGGCAACACTAATCAAAATAATGGATGCCAGATTTTGTGAAAAATCTATTCGGGGGATATCGTACTCATACATATATAAGGACATCTTCATATTTTTCTGAAGAATGTCCCTCAACATACTTAAAAAATTGAATATTGCAACACCTTCACCCAAAAAATTTCAGCAGAATAGCGATTTTTATGTTGTCATATTTTAAACTCTTTTCTGTAATCGACATGTAAATTTCTAATTTTTTGATGCCAAAGTTTCTAAATTTTAACTGCATTTCTGATGCTGAAATTAAATTCTTTCGACTGTTTAAAATTTCCATATCTTCTGATAAAATGTGCATTTTGCACCCAATACTAACTGCAGTATTTTTAGCAGCTGTGTGAAGCTTAATGGTTTAAATTTTTTTTCTTCTGAGAAATTTTTTTAAAATAATTCTTTTTAATTTGATTTTTAACTTCTAGTACCATGTAATATTTGTTATTTATTGAAGAGAAATGTAATCAAAAGATTAAACATAACTTTTTTTTATTTACAACTAATATAGTCAGTTACGAATTACGTGAGCTATCTAATCACATTATTCACCAATAAACACTAAAAAAGTATCATCTATTTCTAGACACAGTTTAAATATTACTTATAAAATATTGAATATAGTATTTATATATCAATAACATTTAACTTCTTGCATGAAAGCGCACATTTGCTTTCATACTTGTTTCCATACAGTGTGTTTATTTAAAAATGTTTAAGGATGTCATATGTTTGGCCCCAACAAGATAACAAGATAATTTTTTTTAACCTCTTTTAAGTATTCTTATTTTTTACTGTTTAAAAATAAAAAGCATAGTATATTAAAATAAAATTTTATGTTGTTTCCAGACATTATTAAAGAATATCCTTTTTATTAATAGAACGGAATTAATTATTTATTTGCTGAAAACTATGTCTGTGTGTGAAAATTATAAGTATTTTGAAATCATTTTCATCCCCCACATTCCTTTTCTTTTTGTTATTCAAGTGAAGGAGGATCATATTGAAAATGTTGGTGTAGAGTTTTCTATAATTATAATGTGCTTCTTAAACCACATTTTAAATATGTAATTTTCATGTTATGGGACAAGTGAGATAGTCTCATCATGAATAGTTGCTTATTATTTAAACTTCTTAAGCCAGTCTTTCAATAATTATTTATCTTTCTTAACCATATTTTGAAAGTAAATTGTAAATGATAAGAATGATAGTCACAAAGTATTTCTTAAATTATAAAACTCTGAATGATTCTGAAAATATATTTAGTTTTTTTTTTCTTTTAAAAAGATTAGCATTTAAATAATTTTTGTCAACTTATTTTACCTAAAAGCCGACATACAATTACTTTTCTGAAAATTAATTATTATTTGTGAAAAGGAGAAATGCATTCTACATAATATAAATGAATTTTATTAATGAAAGCTCAGAACAAAATGCTATTTAGATAATATATTTTAGACATTTTTACCGAACATGGATAATAATCAGTTAAAATGATTAATATTCTCAAATATTAATTTAATCTTACATTCATATGTTTTCTGTATTTACTTGAGTTGAATTATAATTCCCTTTATTTCTGTAGCATTGATGGCCAACCACCTGCCAAACGGTTGTGTCATGAGTCTTTGCTTGGAACGCCAATTTCTGCAGTCGAGAGTTCAGCTGTGCCACAAAGCCAGCCTAGTGAAGACCCTGTTGTTCCACAACAGGTATAATTTAAATAGATTTTTTTCATATATATTTGAATTACATTTAAATATTTAAAGTATGGAACTCAGTTTCCTATTATAAATGTGCATTAATTTTGTATTTCTATACATTTATAAGTTAACTATACTCTTATAAATTATTTAAATTAATTTTAATTGAATTTAAGCTATTATAAATATATATGATTCAATATATTAAATGAATTTATTCCCAAGATACTTGATTTAGTTAATTATTAGAATTTCAAATCACACTATTCTAAGTAATTAAAAGCTTAAAATTTTGGTGGGATTTCACAATTGGGGAATTAATTAGATTATTGATGCATGATTGACATATATGCTTAGCAATATGAATAAAAATTGCACATGTTTAGCCGAAAAATAAATTTTGGTGGGAGAAAAATTTTTTGTGTACAGCCGACAATGTTAAACACATATGAGCCATGGAGTCAATGAAGTTATTAATGAGGAACTTGGATATTCTGTTGCACTCTTCCATAAGAGCTCTGATTTTAGAAAGTTGCTGTGAATAATAGGCAACCAGCAATTTCTCCACTTAAAATTCACAAATGTGCTTTTTTTGTTTCATATCTGAAAAATGTTAACTAACTAATAACACTTTTGTTTATAAAATTCCTTTCTAGAAAATCCTTTGTGTTTTCTGTAACTGTCTTCCATTAACACACTGTTATCTTTGATTACTACAGTGCAAATGATTACAATAAGCCTGAGGATTCCTTCATTTTTTTGCTCACTAGTCTGAACTTGATTTCAGATGCTTATGCATGTGTGCATGTGTAGAGTATTAATATGCCAGATCTCTGATATTTCTTTTGCCCAAATCTTTGGCAATCTTTTGGTTGCAGAATCTTTGGTATTGTCACGTTAAAATGTCCAGGTGGTGGAAAAAACATCTATTATCAGGGTGAACAGGAAAACAAATCTCTTGTCAAAGGGAATATTAAGCACTTCATTCCTTCAATTCTCATTTTCATTTAACCACTCCCCATGGGCATATGAGGCGTAGCAAGTTTGAGTTGAAATTGTGATGCTAGTTGCAGAAAGTAAGTGTTGTTAGGAAAGACCTCGTCCATACTTCATCATTATTCTGGCATTAGCATCAAACATTGATCTAAACTAGGCATTGTAGCACATTTATGACTGTATTCTGGTATGAGGTTCGCATTTTAAATCTTAGAACATCCTATCTTTATTATCGAATTCCAGATTCAAGTAATTACACTATGGGAAACTTCTTTTATTTCATTGTAATACTATTTATTGTTTAGATTATTCACTATTAATAAAAACTTTTTTTTTACAAAGAGTCTTCTAATACTTTTGATTCTTTGTCTAATTGACCATTAACACTTAGCTTTTTATTCATTTAAATAAATAATATGACACTCATCAAGAAAAAACTAGAACATTCATGTTAATAACATTATATGTTAGTCATAAACTAACATTCATGTTAGTCCTTATTTTCACTTTTCTTTCAATAAGATGAAAACTAACTTGCATTTCCTGCTTTAAAAGGTTGCTTTTTTACTTCAAAGTCAAAATTTTCATCCTCCAAGGTTTAAAAATAATTTTGCATTTGCATTGCATTTCTTTCTAAAACTGCTAGAAAATTCTCTTATGATATTATTTTAGGAGATCCTTTAATTTTTTTTAAGCAATGGAAAGTAAAATTTTATGCATTACAGCTTAATATTAACTATGGATGAATCATTTTTGACATTTCCTTTATTGCTAACATCAAATATGTGAACTTTCTATATATATTTATATTTTTTAATTATTATTTTTATGCTTTTTAATGCAAAATTAACTTTTTTGCAGTATATAGTTCTTCCTTATCATTGATAGTCTTATCAATGAACAGTCATAAAAAATAAAAATTTAATTGTAATTTGGGAATTTTATTTGAGAGATAACATTTTATAATCCTTTACGTAATGCAAAATTAAAAATTATTGTTATGAAATCAATTACTGATAATCATTTACAGTGTTAAAAATTTACAGGAATACTAAAATATAGTATATTACTTTGGATTGTTAAGCAAATACATGACTTATTTTTCCTGTATTTAATTTAACTGTATCCCTGATCTGCATATTTTATTTTTAATTATTTTTGTTGGATATATCTGTGTCAATTCCTGTTATGGTGTTTGAACATTTTTTTACCTGACATAACATAGCTTACATATATTAGTAACTAAATATAACAGAATTATTTCCCTTCTACATAAATTTTTTATGAAAAAATGCTGTGTGAGGCATCAGAAAAAAATTTGATTTCTTTACTGAAGTTTTAGCAAACATAAAGAAAGGATTTATTTAAATTATAAATCATGTTTTTATCTCAGTAATAAAGATATTAATATAAAATAAGCTATTGTTTCATAATGCAAAATATTTTGTATTTATATTCTTAAATTGTGATTGGTAGGACAATTAATTTAAGTAAAAATTACAATTTTGTTTCACTCAATCTGACACAGGTAAAATTTACTTATTTTAATGTGATATTGTTTAAAAAATTTTATGGCTTCCATATCAGTATGAATTCAGAATTATATTGAAGATGATTTTTTATCATAAAAAGATAACTAAGCACCTATTGAAAGTAATTCGATATTATTTTTGTCTCAATGATCAATGTGTTCAATGAAGGTTTTCTATAATACCAATATTTAAAAATCATGTGTTACTAAATTTATCACAGATATCACATCTGAAGCAAAAAAGAACATTCATATTTTAATTATAGTAAATGTTTACTTAGTTCTGTTTCTAGCTCCAGGCATTATATATGATATTTTGATGCCAAAAATTTAAAAAAAAATGGAAATAAAAAAAAAAAACCAAAAAACTTTAAGTAGAATTATTTTAACAACACATTAAATTGTCTTAAAATAATACATTGACATTTTTTTGTGATGAATCAATTCGCTTAACTGGGATTCTTTTTCAGACTCTGAGGAGAAGCAGCAGGCGCCGCTACCGACCCATGAAATTTTGGCTTGGTGAGCGCTTAAGGGTTGTTAGAGACCCTGCTACTAATGTTCAAAAATTGGTGCATTACATTTCATATTTTGAAGTAGCACCTGAAGTAAAGTGAGTAAAAATTAAGGTCACATCCATCTAAATAGTTTTAATTTCATTACAACACTTTTTAATAATGTCTCATAACTTTCTATGTAATATAATTGATAAAAGTTAGGCAGTGTTACTAGTGTCCATGGTATCCTGAATTCACATGTACTTCCATGATAGTGATAATTAAATAACAGCTATGGCTACAGGGGCTCAGAGACAAATTCCATAAAGAAACTGTAGCAAATTTCAGACTGCAAATACACCATGATTTCTTTACACATCTTCTAGATAAATTGGACATCCTTTTTATCTGGCTTATGTAATTCGAGCACTATGAATGCAGGACATCTTGTTGCCAAAAATTAAAGATTCTCAAAAACTGAATGAGATTAGCAAATTGTTCTGGAATGCCATAACTTTCAAAGCTCTTATTAAAAACTGCACCCCTTTTATTATTTTCCTCATTAATTTTTTTTAAAATTTTTACTGTTCGAATGTTATGTTTTGGTTTTTACTTTAAATTTTTGTTCTTTTTATTTCATTTGTTTTTCTGTGATACTTGCTGTTTTATATATTTAGATTGATTTTTCTGATGAAACCATATGTAGCAATATGATTGACAAAAAAAAGAAAGATTAATTTGTTAGTAATAGCATTTAAATGATGAAATTATTAAATAAATTTGAACTAATATGTAAAGCAAGTAATCATGTAAAGCAAGGATATATTGGTATTTCATCGTTGAGTATCAAATCTTATTCTTTATTTTTGCTTAGAAGGTTATTTTGGCATAAAAGCCTAAAGATAGGGCATAATATCTTAATCTCATTTAATTGAAATAATATTTATTATTTCACTCCTACATTTCTATCCCTTCATTTCTTAGGATTTTTTAGATATAGGATTAATTATGCTATTTTCATAATTCAGCATTGCAGTTTTCTTTTAACATCTTTCATGTGTTAAAAATCTATCCTCTTTATGATTTGATTCACAATTTATCATTTAAACATACAATCAGTTCTGAGATATTTAACCATATTTAGTTTTTTAGGCTGGGAAATTATGTTATTACAACCTCAGTATTGTCTTCCATACCCTTGGATTACTTGACCTGCTTACTTGATCAAATAATATTACTTTATCCAATAATAATTAAAGTTATATTAAAAATAATATTAATATTAACATGTTAGTTTTTTATGCTTAATATGTAAATGTGAAACATTTTGTTGTTGAGCATAATTAATATGTGTATATTTGTAAAGGTCATTTCGAAATAACGTGTTTATTACGCAGTTCATACAACTCCTGAAACTTACAAAAAATATTTAAAGGCCCTTGTAACAACTGGAATTTTAACTCGAGTCTTTGAAAATCATGAATTGTTCCTGGGATTTTTATTTAACATTGCATATATTTTTTGTTAAAAATATTATAATTTTTTGAGTGTTATGTTTTATCATTTTAAAATTTTCAATTGAAACTGTTCAAAGCCCAAATTAGGTGTTAAATCTGAATGTTACTGCTAGATTAAGGCACAATCAGTATCAAATTGTTATCATAACAGTTGACTAAAATAAACCTCAAGTTAAGCCACTATAGTTTCAGGGTTATCCAGTTCAGATATGATCAGATGTTGTTTTTAGATTTATGTGTGTGAGTGAAGTCAAGAGTAATCAGCAAAAAGAGATCATTACGTGGGGCTATCAGAGGGCAACTTTAATTGATTTTTTCTGCTTGTTTTCTGCTTTTATAATGTATCAAATTTGCTGAATATTAATATTTAAATGTAAAATTTTTGAGTTAAAATTTATTTTCCGTACTCTTCTTGGTGAATATTGCATATAATTTCAATGAAAAGGAATGAATTAGCTTATTTATCAATGAAATAATGACTGAAAAAGGATTTAATATGCCTGGTGGAAAGTTTTTTTCCAATGACCAATAAACTCTGGAGAAAGCCCTACAAAATTGTCATATACTTTTGTGTGGTTTAGAAAAAAGGAATCACAATTATGTAGAAAAGTAAGTCATTACAACCTCTGTGAGATATTGATGAGAAATTTGATCCTGTTAAAGGTAGAATAGATACTTTTTATGTTAACTTACTCTCAAATAGACAAAATTAGTGTCACTTATGAAAGTAGTTAATTTGCTTTTACTTCTTGCTTATAGTCAGGCATCTGTTGAACAAAAATTTAATTAATCAATCGATTGTTACTAAGTGTATCATTGATGATCATGTTTGAAACACAGAAAGTGCCAACAATTACCAGTATGTTGTTGGGTGTATTAGGGAAGTCTTAATTAGTTCTGCCGCTGGTGTCAGTAGAAGTACAAATTATATTTAAATGAATTAAAATGGGAAAAAAAATCAGCCAATAACAGATGGAAACCAAAAAGCACTTCTTAAAAAATTGATGATTAAAGAAATAGAAATTTAAGAATATAGATGTGAAACATATAGTTCTAAAAAAATTTGAAAGTAACAGAAGAAAATTGCTTTTATTAAATAATAATAAGGAAAAAAGGCATATTCTGTGTACTTATCTCATAGTTGTATTTCTTTTGTTTTGAATAAGCATATTTTAAAACAGGTTATTGTATACATCTTGAAATATTCAATGAATTATAGACAGGAATCTATTGATACTTAAAAATTCTAAACCTACTTTTTATTTTATACAATGTGCAATGCAGTAGTATAAAAAGTATATATAAATGAATGTTTTCTAAGGCTTTTAAAGTGATCATTAAATAATTATAACTTAAATATAAAAAATTCTCATTAATTTTTGCAGTAAATTATTTCTGTTGTTTACAAATATAATTGAAAATGTTGTATTTATATAATTGTGTGCATATTTATGGTTAAGATCAATTTTTAAATTAAAATAATTTTACAAATGTCATTACTTATCGGAAATTTTTGATTTGACTCCTGGGAAACTTCTGGAATTTGATTCTTTGAAATCTGTATGAACCTTGATATTATTGCATCATATTTATGAAAAGGTTAAATAATTACTACATAGTGTGTTAATTTTTCCTAAATGAATGACAAAAAATTTATTTTTGACCTTACATTATTTATTATTTTTCAGCTGAATTTTGAAGCAGATAATGATGATATCATGTATACTAAAAAACTGCAAACTCAATGCGCCGTAGAAATGTTATGACAAAATCATGTCTGAGGATTATAAGGTGGTAAGTGCAATATCAAGTGCTCTGTATATAAATCTTTTGTTAAGTGTGTAAAATCCCTTTGATTAAAAAAAGTGATAACAAAAAATATTTTTCACCCACAATATAGAATTATATTTGAAATACATGGTTTTCTACCTTGATAATCAATTTACATTTCTTTTTCAAAATACAAATTCATTGCTTATATTTCTTTTTCAACTTTACAATGTTTGATAAAATTTCTGGAATTTTAATTTTAAGTTCCTTTTTGTTGTTGTAGCTACATTTTTATATTTTTGAAAATGAACTGTACCACAAATTTTATTTTTAGAACTAACTGTAAAAGAAAATATTGAAAACCTTTAGTTTGTTGATTTAATTTTGACTATATTTTCTTGAGAACAATATGTGTGTGATTAATACTTTGTTGAATCAAATTACCAACTTAAATTCGAGTCTAAAAATATATTGTGGAAACCTGTAAATCAGATTTACTTTTCAAAATGTAATCAATGTAATTTTAATTTGAAATCTCAAATCAATTTAAAGTAAATATGTTTAAACATTACTGTGGCTGTCTTTATTTACATATTCAAGATAGTAGCATAACTGATAATAATATTAGAACAACAATTCTTACACAAAAATTTTTAATGGCAGCTTCGCACTGCCAGATCTTAATTATCAAAATCTTACTTAAAAACACAACCTCCATTGGATTAAACTTAGCTAGAAATAAATTAAACATTTTGTTTAAAATAATAATTGTTCTAAATAGTAAATTAATTTACCTTGGCAATAATATGAAATGATTTGGTGAATTTTCATTGACATTTTTTAGTCAAAGGAATTTTGTACATAATCTTTTATATTTAATATCAAGTAGTTATTTTTGTAATAAGTATGTGACAAATATTTTTTCAGTGGAATTGAAAATGAAAGTCAAATTTATTGATGCCTGTTCTCCTGCCATAACTAATCAAGCAAAGAGCAAATACTTGAAATGGTAATTAAGAAAGTATCATTTTGTTTCATAAACAGAAGTAATGAAAAAAAAACTTTCACAGTAGTTCTTTATCAACAAAATAATGCTGTTGCTAATATTTATTCCGTATTTGTATTTAAATTTGGATTAAAGATAAAAAGGCAAGAAGTTCTACTTGAAATACCTTAATGTAATGTTGAATATTTTCATAGGTTTTAAATTTTACAGTTATCCATAAATCATAATTTAAAGATTTCTTTAGCTAATGAAAATTTATTCTAAATTTAATCAATTTAAAAAAAATCATCATTGTAAGGAAAAAAAGTGCCTTATTAATTCTAATTACATAATCATTCACTCAGAGTTTGAATGACAAATTCAACAGACCTTTAACTTTAGATTTCATTGAGAGTTTTCAATTATTTAGGATTTATTTATCTAATGTAATAGCTTCTTCATCCTCCAAGTATTTTTATCTTGATAATTGATGGATGTTCAGAAATGTATGTGAAAATTGAATTTTGAATTTATTTAGAAATGAACAAGTGAGTGTGGAATTGAAACCATGAAATTTATCTAATTTTTAAAATATGATTTAGAGTTTTTCACACATTATTTTCGAATATAAGGGAACTGTGATAATTCTAAGTAGTTAAGTTATCCTAATTGGTGCAGTTCTTTCATTTTATGCAAAACAATGAAAAATCTGAAGTTAACATTAGATATCTAAATGTATATATGTACTCATATTTTACGTCTTTTTTCTTTCTTCCTTATTCATGCAGAGTTTTATAATATCAAAGAACACTCAAAATGATCAATCAAGGCTGTATAGTTTTGTTTAATAATATTTTGTGGTTTTAACAATAGATTTTTAAGAGATGTCAGCTAGAATTATATTTGTTTAATTTTTCTAGGTATTATGGCTTTAGATGTAAAAGAGGTATAAAACAATCTGAAAATTCCAACAAGACGAAGATATAATTTCTTCTTTACTTTTCTAAAATGAACCCTTCTGTGTTATTTAAAGATAAAACAATCATCACATCGCAAGATCTGCTGAATTGTATAATCATAAGTAGTGATCAAAAACACTTCCATGTAGTATGATTTTTTAGCCTTTTTTGTGCTTTCAATATATTTTCTACTTTCATATAACATAAATAATAAAATTTTATACTAAATATTTGAAAAGAACATATATTAAATTTAAATATGAAATATAATTTTATGACTTTAATTTATGTTCTTTTGTATTGATCTGAGAGGAGAAACCTAGTTAAACTTGAATAAAACATAAATTGCTTGATATTTCTGCATATTAACTAATTCAACTGAGAAACAATTTCAATGTATGTATAGTCGCCTTTTACAGTGTATACACTGAATGATATAATTCTTGACACCATACACCAAAAATTACCTATGCTTGAAAATTGGTTTCAGTCTCTGAATATGATTCATTCAGCCTTTTGACTCATAATTGAATGAAGCATTTTAGATCATTTTCAACTGAAAAACTGGCAACTTACACATTTTTATTATATATGCTAATATATATGCTGAAGTTGAATATTTTTGTAATAGTTTTATTTTGTAAATTTTTTGTTTTTATTGAAAGCTTCGATCAATATCATTTAGAAGAATGCAAAAAGCATTCAGAAAATATAAATAAATATCCATAAAAAATCTATGAAATTGTTAGTTTATTGTTCTATCTTTGCTAATATTCAAAATTATGTTTGTGGTAAAAATTTTTGGGAGTGTTGACCCTTTCACTTCATTTAAATTTTACACTAATAAAACTTCATGGTATCATCCTCTTTTGGTGTGGATGTGAAATGGAGAGTGCCAACTCAGATGTGACCTTGTCATCTGACCATAGCTCAAAATTAATAGGCAATTGGGGATGGGCCAGTTTTCCAAACCCTTTACCCGTACAATCCTGGCCTCGACTGCACTGCTATGTATGTAGTTATAAGCAACATTCATTAAATCATCTAATTTAAATTTTGTACATAATTTTTTAATAAATCTATACTTAGTAAATCTATAGTAGAGAGAATCCCCAACATTATACTGCTATTTACAAATTTATTCTGTGATTTTACTTAATATTTTGTAAACTTATTACTATAACTTTATATCTGAAAATTGTTTAGTTAATTTTTCATTTACATTTGTTAAACATCGCAAAATTTCAGAATTTTTGTTATCAAGTATTTTTGGAAACAAAGTTAAGCATGTGATAAAACTCCACATTTATTCTGAAAAAGGCATAATAATCAACTCAGGAGTTACTTGGCCAATAAGTTAAAGCATGCAAATCATATGCTACACAGAAAAATAAAGCTTAATAGGTGTAACAAATATGAGAAAGATGAGAAGGAAGCTTATATATATATATATATATATATATATATATATATATATATATATATATATATATATATATATATATATATATATATATATATATATATATATATTGAATAGTAGTTTTATATTCAGTTCCAATTTGTTTCTGTTAATATTGTTGTAGACATGTAAGAAAAAATAATAATTAATAGATTAGTTTATCCTTCTATTGTCATTCTTAAGATAGTGAGGCATTCAACTGTTACATACAGTTTAAAGTGAATTCCAAACAAGCTACAAATCTTTAATAATTGAAGTTGAGATAAAAGTCTCTCTTACGATTGTAGGATTGGAGGTTGAGCTTTAAACTTGAAGCCTTCTAATAAAGTTTTCAACTTGTAATAATAACAAAAATAAATACAGATTTTTTGAAGATCGATTCTTTTCTGCATAACAGTAGACTTTCATTTTCCATTTTGGCTGCTAGCAAATAAAAGTGAGTACACTGCAAACTATTTCACTGTTATGGGGAAAGATCGGTCTTCTATGCAAGTTTAATTTTAAAGATTTTTAATTTTTGTGTATAGTTTTTTATTTTGAATAGCATTTTTCTAAAGACATTAGAGAACTTGTAACAAATGATGTCTAGAATCACTATATATAAGTTGTTTCAGAAGCTTTTTTTAAACTATTATCCAGTGTAATTTTAATATTACATCCTCTAAAATTGAAATCATTGTCAATAATCTAAAATTGAATCACACACATTACTGTAGTATGATAAGAAAAAAATTATCTTGATATTTTGTTAAAAAAATGTATAAAGTTAAAATATATTTTGACTAGCATTTGTCAATTATATGGCACAATTTCAATGTATTGGCTTTGACTTAGCAAAATAGAAATGCCTAGCTGTATAAAAGAAAGATAGAATTTCAAAGTAGTAGTAGTACTTTTCAATCCTGAATCTGCCAAACCCCTGGAAAAATTATATTCAAATCATTTGCAAAAAAGACTATTTTAATCAATATTGAGGTGTAATCCTGATATTGAATTTATCAAGTCAAATTTTAAATTGGATTCACAGCTATCTATTACCTAGATTTTCTTGTTTATTTGATCATCTTAATATCAAGAAAAAACTTGAAATTTTCAATAAAAATATGTCAACCTGAATTTTTGCTCAAGATTTTGTGTATTTAATCTTTTGATTGAACTTTGAATTCCAAGAAATCACTGTTCTTCAAAATTGCTCATACGGAAGAACCATGCCATGCAAAATCGGCAACTATCCTTTTAAATTTATTGAGGAAGTTATTTTTATAAACGTGCTCAATAAATAGCGACAGTAATCAAATTTTATCTTACATTAAAGTTTGTTAATTATATCATTTCATCTTTAATGTTGTTACTTATGACACTTGGAGGACAAGCCAAGCTCGCTATGCCTTGGCTATGTGAATTTAAGTCAGTAGAGTACGTCTTTCGTTTAATCAGAGCACCGTGAAGGTAAAAATACGAGTTTGCTCTTCAAATCCTCCGATAGATGGCAACATCAGAGAATCCACTCCCTAAATTTTGACATTAATCTGAAGGAAGAGGAAATTTTGTCCAGACCATTGTACCGATGGTAACTGCTTAACGATTGACCACAGGACTTTCGACACGTATATTGCATGTACTCTATTGATCTTTGGTGTCATCTGGAATCTAACCCCCTCCCTTCCAGATGGAAGGCTGATGCTCTAACCACAAGGCTACCATGGCACATCATTAATGTAAAATACCCATTTATCAATATTATGTGTAGTGAGTGAAATAATTGTGAATATAAAAATTTATTATATACATTGGATGCTTTTAAGTGTTGAAAAGAATTAAAATGTATTTAATGTCTATCTAATATACATATGTCTAATATTTAAATTTAAAAACAAGAGTAATTTTTCAAGGTCCCTAAATGAAATTAACATTTGGAGAAATAGGATATGCATAATATTAAAAGTTATTAGTTTTAAGATAATTTAGAATATAGAGATTTAGGTTTAGTATAGGTTAGAATAGATTTAGGTTTAGTATAGGATAGAATAGATTTAGGTTTATTATAGGTTAGAATAGATTTTGGTTTATTATAGGTTAGAATAGATTTAGGTTTAGTATAGGTTAGAATAGATTTAGGCTTAGTATAGGTTAGAATAGATTTAGGTTTAGTATAGGTTAGAATAGATTTAGGTTTAGTATAGGTTAGAGTATCTTTAAGGTTAGGTTTAATATTGAGATAGAATTAGTTAATAGGATAATTTAGAGCTGTATTATGATAATGTAAATCCTACTTCTTCAAAATGTTAATTTGTTCACAAAGGTAATTTGATAATAAACTCTTTTCCATTATTTGAGATGTGTGAAATGACGTAAGAAAATATTGCAGATCATGCAGATTTTAAAATACTGTTTTAGAATTTGCCCTATGTTAACAAAAAATTTTCAGAAATTTTTCATAATTAAACACAAAGTGTTTTATAAAATTAAAAGCCTATGTATTAAATTTATAATTAAAATGCTTACATGTTTGATACCAGATCTTAAATTGTACAACACTCTCTTAACTAAACTGAAACTATTCTAAAAAGAAATTATTTTATTGTAAAGAGATATTTAATTAATAACACACACACAAATATATATATATATATATATATATATATATATATATATATATATATATATATATATAGGAATAAGCTTAAATAAATTGTCATAAAATGTAATTATTATATAATATTAATAATTATAAATAATTAAATTAATTAAAAATATTATATAGTAGCATACAAGAAAGTAATTTGGAAAATAAAACATCGTTGTCTTGTTAATAGGTTAGTTATAATCATGGTTTTGAAAATTTATGCATTGCATATTATAAAATTATTCCATAATGAGGTTTGCATTGACCTTAAGGAAAATGAAGTAAATTGGAATTAATCAAAAATGGTTTTCTCAAATATTTGAAGATGTTATGGGGTGGTTTCTAAGTATACTTATCTAATCATTCTAATCAATTCACTATCTGAATTAAAAAGATACACATTTTATTGGAACAAATATAGCTCTCCCACCTTTGCTGTAGCTTTGCTTTTATTTATTTTTTTTTCACAGAAAATGTTTAACTGTCAAACTATTGAAAATTTCTGGAAGATTTATATTAATTTACCTTAAAATTCAGTGCAAAATATCTTATATCCTGACTCTTTCATTTTTTGTATCTTGTTATTCCTGTTTTACCATTATGAAAATAAAATGCTTTTGTGAAACACAACATTAAACTATAATTTAGGCAGTTGTCCCTTACATGTATTTAATTTAATAATTGCTTACTGTTTGAAAAAATTAAGAACACAGCATTTAATTAATGAATAGGAATTAAAATTGTCTAATACTAAGAATGTTTTAATTAAGATTTCCAAAGTCAAATAGAAAAAAAAAAAAGAAAGAAAGAAAAAGAAATTTAGATAAATATTTTTTAAATGCATTTAAACAACAAAAATATTTTCCGAGAGATATTCTTTGTTCTAATATATATATATATATATATATATATATATAATTATAAAGCAAAAAATATATACATATAGCAAAAAATATAAATATATATAATAATATAAATATATATAAAAATACAATACAAAATATACAATACAATAGGAAATCTAGCCAGCGCAAAAGCAGCTAAAGAAAGATTTGCCAATATAAATACGATAAAATATGAAAAATATGAAATTGGAAAAACAGTGAAATATAAATAAAATAAAACATGAAAAATATGGAAAAGCACTGAAATACATGAAACAGATGAAAAGAAGAATACATAGGGGCCACGTCTTAATCAGGAGGGAGATGGCCAGCTATGCTAAAAGAAATTTCATTTTTTCCAATTTCATATTTTTCATATTTTATCTTATTTATTTATATATATATATATATATATGTATGTAATATTACATTAAAACAACAGTGATGTAGTTAAATAATCATAATTTGATGCTTCTGTGAAATTCCCCATTTAAATTACATAGCAGTGCAGGCGAGCTCCAGATGGAGCCTAAGGTTAATGTACCTTTAATATATACATACACCTGTTGATAAATGTCTCCTAATTTTGAATTATGATCAAGTGATGACAGTTACCAGTGTGAAACTGCTGAATTACTAAGCTGTGAATTCACAACACAGGAAAAATCTACTCTGGAGGATATGGAGTAAAACAACTCTCTAAGAATATTAGCATTTAAAGCAACAGTAAAGCAACCAAATCAAATATTCGTAAGAATAATTTTATACGAAAATCTACTGACACTTAATTTTTCATTTCTCCCAGAAATTTTTTTGTATTTCTAAACTGTTTATAAACAATTTATAATAAGTAATTTTCATTTGTATAAGCTTGTTTAAAATTTCATGCAATACTCATTGAATAGATAAATCTATTTTTATTTTCTAATTAGTGTCCTAAAAACATTCTTCAATGGTTATTGATCTGAATGTACTAATTATTGATGAATAGAAAGGAATTTTTCTGTGAAGTATTTTATAGTTAAAACTAAACACTTTAAAGTTATGTAATATTAAAATTAAAAATGTTTTACAAAAACAAAGAAAATTATTCTTAAAATGATAAATGATAATATAATCATTCAGTTTGTTATGAAATTTCACAGGGAGAAATATGTTTTTACATCTTAAGTGAATTGATAATTTATATTATAAATCTGCAAAACATTTCTCTAGATAACAGTTGTGTGTTTTTATAAATTAATAAAAATTTTAGTATTCAAATAAAATTTGGTAATGATTGTGATAATAAATGCTTGAATCTGTGTTAATTTATAAGAATCTTAAGCTAATATTTCTGAAAAAAGAATTTTGAAGCTGTTAAAAAGTATTTGTGTGTGTGAATGTTTTATTCAATTTATTGGTCTTTGAATTTTGATAATTGATGATCATCTATTTGTCTTCATAAAGTTAATAAACTTTTTAAGTAATCTATAACAAAATAAAGTTTAAAATTAGCTAAATAAAATTATTTCTATTACATGGAGTGATAAGGATGAATGTGTATTTGATCACTACTAATGCTGGCAAAAAAGAATTTTGCTGAAAAAATTTTGAAAATTTTATTTTATGTTTAAAATTGTAATAATTTGTTGTAAAATATTTTAAAATGTCAATGTTAATACTATTCACCATGAAAATATTAATCCTAGCAAAATGTAACTGCGAAAAGTTGTAAGGGTGGAAATGTTATGGCAGTTGAAGATTGTTAATTCTGTGGCTTCATATTTTTTATTTAAACGCATAAATCGATTCAACAAATAACCTTGTTTACTTTTTAAAAAAATGAATCCATGAAATTTATTCCTTATTTATATGTATGCAAGTTTAAAATGGTTTTTAAATGTTATGTAATTATGGTTGAAATATATTCAATTGTATTGATGTAAAATGTTTTGTTATAAATTCACTAAGATTCATTACTTTACTATATGAAACTAAATATTTGATATATTATATATCAAGTGTTATGCATTTTTCATGTTTTATATGTTTTTAATTCATTAAATGTGCCATTATTCACATTTAAAATAATTAAAGCTGTTACGCTAAGGAAGAAGTGTTTACAATATAAAATAAAAACTTTATATTAAAAATTTACAATGATATACAATTAAATTAAAACAAAACTTAATAAAATTATAAAATTTAATTGCATATCTGTTTTTTAAAGCTATATTGACATTTTTATGAAATAAATTAAGACAAATAATTTATGTCAATTATAAATGAAAAATTTCATAAGTTACAATTTTTGATGTAAAATATTTCTTCATGCAGAATGCATCAGCATACGGTATTTTTATTATTATTATTATTTTTTTATTTAAAATATATATATACTATATTCAAGTAAATCTTACAGGAAAAATTTCTGAATTTTAAGCAATATTTCATTGAAAATTTAGCTTTTTGTAAAAAGAATATTTATTATATGTGCATTTAGGAATATTTAAAGCAATATTTTTGTTTTAGTTTTCATTCAAGAGCAAATAAGTTTATAATTTTGTTCTAGCAAGCATTTAAATTTATAAAGGTTTCATTAATTAATCAAAAATAAATATGAATATGGCTTTGAAAATCTTGTACTAACACTCTTGTTTCTCGCTTTCCTATATCTTCTGTTTCCACTTCAAAGCTATATTACATCATTTGTAAGCTAAATTTTTTACCAATATTTTGTAATGATAATTAGTAATCGAATACAATTTGCAGAATAAAATGAAACTTCGGAAATGTAGCAATTTTACTAACATTTGTTAAGAGATGGATATAAAAAATCAAAATTCAAATTTATTTTCAATGAAAAATTACTTTTTTTAAGTATCGCAAATTAATTGTGAAAAATATATTTTTAATAAAAATTATTAGTTTAAAAGCTTTTTTTATAATTATTTACTATAACCTCATTGGAATAATGTATCTTTTTAATAGTATTATTGCTTATATAATTGTAATATATTGCATTGTATTATTTTCTTATGTCTTTGTTTTATGATTTATTTTAATTTATTATTATCATTATTTATAAAAACGAATTGTATGAAAAATATGCCATTGTTATCATCACATTGAAAAATTATGCCATGTATATGAATTCTTTGTGTTGTTTCTTTATTTTCCATTTTAAAGTTTTTTGTGTCAGATTTATCACAGCAGTTTTATGCTTTCAATACTTAACATTACTTTTCAAAAGAAGAAAATTTCACTGTTTCAATTATAAATTATATATATTAATCATAGAATTTTTCCCCAATTATTCAATAATAATTTATAACTGCTATATTTATATTTTTTACTAATTTTGGTTTTATATGACGAGTTTCTAAATTAATTTAGTTAGATGTAGTGTATAACTGTAAACTTAGCTTTAAAACTATGAAATTCAGAAACTGATACCAGATAGATATTTTGAAATTAATTTATACGAAATGAGAAAACTTAAATTCTTTAATTAATGAATTAATTTTATAAGAGGTATTACTTGACTCGACGGCCCTCATGGCTTGTGATACAATTGTTTTGTACTAAAATCTTTTAAATGAGTAAATTACAAAATTATGTTGATTTTTTCATATAAAATTTCTGGAATATTGGATGGATCAGTTCGATGTTTATGCATAAGAGAAGTTTTCATTTTATTATTAAGTTATTTACGAAATTATTTATATTAATGTTATTTGGATCTATTAAATCAAGAAGATTACAGAAGAGTAAGCTCACATGAAATAAACCTTAGTTAATTTAGTGAATATATCAAAATTCACACATTATCCTTTCTTAATTGTTATACTCTCTGATTGTCTAAGTTAAGTTATATACTAATAAAAGTCAGCAAAATTAATAAAGCAAATGAGTTTCTTTTACTCAAAATGTAGGATTCTATTAATATTATTTCCTTTGTACCCCTCTGGATGTAATAATTATTCATAAATTAAAAACATTTTGTCGAAATTTTAGTGAGAGTTAGTTGAGTAAGAGAATAAATACTTTTATTTATGTAACAACCTTTTATGATAAAAACGTGAAAATTTAGTTTTATTCTGACTATAATAACGCCTAAAAATTATTCGCAAAAAAAGAAAATTTCATGTAACTTAAATATTCATGAAAGCTTGTAAGAATTCAAATGTGCTAATAGTATCGGAAAAATTAAAGTAGTCAGGAAGAGATAGAAAAATAAAGCTTCTGTTGTTACTCAAACATAGTGAAATTATAATATCCATTGTCACAAAACAAAGAAACACCTTGTATTTTTTTTTATCTCGGGCTTTATTGTAGCCTTTTAGTCTTGTGGCGCGTTACATACGTGAGAAAATTCCTGCTGAAACATGTTTCCTATTAGCGGTTCTCTCTGTCCGAAATATTGTGTCTGGCACCAGACACCTTCAAAGAAAGGTGGGAAATTTCTCAAAATAACACTATATGCTGCATAGGGAATTGTCTTCCTGGAATCGAAATAGGGGGCATAGAGAACTAATTATCTCCGAATTCCTCAAACAACTCATTTCCTTTTTGTTCACATGTTTGGTATTTCATTACTTCCCAAACATCGCTTCATCGGAAGCACAAATGTAAATTTTTGGAGTTTTGACATTTAAAATATAATTTTTGTCTTCAATATATAATATTTTCTGTCTACTATGTGTTCTTTCGATTTGAAAATTCAATTCAGATTTCTGCTAGTACAAATATTTATTAACATATGCTTGTAGAGTTTTGAAAATTAAATTTTAAATTACTTAAAACTTTTAATTTAAAAGTAATTTAATGTTTTTTATTCGGGAAAATAATTTCTCATGTTACTCGTAATTTTGTTGGCTTTGCATTGAGAAATTTTAATTTTTTTCAAATGGTAAAAGCTTAAAAATCTAAATATTTCTTTCTATTTTTAAAAGTTTTTTTTTTCTTTTTCTATGCTAAATATAAAGAATATATTTTTTTAATTAATTAGCTAAATGTATATAAAAATAAATCTTAATTGAAAATATGCTTCAAGAATTATATTAAGGAATCGTATATATTTCTCGTTCAACAATCTAAATTTTAAAAAAATTAAGATCGTCTTTAAATGATGTAAATTTGTAAGAAAAAACAATATGCCATTTAATGAATAGTACTTCTAAAATGATTCTTTATCGAAATAACAAAGAAGGAATTTCTCTCTTGCTCACTTCAACTGCTTGTCCAGTTATTTAATGAAATAAATGATTCTTTAACCGTAAGATCGACATGTACTCGTAGAACATTACCGCAAGACATTTATTTCCTATTTTGTTATACTTTGTAATTCGTTAATTTATAATCATGTTTTTAAATTACAAAATCAATTTATATTTTTATACTAATCTATTTAATAAATGCAATGTGTTTAAATATGTAAACTACTTTTAGCCTATTTTCTTAAAATTGCAAAGTATTTTTTAGAAACGAGAGTAAAAATACGAAACTCTATAATTATGTTTTTAAGATCACTTAAATTAATGATTTTAGAATTTCTAGGACATTTTCAAACTTCATATAGAATTACTGTCATTAAAAATAGTTTTATTTTTCCCCCATAATGGTTCCAGTCAAAACTTAGATACCTACGTTATTTTTTATTTGGTTACAAAAATGCTGCCAAGTGTAGTTAATAAGTTTAGAATATGCAATAATATTAAAATAATCTAAGTTGTATGCCTGTAGTTTTCTTATAAACTTTACTGTATGTTGTCCATATAAAGTTGTTAATTAAAATGTACATTTATAGTGAATTGGTTATTGGTATTTTTAATAATTTATTTAAGTGAATAAATAAGATTAATGTTATAAAAATATTAAATTACAGACATATATTAAGGACAAAAATTAAAGATAAAAATATCGCTTTTTTTCAAATACTAAGCAAATTAAAATATTGTATAAGGATCCCCAACTTTATCTTGATTTCAATTCCGAATTGTAAAAATATGTAGAATACTGTATAAAAAATAATTAAAAAATGTGTCATTTTATTTGTTCTTTTCTTACATGTATCTACAACTACCAATTTCTGAGAATCAAAGTCATTAAACATTGTCATTATTGCCTCTTCCTTTTGGCCCAGGTTTAAGGAATGAAATCGACACCTGAGGTGGCTCTGGAGACCGTTTGATCATTCATAATATATCAGAAAGGGATATATATAAGACTTTGCAAATGATTAAGTTGTATTGCCTTATCCAAACAGTACTCCTTGATGGTGTGAAGTATAGAATCCCCCCATTTCTGGATTGAAGAGCCCTTTGGACTACGCTGGTGGCTGACTAATAACAACAATTTGTTAATAGCACTGTTGTCATTCCATTATAAATTGAAAACACCGCATTGGCTGTTTCCACTGAAATTATGAGACATCAGAAAGAGCACCCAGTTTTTACTTAACATCCAATGAAAATGTGAATATTTCATTAAGCTGTTATATGAAATTATTCATTTGCTAGATTAAATTGAAATTGTAGCTTATCATTTTCTGTGTTACAGTTTATTTGAAAGTCTCAGTTTTATGAATACTTTTGGTTAGATTCCAATTTTTACTTGCTCATGCCCGTAATGAGGAGACATGTTCTGTGCTGTACACTTTTTCATTTTTAACCTTCTAGCTTCAACTTTTTCACAAAGTTTTGAAAATGATTTAGGCGAACAATATATCTTAGAAAGGGGGAAAAAACACGACTACTTGATGAGTTACTTGACATTGCGTAGAAGAATATTGCATAACATAACTGAAAGCTGTAGTGAGGATTTAAATATTTACTGCTTACAGTTTTGCAGTTTTTTTTTTTTTTTTGGATATTAAATATTAATACATCAAAATATTCGCAATAGTGTCCTCTACAAAACTCAGTATTTTTCAAGACATTTCTAGTCTTCTAAAATGTCCTATTTACCTCCCCACCTTTAAAGAATTAAAATTTTATTTTTTATCGAATTTTAGGAAATTGAGAATTGTTCTGATTTCAACCATGAGATCTTACATATTAATACATCAAAATGTTTGCAATAGTCTCCATTAAAAGATTCACTTTGGTTACAGAAATCTCTAGTCTCATAAACTGTCCTAATGATTCCCCCCTTTTTTAAGAATTCAAATTTTTGTGTCTTTTTGGTTGGATTTATAAAATTGATGAGTGATACGAATCCAACCATGGGATAATAAGTATTAATACATCAAAATGTTCGTAATAGTCTCCTCTTCAAGGCTCACTTTGGTTCCAGAAATCTATGGTCTCCTAAAATGTCCTAATCAGCCCCTCCCCCTTTTTAAGAATTCAAAATTTTAAGTCTTTTTGGACTGATTTTAGAAAATTGAGTAGAGTTACGACTTCAACCATGGAATATTAAATATTAATGTTTCAAAATGTTCACAATAGTCTCCTCTACAAGATTCAGTTTGGTTCAAGACATTTCTGGTCTTCTAAAATGTCCTAATTACCTCTCCCCCCTCTTGAAAGCATTAATTTTTGGTTTTTTAAAGGGATTTTTGGAAATTGAGAAATGATATGATTCCAAGCATGGGATCCTATACATTAATACATCAAAATGTGTATAATAGTCTCTTCTACAAGATTCACTTTGGTTCCAGAAATCTCTAGTCTTCTAAACTGTACTAATCAGCCCCCACTCCCCTTTTTAAGAATTGAAAGTTTTAAGTCTTTTTGGTCTGATTTTAGAAAATTGTGTAGAGCTACGACTCCAACCATGGTACAGTAAATATTAATACTTCAAAATGTTCACAATAGTCTCCTCTAGAAGATTCAGTTTGCTAAGAGACATTTCTACTCTTTTAAAATGTCCTAATTACCTCCCCCCTCCTTCTTTGAATCATTAAACTTTTATTTTTTCTATCGGAGTCTACGAATTTGAGAATTGTTATGATTCCAACCATGACATCTTATATATTAATACATCAAAATGTTTGCAATAGTCTCCTTTACAAGATTCACTTTGGTTCCAGAAATATGTAGTCTTTTAAAATGTCCTAATTACCCCCCCCCTCTTTAAAGCAATAAAATTTTATTTTTTGCCGGATTTCAGAAAATTGAGAATTATTATGATTCCAACACCATGATATCTTATATATTAATACATCAAAATGTTTGCAATAGTCTCCTATACAAAATTCACTTTGGTTCCAGAAATCTCTAGTCTCATAAAATTTCTTAATCATCCACCCTTTTTTAAGAATTTAAATTTCTATGTCTTTTTGGTGGGATTTTAGAAAATTGATGAGTGATACGACTCCAACCATGGGATATTCAATATTAATACATCAAATTGTTCGGAAGTGTCCTATACAAAATTAAGTTTGGTTCAAGAAATTTCTACTCATTTAAATTGTTTTTATAACCCCCCCTCTTTAAAATATTAAATTTTTGTTTTTTCATCGGATTTTAGGAAATTGATGAGTGATATGATTCCATCCATGAAATCTTAAATATTAATACATCAAAATGTTTGCAATAGTCTCCTCTAAATAATCAACTTGGTACCAGACATTTCTTGACAATTAAAATTTCTTAATCACCAACCCTATAAAAATCAATTTTGGATTTTTTTATTGTATTTTAGAAAGTAGAGGAGAGTTACGACTCCAACCATGGGTTATTAAATATTAATACATCAAAATGGTCGTAATAGTCTCCTTTTCAAGATTCACTTTGTTTCCAGAAATCTTTAGTCTACTAAAATGTCCTTATTAGTCCCCCCATTTTTTAAGAATTAAAATTTTAAGTCTTTTTTGTCTGATTTTAGAAATTTGTGTAGAGCTACGACTCCAACCATAGGATATTAAATATTAACACACCAAAATGTTCGCAATAGTGTCCTTTACAAAATTCAGTTAGAGAGAGAGAGATTCAAGACATTTCTTGTTATTTAAAATATCCTTATAAACCCTCCCCCCTCTTTAAAGTATTAAATTTTTTTTATCGGATTTTAGGAAATTGAGGATTGTTTTGATTAATACAATGAGATCTTTAATATTAATACATCAAAATGTTTGCAATAGTCTCCTCTACAAGATTCACATTGGAGCGCGAAATCTCTAGTCTCCTAAAATGTCCTATTCACCCCCACCCCATTTTTAAGAATTCAAAATTTTACGTCTTTTTGGTCTGATTTTGGAAAACTGAGTAGTGCTGCGACTCCAACTAGGGTATATTAAATATAATTACTTCAAAATGTTCACAACAGTCTCCTCTACAAGATTCAGTTTGGTTCAAGACATTTCTAGTCTTCTAAAATGTCCTAATTACACCCCCCTCTTTAAAGCAATAAAATTTTGTTTTAAGTCGTTTTTTAGAAAATTGAGAATTATTAGGATTCCAACACCATGATATCTTAAACATTAATACATCAAAATGTTTGCAATAGTCTCCTATTCGAAATTCACTTTGGTTCCAGAAACCTCGAGTCTCATAAAATGTCCTAATCATACCCCATTTTTCAAAAATTCAAATATTTATGTCTTTTTGGTTGGTTTTTCGAAAATTGATGAGTGATACAACTCCAAGCTTGGTATAATAAATATTAATACATTAAAATGTTCGTAAAATCTCCTCTAGAAGATTCATTTTGGTTCCAGAAATCTCTAGTCTTCTAAAATGTACTAATCAGCCCCCACTCCCCTTTTTAAGAATTCAAAGTTTTAAGTCTTTTTGGTCTGATTTTAGAAAATTGTGTAGAACTACGACTCCAACCATGGTATATTAAATATTAATATTTCAAAATGTTCACAATAGTCTCCTCTAGAAGATTCAGTTTGCTAAGAGACATTTCTACTCTTCTAAAATGTCCTAATTACCTCCCCCTCCTTCTTTGAATCATTAAACTTTTATTTTTTCCATCGGATTTTACGAAATTGAGAATTGTCATGATTCCAACCTTGAGATCTTATATATTAATACATCAAAATGTTTGCAATAGTCTCCTTTACAAGATTCACTTTGGTTCTACAAATCTCTAGTCTCAAAAAATGTCCTAATCAATCCCCCCTTTTTTAAAATTTCAAATTTTTGTGTATTTTTGGTTGGATTTTAGAAAATTGATGAGTGATACGACTCCAACCATGAGATCTTAAATAATAATACTTCAAAATTTTCACATCAGTCTCCTCTACAAGATTCAGATTGGTTACACACATCTCTAGCCGTCTAAAATGTTTTAATCAGTCATCCCCCCCTTTTTTAAGAATTCAAGTTTTTGTGTCTTTTTGGTCTGATTTTAGAAAACTGAGTAGAGCTACGACTCCAACCATGGGATATGCAATATTAATACATCAAAATGTTTGCAAATGTGTCCTCTACAAAATTCAGTTTCTAACAAGAAATTTCTGGGCATATGAAATGTCCTTAAAACCCACCTACCTCTTTAAAGTTTTAAATTTTTCATTTTTTATCGGATTTTAGGAAATTGAGGAGTGTTATGATTCCAACCATGAGATCTTATATATTAATACATCAAAATGTTTGTAATATTCTCCTCTAAAAGATTCAATTTGGTTCCAGACATTTCTTGACACCTAAAATATCTTAATTGCCAACCCTATAAAAAGTCTATTTTGCTTTTTTTTTGTAGTTTAGAAAGTTGAGGAATGTTACGACTCCAACCATGGGATATTAAATATTAATACATCGAAATGTTCGCAATAGTCTTCCCTGCAAAACTCATTTTGGTTCCAGAAATCTGTAGTCTCTTAAATGTCCTAATCAGCGCCACCCCTTTTCTAAGAATACAAATTTTTGTGTTTTTTGGACTGATTTTAGAAAATTCAGGATTGCTATGATTCCAATCATAGGATATTCAATATTAATACACCAAAATGTTCGCAATAGTGTCCTATAAAAAATTCAGTTTGGTTCAAGACATTTCCTGTCATTTAAAATGTCCTTATAAAGCCCCCCCCTCTTTACAGTATTAATTTTTTTTGTCGGATTTTAGGAAATTGAGGAGTTTTATGATTCAAACCATGAGATCTTATATATTAATACATCAACATGTTTGCAATAGTCTCCTCTACAAGATTCAGTTTGATTCCAGAAACCTATAGTCGCATAAAATGTCCTAATTCTCCCCCCCCCCTTTTTTAGGAATTCAAATTTATGCGTCTTTTTGGTTGGATTTTAGAAACTTGATGAGTGATACGACTCCAACAATGGGATATTCAATATTAATACATCAAATTGTTCGGAATTGTGTCCTATACAAAATTAAGTTTAGTTCAAGCCATTTCTACTCATTTAAATTGTTTTTATAACCTCCCCCCCTCTTTAAAATATTAAATTTTTGTTTTTTTTACGGATTTTAGGAAATTGATGAGTGATATAATTCCATCCATGAGATCTTATATATTAATAAATCAAAATAATTGCAATAGTCTCCTATAAAAGATTCACTTTGGTTCCAGAAATCCCTAGTCTCATAAAATGTCCTAATAATCCAGCCTTTTATAAGAATTCAAATTTTTGTCTCTTTTTTGTTGGATTTTAGAAAATTGATGAGTGATACAACTCCAACCATGGGATCTTAAATATTAATGCATCATATTTTTTACATCAGTTCCCTCTAAAAGATTCAGTTTGGTTCCACACATCTCTAGTATTCTAAAATGTCCTAATCACTCCTCCACCCCCCTAATTTAAGAATTCAAATATTTGTGTCTTTTTGGTCAGATTTTAGAATATCGAGGATTGCTATGACTCCAACCATGGCATATTAAATATTAGTACATCAAAATGTTTGCAATAGTCTCCACCACAAGATTCTGTTTAGTTCAACACATCTTTAGTTTTCTAAAATGTGCTAATCAACAACATCCCCACTATTTTAAGAATTCAAATTTTTGTGTCTTTTTGGTCTGTATTTAGAAAATTGAAGAGTGCTACGACACCAACCAAAAGATATTAAATATTAATACATCAAAATATTTGCAATAGTGTCCTATACAAAATTCAGTTTGGTTCAAGACATTTCTAGTCATTTAAAATGTCCTTATACCACCCACCCTCTTTAAAGTATTGAATTTTTGTTTTTTTATCGGATTTTATGAAATTGAGGAAGGTTATGATTCCAACCATAAGATCTTATATATTAATACATCAACATGTTTGCAATAGTCTCCTCTACAAGATTCAGTTTGATTCCAGAAACCTATAGTCCCATAAAATGTCCTAATCACCCCCCCCCCTTTTTTAAGAGTTCATATTTTTTTTATTTTTGGTTGGATTTTAGAAAATTGATGAGTGATACGACTTCAACCACGGGATATTTAATATTAATACACCAAATTGTACGAAATAGTGTCCTATACAAAATAAAGTTTGGTTCAAGACATTTCTACTCATTTAAATTGTCCTTATAACCCCCCTCTTTAAAGTTTTAAATTTTTTTTATCGGATTTTAGGAAATTGATGAGGGATATGATTCCATCCATGAGATCTTATATATTAAAACATCAAAATGTTTGCAATGGTCTCCTATAAAAGAATCAGTTTGGTTCCAGACATTTCTTGACATTTAAAATGTCTTAATCACCAACCCTATAAAAAGTCATTTTCGGATTTTTTTATTGTATTTTAGAAAGTAGAGGAGTGTTACGACTCCAACCATGGGTTATTAAATATTAATACATCAAAATGGTCGCAATAGTCTCCTTTACAAGATTCTTTTTGGTTCCAGAAATCTTTCGTCTCCTAAAATGTTCTTATTAATCCCCCTACCCTTTTTAAGAATTGAAATTTTAAGTCTTATTGGTCTGATTTTAGAAAATTGAGTAGAGCTACTACTCCAACCATGGTATATAAATATTAATATTTAAAATGTTCACAATAGTCTATTCTAGAAAATTCAGTTTGGTTCAAGACATTTCTACTCTTCTTAAATGTCCTAATTACCTCCCCCCTCCTTCTATGAATCATTAAATTTTTATTTTTTCCATCGGATTTTACGAAATTGAGAATTGTTATGATTCTAACCATGAGATCTTATATATTATAACATCAAAATGTTTGCAATAGTCTCCTTTGCAAGATTCACTTTGGTTCTACAAATCTCTAGACTCAAAAAATGTCCTAATCAATCCACCCTTTTTTAAAAATTCAAATTTTTGTGTATTTATGGTCGGATTTTAAAAAATTGATGAGTTATACGACTCCAACCATGAGATCTTAAATTATAATAAATCAACATTTTCACATCAGTCTCCTCTACAAGATTCAGCTTGGTCACACATCTCTAGTCGTCTAAAATGTTTTAATCAGTCATCCCCCCTTTTTATAAAAATTCAAGTTTTTGTGTCTTTTTGGTCTGATTTTAGAAAACTGAGTAGAGCTACGACTAAAACCATGGGATTTGCAATATTAGTACATTAAAATGCTTGCAAATGTGTCCTCTACAAAATTCAGTTTCTTTCAAGAAATTTCTGGGCATATTAAATGTCCTTATAACCAACCTACCTCTTTAAAGTTTTAAATTTTTCATTTTTTATCGGATTTTAGGAAATTGAAGAGTGTTATGATTCCAACCATGAGATCTTATATATTAATATTTCAAAATAATTGCAATACACTCCTCTAAAGATTCAGTTTGGTCCCGGAAATCTCTCGTCTCCTAAAATGTCCAAATCACCCTCCCCCCTTTTAAAGAATTAAATTTTTTTTCTCTTTTTGTTTGGATTTTAGAAAATTGATGAGTGATACGACTCCAACCATGGGATATTAAATATTAATACATCAAAATATTTGCAATAGTCTCCTCTACAACATTCACTTTGGTTCCTGAATCTCTAGTCAAATGAAATATCCTAATCTTCCTCCCATTTTTAAAGAATTCAAATTTTTGTGTCTTTAAGGTCTGGTATTAGGAAATCTAGGAGTGCTACGACTCCAACCATAATATATTAAATATTAATACATCAAAATGTTCGCAATAGTGTCCTCTACAAAATTCAGTATTTTTCAAGACATTTCTAGTCCTCTAAAATGCCCTAATTACCTCTCCCTCTTTAAAGAACTAAAATTTTATTTTTTTATAGAATTTTAGGAAATTGAGAATTGTTATGATTCCAACCATGAGATCTTATATATTAATACATCAAAATGTTTTCAATAGTCTCGATTAAAAGCTTCCCTTTGGTTACAGAATTCTCTAGTCTCATAAAATGTCCTAATGATTCCCCCCTTTTTTAAGAATTCAAATTTTTGTGTCTTTTTGGTTTTATTTATAAAATTGATGAGTGATACGACACCTACCATGGAATAATAAATAATAATAAATCAAAATGTTCGTACTAGTCTCCTCTACAAGGCTCACTTTGGTTCCAGAAATCTATAGTCTCCTAAACTGTCCTAATCAGCCACTCCCCCCTTTTTAAGAATTCCAAATTTTAAGTCTTTTTGCACTGATTTTAGAAAATTGAGTAGAGCTACGACTCCAACCATGGAATATTAAATATTAATACATCAAAATGCTTGCAATAGTATCCTCCATAAGATTCTGTTTAGTTCAACACATCTTTAGTTTTCTAAAATGTGCTAATCAACCCCATCCCTACTTTTTTAAGAATTCAAATTTTTGTGTCTTTTGGAACTGTATTTAGAAAATTGAACAGTGCTACGACACCAACCATACGATATTAAATATTAATACATCAAAATGTAGGCAATATTGTCTTATACAAAATTCAGTTTGGTTCAAGACATTTCTAGTCATTTAAGATATCCTTATAGCTTCCCCCCCTGTTTAAAGTATTGAATTTTTGTTTTTTTTATCGGATTTTAGGAAATGGAGGAGTGTTATGATTCCATGTATGAGATTTTAAATATTAATACATCAAAATAATTGCAATACACTCCTCTACAAGATTCATTTTTGCCCCGGAAATCTCTCGTCTGCTAAAATGTCCAAATCACACTCCCGCCTTTTAAAGAATTCAAATATTTTTCACTTTTTGTTTGGATTTTAGAAAATTGATGAGTGATACGACTCCAACCATGGGATATTCAATATAAATACATCAAATTGTTCGAAATAGTGTTCTATAGAAAATAAAGTTTGGTTCAAGACATTTCTGCTCATTTAAATTGTCTCCTCTTTAAAGTTTTAAATTTTTTTTTATCGGATATTAGGAAATTGATGAGTGATATGATTCCATCCATGAGATCTTATATATTAATACATCAAAATGTTTGCAATGGTCTCCTCTAAAAGAATCTGTTGGGTTCCAGACATTTCTTGACATTTAAAATGTCTTAATCACCAACCCTATAAAAAGTAAATTATGATTTTTTTATTGTATTTTAGAAAGTAGAGGAGTGTTACGAATCCAACCATGGGTTATTAAATATAAATACATCAAAATGGTCGCAATAGTCTCCTTTACAAGATTCACTTTGTTTCCAGAAATTTTTCGTCTCCTAAAATGTCCTTATTAGTCCAATCCCCCTCCCCATTTTTTAAGAATTGAAATTTTAAGTCTTATTGGTCTGATTTTAGAAAATTGAGTAGAGCTACGACTCCAACCATGGTATATTACATATTAATACTTCAAAATGTTCACCATAGTCTCCTCTAGAAGATTCAGTTTGGTTCAAGACATTTCTACTCTTCTAAAATGTCCTAATTACCTCCCCCCCTCCTTCTTTGAATCATTAAACTTTTATTTTTTCCACCGGATTCTACGAAATTGAGAATTGTTATGATTAAAATCATGAGATCTTATATATTAATACATCAAAATGTTTGCAATAATCTCCTTTACAAGATTCACTTTGGTTCCAGAAATCTGTAGTCTCATAAAATGTCCTATTCATCCCCCCTTTTTTTAAGAATTTAAATTTTTGTGTCTTTTTCGTTTTATTTATAAAATTGATGAGTGATACGATTCCAACCATGGAATATTAACTATTAATGTTTCAAAATGTTCACAATAGTCTCCTCTACAAGATTCAGTTTGGTTCAAGACATTACTTGTCTTCTAAAATGCTCTAATTACCCCTCCCCCCTCTTCAAAGCATTAATTTTTGGTTTTTTTTAACGGATTTTTGGAAATTGAAACATTATATGATTCCAACCATTAGATCTTATACAATAATACATCAAAATGTTTATAATAGTCTCTTCTACAAGATTCACTTTGTTTCCAGAAATCTCTAGTCTCATAAAATGTCCTAATCATCCCCCCTTTTTTTAAAAATTCAAATATTTATGTCTTTTTCGTTGGTTTTTCGAAAATTGATGAGTGATACAACTCCAAGCTTGGTATAATAAATATTAATGCATTAAAATGTTCGTAAAATCTCCTCTACAAGATTCTCTTTGGTTCCAGAAATCTCTAGTCTTCTAAAATGTACTAATCAGCCCCCACTCCCCTTTTTAAGAATTCAAAGTTTTAAGTCTTTTTGGTCTGATTTTAGAAAATTGTATAGAACTACGACTCCAACCATGGTATATTAAATATTAATATTTCAAAATGTTCACAATAGTTTTTTCTAGAAGATTCAGTTTGCTAAGAGACATTTCTACTCTTCTAAAATGTCCTAATTACCTCCCCCTCCTTCTTTGAATCATTAAACTTTTATTTTTTCCATCGGATTTTACGAAATTGAGAATTGTCATGATTCCAACCTTGAGATCTTATATATTAATACATCAAAATGTTTGCAATAGTCTCCTTTACAAGATTCACTTTGGTTCTACAAATCTCTAGTCTCAAAAAATGTCCTAATCAATCCCCCCTTTTTTAAAATTTCAAATTTTTGTGTATTTTTGGTTGGATTTTAGAAAATTGATGAGTGATACGACTCCAACCATGAGATCTTAAATAATAATACTTAAAATTTTTCACATCAGTCTCCTCTACAAGATTCAGATTGGTTACACACATCTCTAGCCGTCTAAAATGTTTTAATCAGTCATCCCCCCCCCCTTTTTTAAGAATTCAAGTTTTTGTGTCTTTTTGGTCTGATTTTAGAAAACTGAGTAGAGCTACGACTCCAACCATGGGATATGCAATATTAATACATCAAAATGTTTGTAAATGTGTCCTCTACAAAATTCAGTTTCTAACAAGAAATTTCTGGGCATATGAAATGTCCTTAAAACCCACCTACCTCTTTAAAGTTTTAAATTTTTCATTTTTTATTGGATTTTAGGAAATTGAGGAGTGTTATGATTCCAACCATGAGATCTTATATATTAATACATCAAAATGTTTGTAATATTCTCCTCTAAAAGATTCAATTTGGTTCCAGACATTTCTTGACACCTAAAATATCTTAATTGCCAACCCTATAAAAAGTCTATTTTGCTTTTTTTTTGTAGTTTAGAAAGTTGAGGAATGTTACGACTCCAACCATGGGATATTAAATATTAATACATCGAAATGTTCGCAATAGTCTTCCCTACAAAACTCATTTTGGTTCCAGAAATCTGTAGTCTCTTAAATGTCCTAATCAGCGCCACCCCTTTTTTAGGAATACAAATTTTTGTGTTTTTTGGTCTGATTTTAGAAAATTCAGGATTGCTATGATTCCAACCATAGGATATTCAATATTAATACACCAAAATGTTTGCAATAGTGTCCTATAAAAAATTCAGTTTAGTTCAAGACATTTCCTGTCATTTAAAATGTCCTTATAACCCCCCCCTCTTTACAGTATTAATTTTTTTGTCGGATTTTAAGAAATTGAGTTTTATGATTCAAACCATGAGATCTTATATATTAATACATCAACATGTTTGCAATAGTCTCCTCTACAAGATTCAGTTTGATTCCAGAAACCTATAGTCGCATAAAATGTCCTAATTCTCCCCCCCTTTTTTAGGAATTCAAATTTATGCGTCTTTTTGGTTGGATTTTAGAAACTTGATGAGTGATACGACTCCAACAATGGGATATTCAATATTAATACATCAAATTGTTCGGAATTGTGTCCTATACAAAATTAAGTTTAGTTCAAGACATTTCTACTCATTTAAATTGTTTTTATAACCTCCCCCCCTCTTTAAAATATTAAATTTTTGTTTTTTTTACGGATTTTAGGAAATTGATGAGTGATATAATTCCATCCATGAGATCTTATATATTAATAAATCAAAATGTTTGCAATAGTCTCCTATAAAAGATTCACTTTGGTTCCAGAAATCCCTAGTCTCATAAAATGTCCTAATAATCCAGCCTTTTATAAGAATTCAAATTTTTGTCTCTTTTTTGTTGGATTTTAGAAAATTGATGAGTGATACAACTCCAACCATGGGATCTTAAATATTAATGCATCATATTTTTTACATCAGTTCCCTCTAAAAGATTCAGTTTGGTTCCACACATCTCTAGAATTCTAAAATGTCCTAATCACTCCTCCACCCCCCTAATTTAAGAATTCAAATATTTGTGTCTTTTTGGTCAGATTTTAGAATATCGAGGATTGCTATGACTCCAACCATGGCATATTAAATATTAGTACATCAAAATGTTTGCAATAGTCTCCACCACAAGATTCTGTTTAGTTCAAAACATCTTTAGTTTTCTAAAATGTGCTAATCAACCCCATCCCCACTATTTTAAGAATTCAAATTTTTGTATCTTTTTGGTCTGTATTTAGAAAATTGAAGGGTGCTACGACACCAACCATAAGATATTAAATATTAATACATCAAAATATTTGCAATAGTGTCCTATACAAAATTAAGTTTGGTTCAAGACATTTCTAGTCATTTAAAATGTCCTTATACCACCCACCCTCTTTAAAGTATTGAATTTTTGTTTTTTTATCGGATTTTAGGAAATTGAGGAAGGTTATGATTCCAACCATAAGATCTTATATATTAATACATCAACATGTTTGCAACATGTCTACAAGATTCAGTTTGATTCCAGAAACCTATAGTCCCATAAAATGTCCTAATCATCCCCCCCCCTTTTTTAAGAGTTCATATTTTTTTATTTTTGGTTGGATTTTGGAAAATTGATGAGTGATACGACTTCAACCATGGGATATTTAATATTAATACACCAAATTGTACGAAATAGTGTCCTATACAAAATAAAGTTTGGTTCAAGACATTTCTACTCATTTAAATTGTCCTTATAACCCCCCTCTTTAAAGTTTTAAATTTTTTTTATCGGATTTTAGAAAATTGATGAGGGATATGATTCCATCCATGAGATCTTATATATTAAAACATCAAAATGTTTGCAATGGTCTCCTATAAAAGAATCAGTTTGGTTCCAGACATTTCTTGGCATTTAAAATGTCTTAATCACCAACCCTATAAAAAGTCATTTTCGGATTTTTTTATTGTATTTTAGAAAGTAGAGGAGTGTTACGACTCCAACCATGGGTTATTAAATATTAATACATCAAAATGGTCGCAATAGTCTCCTTTACAAGATTCTTTTTGGTTCCAGAAATCTTTCGTCTCCTAAAATGTCCTTATTAGTCCAATCCCCCTCCCCATTTTTTAAGAATTGAAATTTTAAGTCTTATTGGTCTGATTTTAGAAAATTGAGTAGAGCTACTACTCCAACCATGGTATATAAATATTAATATTTAAAATGTTCACAATAGTCTATTCTAGAAAATTCAGTTTGGTTCAAGACATTTCTACTCTTCTAAAATGTCCTAATTACCTCCCCCCTCCTTCTATGAATCATTAAATTTTTATCTTTCCATCGGATTTTACGAAATTGAGAATTGTTATGATTCTAACCATGAGATCTTATATATTATAACAACCAAATGTTTGCAATAGTCTCCTTTACAAGATTCACTTTGGTTCTACAAATCTCTAGACTCAAAAAATGTCCTAATCAATCCACCCTTTTTTAAAAATTGAAATTTTTGTGTATTTATGGTCGGATTTTAGAAAATTGATGAGTTATACGACTCCAACCATGAGATCTTAAATTATAATACATCAACATTTTCACATCAGTCTCCTCTACAAGATTCAGCTTGGTCACACATCTCTAGTCGTCTAAAATGTTTTAATCAGTCATCCCCCCTTTTTATAAAAATTCAAGTTTTTGTGTCTTTTTGGTCTGATTTTAGAAAACTGAGTAGAGCTACGACTAAAACCATGGGATATGCAATATTAGTACATTAAAATGCTTGCAAATGTGTCCTCTACAAAATTCAGTTTCTTTCAAGAAATATCTGGGCATATTAAATGTCCTTATAACCAACCTACCTCTTTAAAGTTTTAAATTTTTCATTTTTTATCGGATTTTAGGAAATTGAAGAGTGTTATGATTCCAACCATGAGATCTTATATATTAATACATCAAAATAATTGCAATACACTTCTATACAAGATTCAGTTTGGCCCCGGAAATCTCTCGTCTCCTAAAATGTGCAAATCACCCTCCCCCCTTTTAAAGTATTCAATTTTTTTCTCTTTTTGGTTGGATTTTAGAAAATTGATGAGTGATACGACTCCAACCATGGGATATTAAATATTAATATATCAAAATGTTTGCAATAGTCTCCTCTACAACATTCACTTTGGTTCCTGAATCTTTAGTCAAATGAAATATCCTAATCATCCTCCCATTTTTAAAGAATTCAAATTTTTGTGTCTTTTTGGTCTGGTATTAGGAAATCTAGGAGTGTAACGACTCCAAACATAAGATATTAAATATTAATACATGAAAATGTTCGCAATAGTGTCCTCTACAAAATTCAGTATTTTTCAAGACATTTCTAGTCTTCTAAAATGTCCTATTTACCTCCCCACCTTTAAAGAATTAAAATTTTATTTTTTATCGAATTTTAGGAAATTGAGAATTGTTCTGATTTCAACCATGAGATCTTACATATTAATACATCAAAATGTTTGCAATAGTCTCCATTAAAAGATTCACTTTGGTTACAGAAATCTCTAGTCTCATAAAATGTCCTAATCATTCCCCCCTTTTTTAAGAATTCAAATTTTTGTGTCTTTTTGGTTGGATTTATAAAATTGATGAGTGATACGACACCAACCATGGAATAATAAATAATAATAAATCAAAATGTTCGTACTAGTCTCCTCTACAAGGCTCACTTTGGTTCCAGAAATCTATGGTCTCCTAAAATGTCCTAATCAGCCACTCTCCCCTTTTTAAGAATTCCAAATTTTACGTCTTTTTGGACTGATTTTAGAAAATTGAGTAGATCTACGACTCTAACCATGGAATATTAAATATTAATACATCAAAATGCTTGCAATAGTATCCTCCATAAGATTCTGTTTAGTTCAACACATCTTTAGTTTTCTAAAATGTGCTAATCAACCCCATCCCTACTTTTTTAAGAATTCAAATTTTTGTGTCTTTTGGAACTGTATTTAGAAAATTGAACAGTGCTACGACACCAACCATACGATATTAAATATTAATACATCAAAATGTAGGCAATATTGTCTTATACAAAATTCAGTTTGGTTCAAGACATTCCTAGTCATTTAAAATATCCTTATAGCTTCCCCCCCTGTTTAAAGTATTGAATTTTGTTTTTTTTTATCGGATTTTAGGAAATGGAGGAGTGTTATGATTCCATGTATGAGATTTTAAATATTAATACATCAAAATAATTGCAATACACTCCTCTACAAGATTCATTTTTGCCCCGGAAATCTCTCGTCTGCTAAAATGTCCAAATCACCCTCCCGCTTTTTAAAGAATTCAAATATTTTTCACTTTTTGTTTGGATTTTAGAAAATTGATGAGTGATACGACTCCAACCATGGAATATAAAATATTAATATATCAAAATGTTTACAATAGTCTCCTCTACAACATTCACTTTGTTCCTGAATCTTTAGTCACATAAAATGTCCTAATCATCTCCCCATTTTTAAAAAATTCAAATTTTTGTGTCTTTTCGGTCTGGTATTAGGTAATTTAGGAGTGTTACAACTCCAACCATAGGATATTAAATATTAATATATCAAAATGTTCGCAATAGTGTCCTCTACAGAATTCAGTATTTTTCAAGACATTTCTAGTCTTCTAAAATGTCCTAATTACTTCACCCCCCTTTAAAGAATTAAACTTATTTTTTATCGAATTTTATGAAATTGAGAATTGTTATGATTCCAACCATGATATCTTATATATTAATGCATCAAAATATTTGCAATAGTCTCCTTTACAAGATTCACTTTGGTTCAAGAAATCTCTAGTCACATAAAATGTACTAATCATCCACCATTTTTTAAGAATTCAAATTTTTGTGTCTTTTTGGTTGGATTTTATAAAATTGATGAGTGATACAACTCCAACCATGGAATCTTAAATATTAATGCATCAAAATGTTTACATCAGTCCCCTCTACAAAATTTTGTTTGGTTCCACCCATCTCTACTCTTCTAAAATGTCCTAATCAGTTCTCCCCCCCTTTTTTAAGAATTCAAATTTTTGTGTCCTTTTGGTCAGATTTTAGAATATTTAGGAGTACTGCGACTCCAACCATGGCATACTAAATATTAATACATCAAAATGCTTGCAATAGTATCCTCCATAAGATTATGTTTAGTTCAACACATCATTAGTTTTCTAAAATGTGCTAATCAACCCCATCCACACTTTTTTAAGAATTCAAATATTTGTGTCTTTTTGGTCTGTATTTAGAAAATTGAACAGTGCTACGACACCAACCATAAGATATTAAATATTAATTCATCAAAATGTAGGCAATATGGTCCTATACAAAATTCAGTTTGGTTCAAGACATTTCTAGTCATTTAAAATATCCTTATACCCTCCCCCCTGTTTAAAGTATTGAATTTTTGTTTTTTTTCCTGATTTTTGATTCCATGTATGAGATTTTAAATATTAATACATCAAAATAATTGCAATACACTCCTCTACAAGATTCATTTTTGCCCCGGAAATCTCTCGTCTGCTAAAATGTCCAAATCACCCTCCCGCCTTTTAAAGAATTCAAATATTTTTCAATTTTTGGTTGGATTTTAGAAAATTGATGAGTGATACGACTCCAACCATGGAATTTAAAATATTAATATATTAAAATGTTTACAATAGTCTCCTCTACAACATTCACTTTGGTTCCTGAATCTTTAGTCACATAAAATGTCCTAATCATCTCCCCATTTTTAAAAAAATCAAATTTTTGTGTCTTTTTGGTCTGGTATTAGGTAATTTAGGAGTGCTACAACTCACACAATTGGATATTAAATATTAATATATCAAAATGTTCGCAATAGTGTTCTCTACAGAATTCAGTATTTTTCAAGACATTTCTAGTCTTCTAAAATGTCCTAATTACTTCCCCCCCTTTAAAGAATTAAACTTATTTTTTTATGGAATTTTATGAAATTGAGAATTGTTATGATTCCAACCATGAGATCTTATATAATAATGCATCAAAATGTTTGCAATAGTCTCCTCTAAAAGATTCACTTTGGTTCCAGAAATCTCTAGTCTTCTAAAATGTACTAATCAGCCCCCACTCCCCTTTTTAAGAATTCAAAGTTTTAAGTCTTTTTGGTCTGATTTTAGAAAATTGTGTAGAGCTACGACTCCAACCACGGTATATTAAATATTAATACTTCAAAATGTTCTTAATAGTCTCTTCTAGAAGATTCAGTTTGCTAAGAGACATTTCTACTCTTCTAAAATGTCCTAATTACCTCCCCCCTCCTTCTTTGAATTATTAAACTTTTATTTTTTCCACCGGATTCTACGAAATTGAGAATTGTTATGATTAAAACCATGAGATCTTATATATTAATACATCAAAATAATTGCAATACACTTCTATACAAGATTCAGTTTGGCCCCGGAAATCTCTCGTTTCCTAAAATGTGCAAATCACCCTCCCCCCTTTTAAAGTATTCAATTTTTTTTCTCTTTTTGGTTGGATTTTAGAAAATTGATGAGTGATACGACTCCAACTATGGGATATTAAATATTAATAAATCAAAATGTTTGCAATAGTCTCCTCTACAACATTCACTTTGGTTCCTGAATCTTTAGTCAAATGAAATATCCTAATCATCCTCCCATTTTTAAGAATTCAAATTATTGCGTCTTTTCGGTCTGGTATTAGGAAATCTAGGAGTGTAACGACTCCAAACATAAGATATTAAATATTAATACATGAAAATGTTCGCAATAGTGTCCTCTACAAAATTCAGTATTTTTCAAGACATTTCTAGTCTTCTAAAATGTCCTATTTACCTCCCCCTCTTTAAAGAATTAAAATTTTATTTTTTTATCGAATTTTAGGAAATTGAGATTTGTTATGATTCCAACCATGAGATCTTATATATTAATACATCAAAATGTTTTCTATAGTTTCTATTAAAAGCTTCCCTTTGGTTTCAGATATCTCTAGTCTCATAAAATGTCCTAATGATTCCCCCTTTTTTAAGAATTCAAATTTTTGTGTCTTTTTGGTTTTATTTATAAAATTGATGAGTGATACGATTCCAACCATGGGATAATAATATTAATACATCAAAATGTTCGTAATAGTCTCCTCTACAAGGCTCACTTTGGTTCCAGAAATCTATGGTTTCCTAAAATGTCCTAATCAGCCACTCCCCCCTTTTTAAGAATTCAAAGTTTTAAGTCTTTATGGACTGATTTTAGAAAATTGAGTAAAGCTACGACTCCAACCATGGAATATTAAATATTAATGTTTCAAAATGTTCACAATAGTCCCCTCTACAAGATTCAATTTGGTTCAAGACATTTCTGGTCTTCTAAAATGTCCTAATTACCCCTCCCCCCCTCTTCAAAGCATTAATTTTTGGTTTTTTTAAAGGGATTTTTGGAAATTGAGAAATGATATGATTCCAACCATGAGATCCTATACATTAATACATCAAAATGTTTATAATAGTCTCTTCTACAAGATTCACTTTGTTTCCACAAATCTCTAGTCTCATAAAATGTACTAATCATCCCCCCTTTTTAAAAATTCAAATATTTATGTCTTTTTGGTTCAATTTTCGAAAATTGATGAGTGTTACGACTCCAAGCTTGGTATAATAAATATTAATACATTAAAATGTTCGTAAAAGTCTCCTCTACAAGATTCACTTTGGTTCCAGAAATATCTAGTCTTCTAAAATGTACTAATCAGCACCCACTCCCCTTTTTAAAAATTCAAAGTTTTAAGATTTTTTGTTCTGATTTTAGAAAATTTTGTAGAGCTACGACTCCAACCATGGTATATTAAGTATTAATACTTCAAAATGTTCACAATAGTCTCCTCTAGAAGATTCAGTTTGGTTAAAGACATTTCTCCTCTTCTAAAATGTTCTAATTACCTCCCCCCTCCTTCTTTGAATCATTAAACTTTTATTTTTTCCATCGGATTTTACGAAATTTAGAATTGTTATGATTCCAACCATGAGATCTTATATATTAATACATCAAAATATTTTCAATAGTCACCATTAAAAGCTTCCCTTTGGTTACAGAAATCTCTAGTCTCATAAAATGTCCTAATCATCCCCCCTTTTTTTAAGAATTCATATTTTTGTGTCTTTTTCGTTTTATTTATAAAATTGATGAGTGATACGATTCCAACCATGGAATATTAAATATTAATGTTTCAAAATGTTCACAATAGTCTCCTCTACAAGATTCAGTTTGGTTCAAGACATTACTTGTCTTCTAAAATGCTCTAATTACCCCTCCCCCCTCTTCAAAGCATTAATTTTTGGTTTTTTTTAACGGATTTTTGGAAATTGAAACATTATATGATTCCAACCATAAGATCTTATACATTAATACATCAAAATGTTTATAATAGTCTCTTCTACAAGATTCACTTTGTTTCCAGAAATCTCTAGTCTCATAAAATGTCCTAATCATCCCCCCTTTTTTTAAAAATTGAAATATTTATGTCTTTTTCGTTGGTTTTTCGAAAATTGATGAGTGATACGACTCCAAGCTCGGTATAATAAATATTAATACATTAAAATGTTCGTAAAAGTCTCGTCTACAAGATTCACTTTGGTTCCAGAAATCTCAAGTCTTCTAAAATGTACTAATCAGCCCCCACTCCCCTTTTTAAGAATTCAAAATTTTAAGTCTTTTTGGTCTGATTTTAGAAAATTGTGTAGAGCAACGACTCCAACCACGGTATATTAAATGTTAATACTTCAAAATAATCACAATAGTCTCCTCTAGAAGATTCAGTTTGCTAAGAGACATTTCTACTCTTCTAAAATGTCCTTATTACCTTCCCTCTCCTTCTTTGAATCATTAAACTTTTATTTTTTACATCGGATTCTACGAAATTGAGAATTGTTATGATTCCAACCATGAGATCTTATATATTAATACATCAAAATGTTTGCAATAGTCTCCTTTACAAGATTCACTTTGGTTCTCGAAATCTCTAGTCCCATAAATTGTCCTAATCAGTCCTCCCCCTTTTTAAGAATTCATATTTTTGTGTCTTTTTGGTCAGATTTTAGAATATATAGGATTGCTGCGACTACAACCATGGCATATTAAATGTTAATACATCAAAATGTTCGCACTTGTCTCCTCTACAAGATTCTGTTTAGTTACATACATCTTTGGTTTCTTAAAATGTCCTATTGAACCCCATCCCAACTTTTTTAAGAATTAAAATTTTTGTGTCTTTTTGGTCTGATTTTAGAAAATTGAGGAGTGCTACGACACCAGCCATAAGATATTAAATATTAATGCATCAAAATGTTCGCAATAGTGTCCTATACAAAATACAGTTTGGTTGAAGACATTTCTAGTCATTTAAAAGGTACTTAAACCCCCCCCCCCTCTGTTAAAGTATTGAATTTTTTTATCGGACTTCAGGATATTGAGGAGTGTTATGATTCCAACCATGAGATCTTATATATTAATACATCAAAATAATTGCAATACACTTCTATACAAGATTCAGTTTGGCCCCGGAAATCTCTCGTTTCCTAAAATGTGCAAATCACCCTCCCCCCTTTTAAAGTATTCAATTTTTTTTCTCTTTTTGGTTGGATTTTAGAAAATTGATGAGTGATACGACTCCAACCATGGGATATTAAATATTAATATATCAAAATGTTTGCAATAGTCTCGTCTACAACATTCACTTTGGTTCCTGAATCTTTAGTCAAATGAAATAGCCCAATCGTCCTTCCATTTTTAAGAATTCAGATTATTGTGTCTTTTCGGTCTGGTATTAGGAAATCTAGGAGTGCTACGACTCCAACCATAAGATATTAAATATTAATACATCAAAATGTTCGCAATAGTGTCCTCTACAAAATTCAGTAATTTTCAAGGCATTTCTAGTTTTCTAAAATGTCCTAATTACCTTCTCCACTTTAAATAATTAAAATTTTTTTTATCGAATTATAAAAAATTTAGAATTGTTATGATTCCAACCATGAGATCTTATATATTATTACATCAAAATGTTTTCAATAGTCTCCATTAAAAGCTTCCCTTTGGTTACAGAAATCTCTAGTCTCATAAAATGTCCTAATCATTCCCCCCTTTTTGAAGAATTCAAATTTTTCTGTCTTTTTGGTTTTATTTATAAAATTGATGAGTGATACGACTCCAACCATGGAATATTAAATATTAATGTTTCAAAATGTTCACAATAGTCTCCTCTACAGGATTCAGTTTGGTTCAAGACATTACTGGTCTTCTAAAATGCCCTAATTACCCCTCCCCCTCTTCAAAGCTTTAATTTTTGGTTTTTTGTAACGGATTTTTGGAAATTGAGAAATTATATGATTGCAACCATGAGATCTTATACATTAATACATCAAAATGTTTATAATAGTATCTTCTACAAGATTCACTTTGTTTCCAGAAATCTCTAGTCTCATAAAATGTCGTAATCATCACCCCTTTTTTAAAAATTCAAATATTTATGTCTTTTTGGTTGGTTTTTCGAAAATTGATGAGTGATACGACTCCAAGCTTGGTATAATAAATATTAATACATTAAAATGTTCGTAAAAGTCTCCTCTACAAGATTGACTTTCGTTCCAGAAATCTCTAGTCATTTAAAATGTACTAATCAGTTCCAATCCCCTTTTTAAGAATTCAAAGTTTTAAGTCTTTTTGGTCTGATTTTAGAAAATTGTGTAGAGCTACGACTCCAACCATGGTATATTAAATATTAATACTTCAAAATGTTCACAATAGTCTCCTCTAGAAGATTCAGTTTGCTAAGAGACATTTCTACTCTTCTAAAATGTCCTAATTACCTCCCCCCTCCTTCTTTGAATCATTAAACTTTTATTTTTTCCACCGGATTCTACGAAATTGAGAATTGTTATGATTAAAACCATGAGATCTTATATATTAATACATCAAAATAATTGTAATACACTCCTCTACAAGATTCAGTTTGGTCCCGGAAATCTCTCGTCACCTAAAATGTCCAAATCACCCTCCCCCCTTTTAAAGAATTCAATTTGTTTTCTCTTTTTGGTTGGATTTTAGAAAAGTGATGAGTGATACGACTCCAACTATGGGATATTAAATATTAATACATCAAAATGTTTGCATTAGTCTCCTCTACAACATTCACTTTGGTTCCTGAATTTTTAGTCAAATGAAATATCCTAATCATCCTCCCATTTTTAAAGAATTCAAATTTTTGTGTCTTTTCGGTCTGGTATTAGGAAATCTAGGAGTGTAACGACTCCAAACATAAGATATTAAATATTAATACATGAAAATGTTCGCAATAGTGTCCTCTACAAAATTCAGTATTTTTCAAGACATTTCTAGTCTTCTAAAATGTCCTATTTACCTCCCCACCTTTAAAGAATTAAAATTTTATTTTTTATCGAATTTTAGGAAATTGAGAATTGTTCTGATTTCAACCATGAGATCTTACATATTAATACATCAAAATGTTTGCAATAGTCTCCATTAAAAGATTCACTTTGGTTACAGAAATCTCTAGTCTCATAAAATGTCCTAATCATTCCCCCCTTTTTTAAGAATTCAAATTTTTGTGTCTTTTTGGTTGGATTTATAAAATTGATGAGTGATACGACTCCAACCATGGGATAATAAATATTAATGCCTCAAAATGTTCGTAATATTCTCCTCTACAAGGCTCACTTTGGTTCAAGAAATCTATAGTCTCCTAAACTGTCCTAATCAGCCACTCCCCCCTTTTTAAGAATTCCAAATTTTAAGTCTTTTTGCACTGATTTTAGAAAATTGAGTAGAGCTACGACTCCAACCATGGAATATTAAATATTAATGTTTCAAAATGTTCACAATAGTCTCCTCTACAAGATTCAGTTTGGTTCAAGATATTTCTGGTCTTCTAAAATGTCCTAATTACCCCTCACCCCCTCTTCAAAGCAATAATTTTTGGTTTTTTTAAAGGGTTTTTGGAATATGAGAAATGATATGATTCTAACCATGAGATCCTATACATTAATACATCTCAAATTGTTTATAATAGTCTCTTCTACAAGATTCACTTTCTTTCCAGAAATCTCTAGTCTCATAAAATGTACTAATCATCCCATCTTTTTAAAAATTTTTGCACTGATTTTAGAAAATTGAGTAGAGCCACGACTCCAACCATGGAATATTAAATATTAATGTTTCAAAATGTTCACAATAGTCTCCTCTACAAGATTCAGTTTGGTTCAAGATATTTCTGGTCTTCTAAAATGTCCTAATTACCCCTCACCCCCTCTTCAAAGCAATAATTTTTGGTTTTTTTAAAGGGATTTTTGGAATATGAGAAATGATATGATTCTAACCATGAGTTCCTATACATTAATACATCTCAAATTGTTTATAATAGTCTCTTCTACAAGATTCACTTTCTTTCCAGAAATCTCTAGTCTCATAAAATGTACTAATCATGCCCCCCTTTATTTAAGAATTCAAATTTTTGTGTATTTTTGGTTCGATTTTAGAAAATTGATGAGTAATACGACTCCAACCATGAGATCTTAAATATTAATACATCAAAATGTTCTAAAAAATTAAGATTGGTTTCACACATCTCTAGTCGTCTAAAAGTTTCTAATCAGTCATCCCCCTCCCCCTTTTTTAAGAATTCAAGTTTTTGTGTCTTTTTGGTCTGATTTTAGAAAACTGAGTAGAGCAACCATTCTCTCCAACCATTGGATATGCAATATTAATACATCAAAATGTTTGCAAAAGTGTCCCCTACAAAATTCCATATCTTTTAAGAAATTTCTGGTCATTCTAAATGTCATTATAACCCACCTACCTCTTTAAAGTTTTAAATTTTTCATTTTTTATCGGATTTTAGGAAATTGAAGAGTGTTATGATTCCAAGCATGAGATCTTATATATTAATACATCAAAATGTTTGTAAGAGTCTCCTCTAAAAGATTCAGTTTGGTTCCAGACATTTCTTGACACCTAAAATGTCTTAATCGCAAACCCTATAAGCCTCTTTTGTGTTTTTTTACTGTATTTTAGATAGTTGAGGAACGTTACGATTCCAATCATGGGATATTAAATATTAATACATCGAAATGTTCGCATTAATCTCCCCTATAAGACTCACTTTGGTTCCAGAAATCTGTAGGTTCTTAAAATGTCCTAATCAGCCCCCCCCTTTTTAAGATTTCAAAATTTTAAGTCTTTTTGGCCTGATTTTAGAAATTTGTGTAGAGCTACGACTCCAACCATAGGATATTCAATATTAATACACCAAAATGTTCGCAATAGTGTCCTATACAAAATTCAGTATGTGTGTGTGTGTGTGTGTGATTCAAGACGTTACTTGTTATTTAAAATATCCTTATAAACCCTCCCCCCTCTTTAAAGTATTAAATTTTTTTATCGGATATTAGGATATTTAGGATTGTTTTGTTTCCTACCATGAGATCTTATATATTAATACATCAAAATGTTTGCAATAGTCTCCTCTACAAGATTCACATTGGAGCGAGAAATCTCTAGTCTCCTAAAATGTCCTATTCACTCCTCCCTTTTTAAGAATTCAAAATTTTACGTCTTTTTGGTCTGATTTTGGAAAATTGAGTAGAGCTGCGACTCCAACCATGTTATATTAAATATGATTACTTCAAAATATTCACAATAATCTCTTCTACAAGATTCACTTTGGTTCAAGACATTTCTAGTCTTCTAAAATGTCCTAATTAACCCCCCCTCTTTAAATCAATAAAAATTTGTTTTTTGTCGGATTTTAGAAAATTGGGAATTATTATGATTCCAACACCATGATATCTTATATATTAATACATCAAAATGTTTGCAATAGTCTCCTATTTAAAATTCACTTTGGTTCCAGAAATCTCTAGTCCCATAAAATGTCCTAATCATCCAACCTTTTTTAGGAATTCAAATTTATATGTCTTTTTGGTTGGATTTTAGAAAATTGATGAGTGATACGACTCCAACCATGGGATATTCAATATTAATACATCAAATTTTTCCCAATGGTGTCCTATAGAAAATTAAATTTAGTTCAAGACATTTCTACTCATTTAAATTGTTTTTATAACCTCCCCCCCTCTTTAAAATATTAAATTTTTGTTTTTTTATCGGATTTTAGGAAATTGAAGAGTGATATGATTCCATCCATGAGATCTTATATATTAATACATCAAAATGTTTGCAATAGTCTTTTATAAAAGATTCACTTTGGTTCCAGAAATCTCTAGTCTCATAAAGTGTCCTAATAATCCCCCCTTTTTAAGAATTCCAAATTATAAGTCTTTTTGCTTTGATTTTAGAAAATTGAGTAGAGCTAGGACTCCAACCATGGAATATTAAATATTAATGTTTCAAAATGTTCACAATAGTCTCCTCTACAAGATTCAGTTTGGTTCCACACATTTCTGGTCTTCTAAAATGTCCTAATTACCCCTCCCCCCTCTTCAAAGCAATAATTTTTGGTTTTTTTAAAGGGATTTTTGGAAATTGAGAAATGATATGATTCTAACCATGAGATCCTTTACATTAATACATCAAAATGTTTATAATAGTCTCTTCTACAAGATTCACTTCCTTTCCAGAAATCTCTAGTCTCATAAAATGTACTAATCATCCCCCCTTTTTAAAAATTCAAATATTTATGTCTTTTTGGTTGAATTTTCGAAAATTGATGAGTGTTACGACTCGAAGCTTGGTATAATAAATATTAATACATTAAAATGTTCGTAAAAGTCTCCTCTACAAGATTCACTTTGGTTCCAGAAATCTCTAGTCTTCTAAAATGTACTAATCTGTTCCACTCCCCTTTTTAAGAATTCAAAGTTTTAAATCTTTTTGGTCTGATTTTAGAAAATTGTGTAGAGCTACGACTCCAACCATGGTATATTAAGTATTAATACTTCAAAATGTTCACAATAGTCTCCTCTAGAAGATTCAGTTTGGTTCAAGACATTTCTACTCTTGTAAAATGTCCTAATTACCTCCCCCCTCCTTCTTTGAATCATTAAACTTTTATTTTTTCCATCGGATTTTACGAAATTGAGAATTGTTATGATTCTAACCAAGAGATCTTATATATTAATACATCAAAACGTTTGCAATAGTCTCCTATACAAGATTCACTTTGGTTCCAAAAATCTGTAGTCTCATAAAATGTCCTAATCATCTCCCCCTTTTTTTAAGAATTCAAATTTTTGTGTATTTTTGGTTGGATTTTAGAAAATTGGTGAGTAATACGACTCCAACCATGAGATCTTAAATATTAATACATCAAAATGTTCTACAAAATTAAGATTGGTTACACACATCTCTAGTCGTCTAAAAGTTTCTAATCAGTCATCCCCCTCCCCCTTTTTTAAGAATTCAAGTTTTTGTGTCTTTTTGGTCTGATTTTAGAAAACTGAGTAGAGCTACGACTCCAACCATTGGATATGCAATATTATTACATCAAAATGTTTGCAAAAGTTTCCCCTACAAAATTCCATTTCTTTTAAGAAATTTCTGGTCATTCTAAATGTCATTATAACCCACCTACCTCTATAAAGTTTTAAATTTTTCATTTTTTATCGGATTTTAGGAAATTGAAGAGTGTTATGATTCCAAGCATGAGATCTTATATATTAATACATCAAAATGTTTGTAATAGTCTCCTCTAAAAGATTCAGTTTGGTTCCAGACATTTCTTGACACCTAAAATGTCTTAATCGCAAACCCTATAAGTCTCTTTTGTGTTTTTTTATTGTATTTTAGATAGTTGAGGAACTTTACGATTCCAACCATGGGATATTAAATATTAATACATCGAAATGTTCGCATTAATCTCCCCTATAAGACTCACTTTGGGTCCAGAAATCTGTAGTCTCTTAAAATGTCCTAATCAGCCCCCCCCCTTTTTTAAGATTTCAAAATTTTAAGTCTTTTTGGTCTGATTTTAGAAATTTGTGTAGAGCTACGACTCCAACCATAGGATATTCAATATTAATACACCAAAATGTTCGCAATAGTGTCCTATACAAAATTCAGTATGTGTGTGTGTGTGTGATTCAAGACATTTCTTGTTATTTAAAATATCCTTTTAAACCCTCCCCCTCTTTAAAGTATTAAATTTTTTTATCGGATATTAGGAAATTTAGGATTGTTTTGATTCCTACCATGAGATCTTATATATTAATACATCAAAATGTTTGCAATAGTCTCCTCTACAAGATTCACATTGGAGCGAGAAATCTCTAGTCTCCTAAAATGTCCTATTCACCCCCCCATTTTAAGAATTCAAAATTTTACGTCTTTTTGGTCTGATTTTGGAAAATTGAGTAGAGCTGCGACTCCAACCATGGTATATTAAATATGATTACTTCAAAATATTCACAATAATCTCTTCTACAAGATTCACTTTGGTTCAAGACATTTCTAGTCTTCTAAAATGTCCTAATTACCCCCTCTCTTTAAATCAATAAAATTTTGTTTTTTGTCGGATTTTAGAAAATTGGGAATTATTATGATTCCAACACCATGATATCTTATATATTAATATATCAAAATGTTTGCAATAGTCTCCTATTCAAAATTCACTTTGGTTCCAGAAATCTCTAGTCCCATAAAATGTCCTAATCATCCAACCTTTTTTAGGAATTCAAATTTATGTGTCTTTTTGGTTGGATTTTAGAAAATGGATGAGTGATACGACTGCAACCATGGGATATTCAATATTAATACATCAAATTGTTCGCAATGGTGTCCTATAGAAAATTAAGTTTAGTTCAAGACATTTCTACTCATTTAAATTGTTTTTATAACCTCCCCCCCCTCTTTAAAATATTAAATTTTTGTTTTTTTATCGGATTTTAGGAAATTGAAGAGTGATATGATTCCATCCATGAGATCTTATATATTAATACATCAAAATGTTTGCAATAGTCTTTTATAAAAGATTCACTTTGGTTCCAGAAATCTCTAGTCTCATAAAGTGTCCTAATAATCCCCCCTTTTTAAGAATTCCAAATTTTAAGTCTTTTTGCACTGATTTTAGAAAATTGAGTAGAGCTAGGACTCCAACCATGGAATATTAAATATTAATGTTTCAAAATGTTCACAATAGTCTCCTCTACAAGATTCAGTTTGGTTCAAGACATTTCTGGTCTTCTAAAATGTCCTAATTACCCCTCCCTTCCTCTTCAAAGCAATAATTTTTGGTTTTTTTAAAGGGATTTTTGAAAATTGAGAAATGATATGATTCTAACCATGAGATCCTATACATTAATACATCAAAATGTTTATAATAGACTCTTCTACAAGATTCACTTCCTTTCCAGAAATCTCTAGTCTCATAAAATGTACTAATCATCCCCCCTTTTTAAAAATTCAAATATTTATGTCTTTTTGGTTGAATTTTCGAAAATTGATGAGTGTTACGACTCGAAGCTTGGTATAATAAATAGTAATACATTAAAATGTTCGTAAAAGTCTCCTCTACAAGATTCACTTTGGTTCCAGAAATCTCTAATCATCTAAAATGTACTAATCTGTTCCACTCCCCTTTTTAAGAATTCAAAGTTTTAAATCTTTTTGGTATGATTTTAGAAAATTGTGTAGAGCTACGACTCCAACCATGGTATATTAAGTATTAATACTTCAAAATGTTCACAATAGTCTCCTCTAGAAGATTCAGTTTGGTTCAAGACATTTCTACTCTTCTAAAATGTCCTAATTACCTCCCTCCTCCTTCTTTGAATCATTAAACTTTTATTTTTTCCATATGATTTTACGAAATTGAGAATTGTTATGATTCTAACCATGAGATCTTATATATTAATACATCAAAATGTTTGCAATAGTCTCCTATACAAGATTCACTTTGGTTCCAGAAATCTGTAGTCTCATAAAATGTCCTAATCATCTCCCCCTTTTTTTAAGAATTCAAATTTTTGTGTATTTTTGGTTGGATTTTAGAAAATTGGTGAGTAATACGACTCCAACCATGAGATCTTAAATATTAATACATCAAAATGTTCTACAAAATTAAGATTGGTTACACACATCTCTAGTCGTCTAAAAGTTCCTAATCAGTCATCCCCCTCCCCCTTTTTTAAGAATTAAAGTTTTTGTGTTTTTTGGTCTGATTTTAGAAAACTGAGTAGAGCTACGACTCCAACCATTGGATATGCAATATTAATACATCAAAATGTTTGCAAAAGTGTCCCCTACAAAATTCCATTTCTTTTAAGAAATTTCTGGTCATTCTAAATGTCATTATAACCCACCTACCTCTATAAAGTTTTAAATTTTTCATTTTTTATCGGATTTTAGGAAATTGAAGAGTGTTATGATTCCAAGCATGAGATCTTATATAATAATACATCAAAATGTTTGTAATAGTCTCCTCTAAAAGATTCAGTTTGGTTCCAGACATTTCTTGACACCTAAAATGTCTTAATCGCAAACCCTATAAGCCTCTTTTGTGTTTTTTTATTGTATTTTAGATAGTTGAGGAACGTTACGATTCCGACCATGGGATATTAAATATTAATGCATCGAAATGTTCGCATTAATCTCCCCTATAAGACTCACTTTGGTTCCTGAAATCTGTAGGTTCTTAAAATGTCCTAATCAGCCCCCCCCCCTTTTTAAGATTTCAAAATTTTAAGTCTTTTTGGTCTGATTTTAGAAATTTGTGTAGAGCTACGACTCCAACCATAGGATATTCAATATTAATACACCAAAATGTTCGCAATAGTGTCCTATACAAAATTCAGTATGTGTGTGTGTGTGTGTGTGATTCAAGACATTTCTTGTTATTTAAAATATCCTTTTAAACCCTCCCCCCTCTTTAAAGTATTAAATTTTTTTATCGGATATTAGGAAATTTAGGATTGTTTTGATTCCTACCATGAGATCTTATATATTAATACATCAAAATGTTTGCAAAAGTCTCCTCTACAAGATTCACATTAAAGCGAGAAATCTCTAGTCTCCTAAAATGTCCTATTCACCTCCCCCTTTTTAAGAATTCAAAATTTTACGTCTTCTTGGTCTGATTTTGGAAAATTGAGTAGAGCTGCGACTCCAACCATGGTATATTAAATATGATTACTTCAAAATATTCACAATAATTTCTTCTACAAGATTCACTTTGGTTCAAGACATTTCTAGTCTTCTAAGATGTCCTAATTACCCCCCCCTCTTTAAATCAATAAAATTTTGTTTTTTGTCGGATTTTAGAAAATTGGGAATTATTATGATTCCAACACCATGATATCTTATATATTAATACATCAAAATGTTTGCAATAGTCTCCTATTCAAAATTCACTTTGGTTCCAGAAATCTCTAGTCCCGTAAAATGTCCTAATCATCCAACCTTTTTTAGGAATTCAAATTTATGTGTCTTTTTGGTTGGATTTTAGAAAATGGATGAGTGATACGACTCCAACCATGGGATATTCAATATTAATACATCAAATTGTTCGCAATGGTGTCCTATAGAAAATTAAGTTTAGTTCAAGACATTTCTACTCATTTAAATTGTTTTTATAACCTCCCCCCCTCTTTAAAATATTAAATTTTTGTTTTTTTATCGGATTTTAGGAAATTGAAGAGTGATATGATTCCATCCATGAGATCTTATATATTAATACATCAAAATGTTTGCAATAGTCTTTTATAAAAGATTCAATTTGGTTCCAGAAATCTCTAGTCTCATAAAGTGTCCTAATAATCCCCCCTTTTTAAGAATTCCAAAGTTCAAGTCTTTTTGCACTGATTTAAAAAATTGAGTAGAGCTAGGACTCGAACCATGGAATATTAAATATTAATGTTTCAAAATGTTCACAATAGTCTCCTCTACAAGATTCAGTTTGGTTCAAGACATTTCTGGTCTTCTAAAATGTCCTAATTACCCCCCCCCCCTCTTCAAAGCAATAATTTTTGGTTTTTTTAAAGGGATTTTTGGAAATTGAGAAATGATATGATTCTAACCATGAGATCCTATACATTAATACATCAAAATGTTTATAATAGTCTCTTCTACAAGATTCACTTCCTTTCCTGAAATCTCTAGTCTCATAAAATGTACTAATCATCCCCCCTTTTTAAAAATTCAAATATTTATGTCTTTTTGGTTGAATTTTCGAAAATTGATGAGTGTTACGACTCGAAGATTGGTATTATAAATATTAATACATTAAAATGTTCGTAAAAGTCTCCTCTACAAGATTCACTTTGGTTCCAAAAATCTCTAGTCTTCTAAAATGTACTAATCTGTTCCACTCCCCTTTTTAAGAATTCAAAGTTTTAAATCTTTTTGGTCTGATTTTAGAAAATTGTGTAGAGCTACGATTCCAACCATGGTATATTAAGTATTAATACTTCAAAATGTTCACAATAGTCTCCTCTAGAATATTCAGTTTGGATCAAGACATTTCTACTCTTCTAAAATGTCCTAATTACCCCTCCCCCCCTCTTCGAAGCAATAATTTTTGGTTTTTTTAAAGGGATTTTTGGAAATTGAGAAATGATATGATTCTAACCATGAGATCCTATACATTAATACATCAAAATGTTTATAATAATCTCTTCTACAAGATTCACTTCCTTTCCAGAAATCTCTAGTCTCATAAAATGTACTAATCATCCCCCCTTTTTAAAAATTCAAATATTTATGTCTTTTTGGTTGAATTTTCGAAAATTGATGAGTGTTACGACTCGAAGCTTAATATAATAAATATTAATACATTAAAATGTTCGTAAAAGTCTCCTCTACAAGATTCAATTTGGTTCCAGAAATCTCTAGTCTTCTAAAATGTACTAATCTGTTCCACTCCCCTTTTTAAGAATTCAAAGTTTTAAATCTTTTTGGTCTGATTTTAGAAAATTGTGTAGAGCTACGACATTAACCATGGTATATTAAGTATTAATACTTCAAAATGTTCACAATAGTCTCCTCTAGAAGATTCAGTTTGGTTCAAGAAATTTATACTCTTCTAAAATGTGCTAATTACCTCCCTCCTCCTTCTTTGAATCATTAAACTTTTATTTTTTCCATCGGATTTTACGAAATTGAGAATTGTTATGATTCTAACAATGAGATCTTATATATTAATACATCAAAATGTTTGCAATAGTCTCCTATACAAGATTCACTTTGGTTCCAGAAATCTGTAGTCTCATAAAATGTCCTAATCATCTCCCTCTTTTTTTAAGAATTCAAATTTTTGTGTATTTTTGGTTGGATTTTAGAAAATTGGTGAGTAATACGACTCCAACCATGAGATCTTAAATATTAATACATCAAAATGTTCTACAAAATTAAGATTGGTTACAAACATCTCTAGTCGTCTAAAAGTTTCTAATCAGTCATCCCCCTCCCCCTTTTTTAAGAATTCAAGTTTTTGTGTCTTTTTGGTCTGATTTTAGAAAACTGAGTAGAGCTACGACTCCAACCATTGGATATGCAATATTAATACATCAAAATGTTAGCAAAAGTGTCCCCTACAAAATTCCATTTCTTTTAAGAAATTTCTTGTCATTCTAAATGTCATTATAACCGACCTACCTCTATAAAGTTTTAAATTTTTCATTTTTTATCGGATTTTTGGAAATTGCAGAGTGTTATGATTCAAAGCATGAGATCTTATATATTAATACATCAAAATGTTTGTAATAGTCTTCTCTAAAATATTCAGTTTGGTTCCAGACATTTCTTGACACCTAAAATGTCTTAATCGCAAACCCTATAAGTCTCTTTTGTGTTTTTTTATTGTATTTTAGATAGTTGAGGAACGTTACGATTCCAACCATGGGATATTAAATATTAATACATCGAAATGTTCGCATTGATCTCACCTATAAGACTCACTTTGGTTCCAGAAATCTGTAGGTTCTTAAAATGTCCTAATCAGCCCCCCCCCCTTTTTAAGATTTCAAAATTTTAAGTCTTTTTGGTCTGATTTTAGAAATTTGTGTAGAGCTACGACTCCAACCATAGGATATTCAATATTAATACACCAAAATGTTCGCAATAGTGTCCTATACAAAATTCAGTATGTGTGTGTGTGTGATTCAAGACATTACTTGTTATTTAAAATATCCTTATAAACCCTCCCCCCTCTTTAAAGTATTAAAATTTTTATCGGATATTAGGAAATTGAGGATTGTTTTGATTCCTACCATGAGATCTTATATATTAATACATCAAAATGTTTGCAATAGTCTCCTCTACAAGATTCACATTGGAGCGAGAAATCTCTAGTCTCCTAAAATGTCCTATTCACCCCCCCATTTTAAGAATTCAAAATTTTACGTCTTTTTGGTCTGATTTTGGAAAATTGAGTAGAGCTGCGACTCCAACCATGGATATTAAATATGATTACTTCAAAATATTCACAATAATCTCTTCTACAAGATTCACTTTGGTTCAAGACATTTCTAGTCTTCTAAAATGTCCTAATTACCCCCCCTCTTTAAATCAATAAAATTTTGTTTTTTGTCGGATTTTAGAAAATTGGGAATTATTATGATTCCAACACCATGATATCTTATATATTAATATATCAAAATGTTTGCAATAGTCTCCTATTCAAAATTCACTTTGGTTCCAGAAATCTCTAGTCCCATAAAATGTCCTAATCATCCAACCTTTTTTAGGAATTCAAATTTATGTGTCTTTTTGGTTGGATTTTAGAAAATTGATGAGTGATACGACTGCAACCATGGGATATTCAATATTAAAACATCAAATTGTTCGCAATGGTGTCCTATAGAAAATTAAGTTTAGTTCAAGACATTTCTACTCATTTAAATTGTTTTTATAACCTCCCCCCCCTCTTTAAAATATTAAATTTTTGTTTTTTTATCGGATTTTAGGAAATTGAAGAGTGATATGATTCCATCCATGAGATCTTATATATTAATACATCAAAATGTTTGCAATAGTCTTTTATAAAAGATTCACTTTGGTTCCAGAAATCTCTAGTCTCATAAAGTGTCCTAATAATCCCCCCTTTTTAAGAATTCCAAATTTTAAGTCTTTTTGCACTGATTTTAGAAAATTGAGTAGAGCTAGGACTCCAACCATGGAATATTAAATATTAATGTTTCAAAATGTTCACAATAGTCTCCTCTACAAGATTCAGTTTGGTTCAAGACATTTCTGGTCTTCTAAAATGTCCTAATTACCCCTCCCTTCCTCTTCAAAGCAATAATTTTTGGTTTTTTTAAAGGGATTTTTGAAAATTGAGAAATGATATGATTCTAACCATGAGATCCTATACATTAATACATCAAAATGTTTATAATAGTCTCTTCTACAAGATTCACTTCCTTTCCAGAAATCTCTAGTCTCATAAAATGTACTAATCATCCCCCCTTTTTAAAAATTCAAATATTTATGTCTTTTTGGTTGAATTTTCGAAAATTGATGAGTGTTACGACTCGAAGCTTGGTATAATAAATAGTAATACATTAAAATGTTCGTAAAAGTCTCCTCTACAAGATTCACTTTGGTTCCAGAAATCTCTAATCATCTAAAATGTACTAATCTGTTCCACTCCCCTTTTTAAGAATTCAAAGTTTTAAATCTTTTTGGTATGATTTTAGAAAATTGTGTAGAGCTACGACTCCAACCATGGTATATTAAGTATTAATACTTCAAAATGTTCACAATAGTCTCCTCTAGAAGATTCAGTTTGGTTCAAGACATTTCTACTCTTCTAAAATGTCCTAATTACCTCCCTCCTCCTTCTTTGAATCATTAAACTTTTATTTTTTCCATATGATTTTACGAAATTGAGAATTGTTATGATTCTAACCATGAGATCTTATATATTAATACATCAAAATGTTTGCAATAGTCTCCTATACAAGATTCACTTTGGTTCCAGAAATCTGTAGTCTCATAAAATGTCCTAATCATCTCCCCCTTTTTAAGAATTCAAATTTTTGTGTATTTTTGGTTGGATTTTAGAAAATTGGTGAGTAATACGACTCAACCATGAGATCTTAAATATTAATACATCAAAATGTTCTACAAAATTAAGATTGGTTACACACATCTCTAGTCGTCTAAAAGTTCCTAATCAGTCATCCCCTCCCCTTTTTAAGAATTAAAGTTTTTGTGTTTTTTGGTCTGATTTTAGAAAACTGAGTAGAGCTACGACTCCAACCATTGGATATGCAATATTAATACATCAAAATGTTTGCAAAAGTGTCCCCTACAAAATTCCATTTCTTTTAAGAAATTTCTGGTCATTCTAAATGTCATTATAACCCACCTACCTCTATAAAGTTTTAAATTTTTCATTTTTTATCGGATTTTAGGAAATTGAGGATTGTTATGATTCAATCCATGAGATATTATATATTAATACATCAAAATGTTTGTAATAGTCTCCTCTAAAAGATTCAGTTTGGTTCCAGACATTTCTTGACACCTAAAATGTCTTAATCGCAAACCCTATAAGCCTCTTTTGTGTTTTTTTATTGTATTTTAGATAGTTGAGGAACGTTACGATTATGACCATGGGATATTAAATATTAATGCATCGAAATGTTCGCATTAATCTCCCCTATAAGACTCACTTTGGTTCCAGAAATCTGTAGGTTCTTAAAATGTCCTAATCAGCCCCCCCCTTTTTAAGATTTCAAAATTTTAAGTCTTTTTGGTCTGATTTTAGAAATTTGTGTAGAGCTACGACTCCAACCATAGGATATTCAATATTAATACACCAAAATGTTCGCAATAGTGTCCTATACAAAATTCAGTATGTGTGTGTGTGTGTGTGTGATTCAAGACATTTCTTGTTATTTAAAATATCCTTTTAAACCCTCCCCCCTCTTTAAAGTATTAAATTTTTTTATCGGATATTAGGAAATTTAGGATTGTTTTGATTCCTACCATGAGATCTTATATATTAATACATCAAAATGTTTGCAATAGTCTCCTCTACAAGATTCACATTAAAGCGAGAAATCTCTAGTCTCCTAAAATGTCCTATTCACCTCCCCCTTTTTAAGAATTCAAAATTTTACGTCTTCTTGGTCTGATTTTGGAAAATTGAGTAGAGCTGCGACTCCAACCATGGTATATTAAATATGATTACTTCAAAATATTCACAATAATTTCTTCTACAAGATTCACTTTGGTTCAAGACATTTCTAGTCTTCTAAGATGTCCTAATTACCCCCCCCCCTCTTTAAATCAATAAAATTTTGTTTTTTGTCGGATTTTAGAAAATTGGGAATTATTATGATTCCAACACCATGATATCTTATATATTAATACATCAAAATGTTTGCAATAGTCTCCTATTCAAAATTCACTTTGGTTCCAGAAATCTCTAGTCCCGTAAAATGTCCTAATCATCCAACCTTTTAGGAATTCAAATTTATGTGTCTTTTTGGTTGGATTTTAGAAAATGGATGAGTGATACGACTCCAACCATGGGATATTCAATATTAATACATCAAATTGTTCGCAATGGTGTCCTATAGAAAATTAAGTTTAGTTCAAGACATTTCTACTCATTTAAATTGTTTTTATAACCTCCCCCCCTCTTTAAAATATTAAATTTTTGTTTTTTTATCGGATTTTAGGAAATTGAAGAGTGATATGATTCCATCCATGAGATCTTATATATTAATACATCAAAATGTTTGCAATAGTCTTTTATAAAAGATTCACTTTGGTTCCAGAAATCTCTAGTCTCATAAAGTGTCCTAATAATCCCCCCTTTTTAAGAATTCCAAAGTTTAAGTCTTTTTGCACTGATTTTAGAAAATTGAGTAGAGCTAGGACTCCAACCATGGAATATTAAATATTAATGTTTCAAAATGTTCACAATAGTCTCCTCTACAAGATTCAGTTTGGTTCAAGACATTTCTGGTCTTCTAAAATGTCCTAATTACCCCTCCCCCCTCTTCAAAGCAATAATTTTTGGTTTTTTTAAAGGGATTTTTGGAAATTGAGAAATGATATGATTCTAACCATGAGATCCTATACATTAATACATCAAAATGTTTATAATAGTCTCTTCTACAAGATTCACTTCCTTTCCTGAAATCTCTAGTCTCATAAAATGTACTAATCATCCCCCCTTTTTAAAAATTCAAATATTTATGTCTTTTTGGTTGAATTTTCGAAAATTGATGAGTGTTACGACTCGAAGATAGGTATTATAAATATTAATACATTAAAATGTTCGTAAAAGTCTCCTCTACAAGATTCACTTTGGTTCCAGAAATCTCTAGTCTTCTAAAATGTACTAATCTGTTCCACTCCCCTTTTTAAGAATTCAAAGTTTTAAATCTTTTTGGTCTGATTTTAGAAAATTGTGTAGAGCTACGACATTAACCATGGTATATTAAGTATTAATACTTCAAAATGTTCACAATAGTCTCCTCTAGAATATTCAGTTTGGTTCAAGACATTTATACTCTTCTAAAATGTGCTAATTACCTCCCTCCTCCTTCTTTGAATCATTAAACTTTTATTTTTTCCATCGGATTTTACGAAATTGAGAATTGTTATGATTCTAACAATGAGATCTTATATATTAATACATCAAAATGTTTGCAATAGTCTCCTATACAAGATTCACTTTGGTTCCAGAAATCTGTAGTCTCATAAAATGTCCTAATCATCTCCCTCTTTTTTTAAGAATTCAAATTTTTGTGTATTTTTGGTTGGATTTTCGAAAATTGGTGAGTAATACGACTCCAACCATGAGATCTTAAATATTAATACATCAAAATGTTCTACAAAATTAAGATTGGTTACAAACATCTCTAGTCGTCTAAAAGTATCTAATCAGTCATCCCCCTCCCCCTTTTTTAAGAATTCAAGTTTTTGTGTCTTTTTGGTCTGATTTTAGAAAACTGAGTAGAGCTACGACTCCAACCATTGGATATGCATTATTAATACATCAAAATGTTAGCAAAAGTGTCCCCTACAAAATTCCATTTCTTTTAAGAAATTTCTGGTCATTCTAAATGTCATTATAACCCACCTACCTCTATAAAGTTTTAAATTTTTCATTTTTTATCGGATTTTAGGAAATTGCAGAGTGTTATGATTCAAAGCATGAGATCTTATATATTAATACATCAAAATGTTTGTAATAGTCTCCTCTAAAATATTCAGTTTGGTTCCAGACATTTCTTGACACCTAAAATGTCTTAATCGCAAACCCTATAAGTCTCTTTTGTGTTTTTTTTATTGTATTTTAGATAGTTGAGGAACGTTACGATTCCAACCATGGGATATTAAATATTAATACATCGAAATGTTCGCATTGATCTCACCTATAAGACTCACTTTGGTTCCAGAAATCTGTAGGTTCTTAAAATGTCCTAATCAGCCCCCCCCCCTTTTTAAGATTTCAAAATTTTAAGTCTTTTTGGTCTGATTTTAGAAATTTGTGTAGAGCTACGACTCCAACCATAGGATATTCAATATTAATACACCAAAATGTTCGCAATAGTGTCCTATACAAAATTCAGTATGTGTGTGTGTGTGTGTGTGATTCAAGACATTACTTGTTATTTAAAATATCCTTATAAACCCTCCCCCCTCTTTAAAGTATTAAAATTTTTATCGGATATTAGGAAATTGAGGATTGTTTTGATTCCTACCATGAGATCTTATATATTAATACATCAAAATGTTTGCAATAGTCTCCTCTACAAGATTCACATTGGAGCGAGAAATCTCTAGTCTCCTAAAATGTCCTATTCACCCCCCCCTTTTAAGAATTCAAAATTTTACGTCTTTTTGGTCTGATTTTGGAAAATTGAGTAGAGCTGCGACTCCAACCATGGTATATTAAATGTGATTACTTCAAAATATTCACAATAATCTCTTCTACAAGATTCACTTTGGTTCAAGACATTTCTAGTCTTCTAAAATGTCCTAATTACCCCCCCCCTCTTTAAATCAATAAAATTTTGTTTTTTGTCGGATTTTAGAAAATTGGGAATTATTATGATTCCAACATCATGATATATTATATATTAATACATCAAAATGTTTGCAATAGTCTCCTATTAAAAATTCACTTTGGTTCCAGAAATCTCTAGTCCTATAAAATGTCCTAATCATCCAACCTTTTTTAGGAATTCAAATTTATGTGTCATTTTGGTTGGATTTTAGAAAATTGATGAGTGATACGACTCCAACCATGGGATATTCAATATTAATACATCAAATTGTTCGCAATAGTGTCCTACAGAAAATTAAGTTTAGTTCAAGACATTTCTACTCATTTAAATTGTTTTTATAACCTCCCCCTCCTCTCTTTAAAATATTAAATTTTTGTTTTTTTATATCAGATTTTAGGAAATTGAAGAGTGATATGATTCCATCCATGAGATCTTATATATTAATACATCAAAATGTTTGCAATAGTCTTTTATAAAAGATTCACTTTGGTTCCAGAAATCTCTAGTCTCCTAAAGTGTCCTAATAATCCACCCTTTTTTAAGAATTCAAATTTTTGTGTCTTTTTTGTTGGATTTTAGAAAATTGATACAACTCCAACCATGGGATCTTAAATATTAATGCATCAAATTGTTTACATCAGTTCCCTCTAAAAGAATCAGTTTGGTTCCACACATTTCTAGGCTTTTAAAATGTCCTAATCACTCCTCCCCCCTTTTTTAAGAATTCAAATTTTTGTGTCTTTTTGATCAGATTTTTGAATATTGAGGAGTGCTATGACTCCAACCATGGCATATTAAATATTAGTACATGAAAATGTTTGCAATAGCCTCCACTACAAGATTCTGTTTAGTTCAACACATCTTTAATTTTTCTAAAATGTGCTAATCAACCCCATCCCCACTTTTTTAAGAATTCAAATTTTTGTGTCTTTTTGGTCTGTATTTTGAAAATTGAAGAGTGCTACGACACCAATCATAAGATATTAAATATTAATACATCAAAATGTTTGCAATAGTCTCCTATTAAAAATTCACTTTGGTTCCAGAAATCTCTAGTCCTATAAAATGTCCTAATCATCCAACCTTTTTTAGGAATTCAAATTTATGTGTCATTTTGGTTGGATTTTAGAAAATTGATGAGTGATACGACTCCAACCATGGGATATTCAATATTAATACATCAAATTGTTCGCAATGGTGTCCTACAGAAAATTAAGTTTAGTTCAAGACATTTCTACTCATTTAAATTGTTTTTGTAACCTCCCCCCCTCTTTAAAATATTAAATTTTTGTTTTTTATCGGATTTTAGGAAATTGAGGAGTGTTATGATTCCAACCATAAGATCTTATATATTAATACATCAAAACGTTTGCAATGGTCTCCTCTAAAAGAATCAGTTTGGTTCCAGACATTTCTTGACATTTAAAATGTCTTAATCACCAACCCTATAAAAAGTCAATTTTGGATTTTTTTATTGTATTATAGAAAGTACAGGAGTGTTACGAATCCAACTATAGGTTATTAAATATTAATACATCAAAATGGTCGCAATAGTCTCCTTTACAAGATGCACTTTGTTTCCAGAAATCTTTCGTCTCCTAAAATGTCCTTATTAGTCCCCCCTCCATTTTTTAAGAATTGAAATTTTAAGTCTTATTGGTCTGATTTTAGAAAACTGAGAAGAGCTACGACTCCAACCATGGTATATTAAATATTAATACTTCAAAATGTTCACAATAGTCTCCTTTAGAAGATTCAGTTTGGTTCAAGACATTTCTACTCTTCTAAAATGTCCTAAATACCTCCCCCCTCCTTCTTTGAATCATTAAACTTTTATTTTATCCATCAGATTTTACGAAATTGAGAATTGTTATGATTCCAACCATGAGATCTTATATATTAATACATCAAAATAATTGCAATACACTTCTATACAAGATTCAGTTTGGCCCCGGAAATCTCTCGTTTCCTAAAATGTGCAAATCACCCTCCCCCCTTTTAAAGTATTCAATTTTTTTTCTCTTTTTGGTTGGATTTTAGAAAAGTGATTAGTGATACGACTCCAACCATGGGATATTAAAAAAGGGGGGGAGGAGGTATTAGGACATTTTGTCCTATATAAAATTCAGTATGTGTGTGATTCAAGACATTTTTTGTTATTTAAAATATCCTTATAAACCCTCCCCCCTCTTTAAAGTATTAAATTTTTTTATCGGATATTAGGAAATTGAGGATTGTTTTGATTCCTACCATGAGATATTATATATTAATACATCAAAATGTTTGCAATAGTCTCCTCTACAAGATTCACATTAGAGCGAGAAATCTCTAGTCTCCTAAAATGTTCTATTCAACCCCCCCACCATTTTTAAGAATTCAAAATTTTACGTCTTTTTGGTCCGATTTTCGAAAACTGAGTAGAGCTGTGACTCCAACCATGGTATATTAAATATGATTACTTCAAAATGTTCACAATAGTCTCTTCTACAAGATTCAGTTTGGTTCAAGACATTTCTAGTCTTCTAAAATGTCCTAATTACCCCCCACCCTCTTTAAATCAATAAAATTTTGTTTTTTGTCAGATTTTAGAAAATTGAGAACTATTATGATTCCAACACCATGATATCTTATATATTAATACATCAAAATGCTTGCAATAGTCTCCTATTCAAAATTCACTTTGGTTCCAGAAATCTCTAGTCTCATAAAATGTCCTAATCATCAAACCTTTTTTAGGAATACAAATTTACGTGTCTTTTTGGTTGGATTTTAGAAAATTGATGAGTGATACGACGCCAACCATGGGATATTCAATATTAATACATCAAATTGTTCGGAATGGTGTCCTATAGAAAATTAAGTTTAGTTCAAGACATTTCTACTCATTTAAATTGTTTTTGTAACCTCCCCCCCTCTTTAAAATATTAAATTTTTGTTTTTTATCGGATTTTAGGAAATTGAAGAGTGATATGATTCCATCCATGAGATCTTATATATTAATACATCAAAATGTTTGCAATAGTCTCTTATAAAAGATTCATTCTGGTTCCAGAAATATCTAGTCTCATAAAATGTCCTAATAATCCACCCTCTTTTAAGAATTCAAATTTTTGTGTTTTTTTGATCAGATTTTAGAATATTGAGGAGTGCCATGACTCCAACAATTGCATATTAAATATTAGTACATGAAAATGTTTGCAATAGTCTCCACCACAACATTCTTTTTAGTTCAACACATCTTTAGATTTCTAAAATGTGCTAATCATCCCCATCCCCACTTTTTTAAGAATTAAAATTTTGTGTCTTTTTGGTCTGTATTTAGAAAATTGAAGAGTGCTACGACACTATTCATAAGATATTAAATATTAATACATCAAAATGTTTGCAATAGTGTCCTATACAAAATTCAGTTTGGTTCAAGACATTTCTAGTCATTTAAAATGTCCTTATACCACCACCAACCCCCTCTTTAAAGTATTGAATTTTTGTTTTTTATCGCTTTTTAGGAAATTGAGGAGTGTTATGATTCCAACCATAAGATTATAAATATTAATACATCAACATGTTTGCAATAGTCTCCTCTACAAGATTCAGTTTGATTCCAGAAAATTATAGTCCCATAAAATGTCCTAATCATCCCCCCCCTTTTTTAAGAATTCAAATTTTTGTTTATTTTTGGTTGTATTTTTGAAAATTGATGAGTGATACGACTCCAACCATGGGATATTCAATATAAATACATCAAATTGTTCGAAATAGTGTCCTATACAAAATAAAGTTTGGTTCAAGATATTTCTGCTCATTTAAATTGTCTCCTCTTTAAAGTTTTAAATTTTTTTTTTATCGGATATTAGGTAATTGATGAGTGATATGATTCCATCTATGAGATCTTATATATTAATACATCAAAATGTTTGCAATGGTCTCCTCTAAAAGAATTAATTTGGTTCCAGACATTTCTTGACATTTAAAATGTCTTAATCACCAACCCTATAAAAAGTAAATTTTTGATTTTTTTATTGTATTTTAGAATGTAGAGGAGTGTTACGAATCCAACCATGGGTTATTAAATATTAACACATCAAAATGGTCGCAAAAGTCTCCTTTACAAGATTCACTTTGTTTCCAGAAATCTTTTGTCTCCTAAAATGTCCTTATTAGTCCAACCCCCCCCCACACACACAATAGTCTCCTCTAGAAGATTCAGTTTGGTTCAAGACATTTCTACTCTTCTAAAATGTCCTAATTACCTCCCCCCTCCTTCTTTGAATCATTGAACTTTTATTTTATCCATCGGATTTTACGAAATTGAGAATTGTTATGATTCCAACCATGAGATCTTATATATTAATACATCAAAATAATTGCAATACACTTCTATACAAGATTCAGTTTGGCCCCGGAAATCTCTCGTCTCCTAAAATGTGCAAATCACCCTCCCCCCTTTTAAAGTATTCAATTTTTTTTCTCTTTTTGGTTGGATTTTAGAAAATTGATGAGTGATACGACTCCAACCATGGGATATTAAATATTAATATATCAAAATGTTTGCAGTAGTCTCCTCTACAAAATTCACTTTAGTTCCTGAATCTTTAGTCAAATGAAGCATCCTAATCTTCCTCCCATTTTTAAAGAATTCAAATTTTTGTGTCTTTTCAGTCTGATATTAGGAAATCTAGGAGTGCTACGACTCCAAACATAAGATATTAAATATTAATACATGAAAATGTTCGCAATAGTGTCCTCTACAAAATTCAGTATTTTTCAAGACATTTCTAGTCTTCTAAAATGTCCTATTTACCTTCTCCACTTTAAAGAATTAAAATTTTATTTTTTTTTATCGAATTTTAAGTAATTTAGAATTGTTATGATTCCAACCATGAAAACTTATATATTAATACATCAAAATGTTTGTAATAGTCTCCTCTAAAAGATTTAATTTGGTTCCAGACATTTCTTGACACCTAAAATATCTTAATTGCAAACCCTACAAAAAGTCTATTTTGTGTTTTTTATTGTATTTTAGAAAATTGAGGAATGTTACGACTCCAACCATGGGATATTATATAATAATACATCAAAATGTTTGCAATAGTCTTCCCTACAAAATTCATTTTGGTTCCAGAAATCTTTAATCTCTTAAATGTCCTAATCAGCACCATCCCTTTTTTAAGAATTCAAATTTTTGTGTTTTTTGGTCTGATTTTAGAAAATTCAGGATTGCTAAGACTCCAACCATGGGATATTCAATATTAATACACCAAAATGTTCGCAATAGTGTCCTATAAAAAATTCAGTTTGGTTCAAGACATTTCCTGTCATTTAAAATGACCTTATAAACCCCCCTCCTTCTTTACAGTATTATTTTTTTTTGTTGGATTTTAAGAAATTGAGGAGATTTATGATTCCAACCATGAGATCTTATATATTAATACATCAAAATGTTTGCAATTGTCTCCTTTACAAGATTCACTTTGGTTCTCGAAATCTCTAGACCCATAAAATGTCCTAATCAGTCCTCCCCCCTTTTTTAAGAATTCATATTTTTGTGTCTTTTTGGTCAGATTTTAAAATATTGAGGATTGCTGCGATTACAACCATGGCATATTAAATATTAATACATCAAAATGTTCGCAATTGCCTCCTCTATATGATTCTGTTTAGTTCCATACATCTTTGGTTTCCTAAAATGTCCTAATCAACCCCATCCCAACTTTTTTAAGAATTCAAATTTTTGTGTCTTTTTGGTCTAATTTTAGAAAATTGAGGAGTGCTAAGACACCAGCCATAAGATATTAAATATTAATACATCAAAATGTTTGCAATAGTGTCCTATACAAAATTCAGTTTGGTTCAAGACATTTCTAATCATTTAAAATGTATTTAAACATCCCCCTCCTCTGTTAAAGTATTGAATTTATTTATCGGATTTTAGGAAATTGAGGAGTGTTATCATTCCAAGCATGAGATATTATATATTAATACATCAAAATAATTGCAATACACTTCTATACAAGATTCAGTTTGGCCCCGGAAATCTCTCGTTTCCTAAAATGTGCAAATCACCCTCCCCCCTTTTAAAGTATTCAATTTTTTTTCTCTTTTTGGTTGGATTTTAGAAAATTGATGAGTGATACGACTCCAACCATATGATATTAAATATTAATACATCAAAATGTTCGCAATAGTGTCCTCTACAAAATTCAGTATTTTTCAAGACATTTCTAGTCTTCTAAAATGTCCTAATTGCCTTCTCCACTTTAAATAATTAAATTTTTTTTATCGAATTTTAGGAAATTTAGAATTATTATGATTCCAACCATGAGATCTTATATATTAAAACATCAAAATGTTTTCAATAGTCTCCATTAAAAGCTTCCCTTTGGTTACAGAAATGTCTAGTCTCATAAAATGTGCTAATCATTCCCCCTTTTTTAAGAATTCAAATTTTTGTGTCTTTTTAGTTTTATTTATAAAATTGATGAGTGATACGACTCCACCCTCTGAATATTAAATATTAATGTTTCAAAATGTTCACAATAGTCTCCTCTACAGGATTCAGTTTGGTTCAAGACATTACTGATCTTCTAAAATGCCCTAATAACCCCTCCCCCCTCTTCAAAGCATTAATTTTTGGTTTTTTGTAACGGATTTTTGGAAATTGAGAAATTATATGATTCTAACCATGAGATCTTATACATTAACACATCAAAATGTTTATAATAGTCTCTTCTACAAGATTCACTTTGTTTCCGGAAATCTCTAGTCTCATAAAATGTCCTAATCATCCCCCATTTTTTAAAAATTCAAATATTTATGTCTTTTTGGTTGGTTTTTCGAAAATTGATGAGTGATACGACTCCAAGCTTGGTATAATAAATATTAATACATTAAAATGTTTGTAAAAGTCTCCTCTGCAAGATTCACTTTGGTTCCAGAAATCTCTAGTCTTCTAAATTGTACTAATCAGCCCCCACTCCCCTTTTTAAGAATTCAAAGTTTTAAGTCTTTTTGGTCTGATTTTAGAAAATTGTGTAGAGAAATGACTCCAACCACGGTATATTAAATATTAATACTTCAAAATGTTCACAATAGCCGCCTCTAGAAGATTCAGTTTGCTAAGAGACATTTCTACTCTTCTAAAATGTCCTAATTACCTCCCCCCTCCTTCTTTGAATCATTAAACTTTTATTTTTTCCATCGGATTCTACGAAATTGAGAATATTCATGATTCCAACCATGAGATCTTATATATTAATACATCAAAATGTTTGCAATAGTCTCCTTTACAAGATTCATTTGTTTCTACAAATCTCTAGTCTCAAAAAATGTCCTAATCAATTTCCCCTATTTTTAAAAATTCAAATTTTTGTGTATTTTTGTTTAGATTTTAGAAAATTGATGAGTGATACGACTCCAACCATGGGATATTAAATATTAATACATCAAAATGTTTGCAATAGTCTCCTCTAACACATTCACTTTGGTTCCTGAATTTTTAGTCAAATGAAATATCCTAATCTTCCTCCCATTTTTAAAGAATTCAAATTTTTGTGTCCCTTCTGTCTTGTATTAGGAAATCTAGGAGTGCTACGACTCCAACCATAAGATATTAAATATTAATACATCAAAATGTTCGTAATAGTGTCCTCTACAAAATTCATTATTTTTCAAGACATTTCTAGTCTTCTAAAATGTCCTAATTAGAATCTCCACTTTAAATAATTAAAATTTTTTTTATCGAATTATAGGAAATTTAGAATTGTTATGATTCCAACCATGAGATCTTATATATTAATATATCAAAATGTTTTCAATAGTCTCCTTTAAAAGCTTCCCTTTGGTTACAGAAATCTCTAGTCTCACAAAATGTCCTAATCATTCCCCCCTTTATTAAGAATTCAAATTTTTGTGTCTTTTTGGTTTTATTTATAAAATTGATGAGTGATATGACTCCAACCATGGGATATTCAATGTTAATACATCAAATTGTTCGAAATAGTGTCCTATACAAAATAAAGTTTGGTTCAAGACATTTCTACTAATTTAAATTGTCCTTATAACCCCCCCTCTTTAAAGTTTTAAATTTTTTTTATCGGATATTAGGAAATTGATGAGTGATATGATTCCATCCATGAGATCTTATATATTAATACATCAAAATGTTTGCAATGGTCTCCTCTAAAAGATTCAGTTTGGTTCCAGACATTTCTTGACATTTAAAATGTCTTAATCACCAACCATATAAAAAGTCAATTTTGGATTTTTTTATTGTATTTTAGAAAGTAGAGGAGTGTTATGACTCCAATCATCGTTTATTAAATATTAATACATCAAAATGTTCACAATAGTCTCGTCTAGAAGATTCAGTTTGTTTCAAGACATTTCTACTCTTCTAAAATGTCCTAAGTACCTCCCCCCTCCTTCTTTGAATCATTAAACTTTTATATTATCCATCGGATTTTACGAAATTGAGAATTGTTATGATTCCAACCATGACATCTTATATATTAATACATCAAAATAATTGCAATACATTCCTCTACAAGATTCAGTTTGGTTACATAAATCTCTAGTCTCATAAAATGTCCTAATGATTCCCCCCTTTTTTAAGAATTCAAATTTTTGTGTCTTTTGGTTTTTTTAAAATTGATGAGTGATACGACTCCAACCATGGCATAATAAATATTAACGCATCAAAATGTTCATAATAGTCTCCTTTACAAGGCTCACTTTGGTTCAAGAAATCTATGGTCTCCTAAAATGTCCTAATCAGCCACTCCCCCCTTTTTAAGAATTCCAAATTTTAAGTCAGTTTGCACTGATTTTAGAAAATTGAGTAGAGCTACGACTCCAACCATGGAATATTAAATATGATTACTTCAAAATGTTCACAATAGTCTCTTCTACAAGATTCAGTTTGGTTCAACACATTTCTAGTCTTCTAAAATGTCCTACTTACCCCCCCCCTCGTTAAATCAATAAAATTTTGTTTTTTGTCGGATTTTAGAAAATTGAGAATTATTATGATTCCAACACCATGATATCTTATATATTAATACATCAAAATGCTTGCAATAGTCTCCTATTCAAAATTCACTTTGGTTCCAGAAATCTCTAGTCCCATAAAATGTCCTAATCATCCAACCTTTTTTAGGAATTCAAATTTATGTGTCTTTTTGGTTGGATTTTAGAAAATTGATGAGTGATACGACTCCAACCATAATTTATTCAATATTAATACATCAAATTGTTCGCAATGGTGTCCTATAGAAAATTAAGTTTAGTTCAAGACATTTCTACTCATTTAAATTGTTTTTATAACCACCCCCTCTTTAAAATATTAAATTTGTGTTTTTTTTTATCGGATTTTAGGAAATTGTGGAGTGATATGATTCCATCCATGAGATCTTATATATTAATACATCAAAATGTTTGCAATAGTCTTTTATAAAAGATTCACTTTGGTTCCAGAAATCTCTAGTCTCATAAAGTGTCCTAATAATCCCCCCTTTTTAAGAATTCCAAATTTTAAGACTTTTTGCACTGATTTTAGAAAATTGAGTAGAGCTAGGACTCCAACCATGGAATATTAAATATTAATGTTTCAAAATGTTCACAATAGTCTCCTCTACAAGATTCAGTTTGGTTCAAGACATTACTGATCTTCTAAAATGCCCTAATAACCCCTCCCCCCTCTTCAAAGCATTAATTTTTGGTTTTTTGTAACGGATTTTTGGAAATTGAGAAATTATATGATTCTAACCATGAGATCTTATACATTAACACATCAAAATGTTTATAATAGTCTCTTCTACAAGATTCACTTTGTTTCCGGAAATCTCTAGTCTCATAAAATGTCCTAATCATCCCCCATTTTTTAAAAATTCAAATATTTATGTCTTTTTGGTTGGTTTTTCGAAAATTGATGAGTGATACGACTCCAAGCTTGGTATAATAAATATTAATACATTAAAATGTTTGTAAAAGTCTCCTCTGCAAGATTCACTTTGGTTCCAGAAATCTCTAGTCTTCTAAATTGTACTAATCAGCCCCCACTCCCCTTTTTAAGAATTCAAAGTTTTAAGTCTTTTTGGTCTGATTTTAGAAAATTGTGTAGAGAAATGACTCCAACCACGGTATATTAAATATTAATACTTCAAAATGTTCACAATAGCTGCCTCTAGAAGATTCAGTTTGCTAAGAGACAGTTCTACTCTTCTAAAATGTCCTAATTACCTCCCCCCTCCTTCTTTGAATCATTAAACTTTTATTTTTTCCATCGGATTCTACGAAATTGAGAATATTCATGATTCCAACCATGAGATCTTATATATTAATACATCAAAATGTTTGCAATAGTCTCCTTTACAAGATTCATTTGTTTCTACAAATCTCTAGTCTCAAAAATGTCCTAATCAATTTCCCCTATTTTTAAAAATTCAAATTTTTGTGTATTTTTGTTTAGATTTTAGAAAATTGATGAGTGATACGACTCAACCATGGGATATTAAATATTAATACATCAAAATGTTTGCAATAGTCTCCTCTAACACATTCACTTTGGTTCCTGAATTTTTAGTCAAATGAAATATCCTAATCTTCCTCCCATTTTTAAAGAATTCAAATTTTTGTGTCCCTTCTGTCTTGTATTAGGAAATCTAGGAGTGCATGACTCCAACCATAAGATATTAAATATTAATACATCAAAATGTTCGTAATAGTGTCCTCTACAAAATTCATTATTTTTCAAGACATTTCTAGTCTTCTAAAATGTCCTAATTAGAATCTCCACTTTAAATAATTAAAATTTTTTTTATCGAATTATAGGAAATTTAGAATTGTTATGATTCCAACCATGAGATCTTATATATTAATATATCAAAATGTTTTCAATAGTCTCCTTTAAAAGCTTCCCTTTGGTTACAGAAATCTCTAGTCTCACAAAATGTCCTAATCATTCCCCCCTTTATTAAGAATTCAAATTTTTGTGTCTTTTTGGTTTTATTTATAAAATTGATGAGTGATATGACTCCAACCATGGGATATTCAATATTAATACATCAAATTGTTCGAAATAGTGTCCTATACAAAATAAAGTTTGGTTCAAGACATTTCTACTCATTTTAAATGTTCATATAACCCCCCCTCTTTAAAGTTTTAAATTTTTTTTCGGATTTTAGGAAATTGATGAGTGATATGATTCCATCCATGAGATCTTATATATTAATACATCAAAATGTTTGCAATGGTCTCCTCTAAAAGATTCAGTTTGGTTCCAGACATTTCTTGACATTTAAAATGTCTTAATCACCAACCATATAAAAAGTCAATTTTGGATTTTTTTATTGTATTTTAGAAAGTAGAGGAGTGTTATGAATCCAACCATGGGTTATTAAATAATAATACATCAAAATGGTCGCAATAGTCTCCTCTAGAAGATTCAGATTGGTTCAAGACATTTCTACTCTTCTAAAATGTCCTAAGTACCTCCCCCCTCCTTCTTTGAATCATTAAACTTTTATATTATCCATCGGATTTTACGAAATTGAGAATTGTTATGATTCCAACCATGACATCTTATATATTAATACATCAAAATAATTGCAATACATTCCTCTACAAGATTCAGTTTGGTTACATAAATCTCTAGTCTCATAAAATGTCCTAATGATTCCCCCCTTTTTTAAGAATTCAAATTTTTGTGTCTTTTTGGTTTTTTTTTTAAAATTGATGAGTGATACGACTCCAACCATGGCATAATAAATATTAACGCATCAAAATGTTCATAATAGTCTCCTTTACAAGGCTCACTTTGGTTCAAGAAATCTATGGTCTCCTAAAATGTCCTAATCAGCCACTCCCCCCTTTTTAAGAATTCCAAATTTTAAGTCAGTTTGCACTGATTTTAGAAAATTGAGTAGAGCTACGACTCCAACCATGGAATATTAAATATGATTACTTCAAAATGTTCACAATAGTCTCTTCTACAAGATTCAGTTTGGTTCAACACATTTCTAGTCTTCTAAAATGTCCTACTTACCCCCCCCCTCGTTAAATCAATAAAATTTTGTTTTTTGTCGGATTTTAGAAAATTGAGAATTATTATGATTCCAACACCATGATATCTTATATATTAATACATCAAAATGCTTGCAATAGTCTCCTATTCAAAATTCACTTTGGTTCCAGAAATCTCTAGTCCCATAAAATGTCCTAATCATCCAACCTTTTTTAGGAATTCAAATTTATGTGTCTTTTTGGTTGGATTTTAGAAAATTGATGAGTGATACGACTCCAACCATAATTTATTCAATATTAATACATCAAATTGTTCGCAATGGTGTCCTATAGAAAATTAAGTTTAGTTCAAGACATTTCTACTCATTTAAATTGTTTTTATAACCACCCCCTCTTTAAAATATTAAATTTGTGTTTTTTTTTATCGGATTTTAGGAAATTGTGGAGTGATATGATTCCATCCATGAGATCTTATATATTAATACATCAAAATGTTTGCAATAGTCTTTTATAAAAGATTCACTTTGGTTCCAGAAATCTCTAGTCTCATAAAGTGTCCTAATAATCCCCCCTTTTTAAGAATTCCAAATTTTAAGACTTTTTGCACTGATTTTAGAAAATTGAGTAGAGCTAGGACTCCAACCATGGAATATTAAATATTAATGTTTCAAAATGTTCACAATAGTCTCCTCTACAAGATTCAGTTTGGTTCAAGACATTTCTGGTCTTCTAAAATGTCCTAATTACCCCTCCCCCCCTCTTCAAAGCAATAATTTTTGGTTTTTTTAAAGGGATTTTTGGAAATTGAGAAATGATGTGATTCTAACCATTAGATCCTATACATTAATACATCAAAATGTTTATAATAGTCTCTTCTACAAGATTCACTTCCTTTCCAGAAATCTCTAGTCTCATAAAATGTACTAATCATCCCCCCTTTTTAAAAATTCAAATATTTATGTCTTTTTGGTTGAATTTTCGAAAATTGATGAGTGTTACGACTCGAAGCTTGGTATAATAAATATTAATACATTAAAATATTCGTAAAAGTCTCCTCTACAAGATTCACTTTGGTTCCAGAAATCTCTAGTCTTCTAAAATGTACTAATCAGTTCCACTCCCCTTTTTAAGAATTCAAAGTTTTAAGTCTTTTTGGTCTGATTTTAGAAAATTGTGTAGAGCTACGACTCCAACCATGGTATATTAAGTATTAATACTTCAAAATGTTCACAATAGTCTCCTCTAGAAGATTCAGTTTGGTTCAAGACATTTCTTCTCTTCTAAAATGTCCTAATTACCTCCCCCCTCCTTCTTTGAATCATTAAACTTTTATTTTTTCCATCGGATTTTACGAAATTGAGAATTGTTATGATTCTAACCATGAGATCTTATATATTAATACATCAAAATGTTTGCAATAGTCTCCTATACAAGATTCACTTTATTTCCAGAAATCTGTAGTCTCATAAAATGTCCTAATCATCTCCCCCTTTTTTTAAGAATTCAAATTTTTGTGTATTTTTGGTTGGATTTTAGAAAATTGGTGAGTAATACGACTCCAACCATGAGATCTTAAATATTAATACATCAAAATGTTCTACAAAATTAAGATTGGTTACACACATCTCTAGTCGTCTAAAAGTTTCTAATCAGTCATCCCCCTCCCCCTTTTTTAAGAATTCAAGTTTTTGTGTCTTTTTGGTCTGATTTTAGAAAACTGAGTAGAGCTACGACTCCAACCATTGGATATGCAATATTAATACATCAAAATGTTTGCAAAAGTGTCCCCTAAAAAATTCCATTTCTTTTAAGAAATTTCTGGTCATTCTAAATGTCATTATAACCCACTTACCTCTAAAAAGTTTTAAATTTTTCATTTTTTATCGGATTTTAGGAAATTGAAGAGTGTTATGATTCCAAGCATGAGATCTTATATATTAATACATCAAAATGTTTGTAATAGTCTTCTCTAAAATATTCAGTTTGGTTCCAGACATTTCTTGACACCTAAAATGTCTTAATCGCAAACCCTATAAGTCTCTTTTGTGTTTTTTTTATTGTATTTTAGATAGTTGAGGAACGTTACGATTCCAACCATGGGATATTAAATATTAATACATCGAAATGTTCGCATTAATCTCCCCTACAAGACTCACTTTGGTTCCAAAAGTCTGTAGGTTCTTAAAATGTCCTAATCAGCGCCCACCACCTTTTTAAGATTTCAAAATTTTAAGTCTTTTTGGTCTGATTTTAGAAATTTGTGTAGAGCTACGACTCCAACCATAGGATATTCAATATTAATACACCAAAATGTTCGCAATAGTGTCCTATACAAAATTCAGTATGTGTGTGTGTGTGTGATTCAAGACATTTCTTGTTATTTAAAATATCCTTATAAACCCTCCCCCCTCTTTAAAGTATTAAATTTTTTTATCGGATATTAGGAAATTGAGGATTGTTTTGATTCCTACCATGAGATCTTATATATTAATACATCAAAATATTTGCAATAGTCTCCTCTACAAGATTCACATTGCAGCGAGAAATCTCTAGTCTCCTAAAATGTCCTATTCACCCCCCCCTTTTAAGAATTCAAAATTTTACGTCTTTTTGGTCTGATTTTGGAAAATTGAGTAGAGCTGCGACTCCAACCATGGTATATTAAATATGATTACTTCAAAATATTCACAATAATCTCTTCTACAAGATTCACTTTGGTACAAGACATTTCTAGTCTTCTAAAATGTCCTAATTACCCCCCCTCTTTAAATCGATAAAATTTTGTTTTTTGTCGGATTTTAGAAAATTAAGAATTATTATGATTCCAACACCATGATATCTTATATATTAATACATCAAAATGTTTGCAATAGTCTCCTATTCAAAATTCACTTTGGTTCCAGAAATCTCTAGTCCCATAAAATGTCCTAATCATCCAACCTTTTTTAGGAATGCAAATTTATGTGTCTTTTTGGTTGGATTTTAGAAAATTGATGAGTGATACAACTCCAACCATGGGATATTCAATATTAATCCATCAAATTGTTCGCAATGGTGTCCTATAGAAAATTAAGTTTAGTTCAAGAAATTTCTACTCATTTAAATTGTTTTTATAGCCTCCCTCCACTCTTTAAAATATTAAATTTTTGTTTTTTTTTATCGGATTTTAGGAAATTGATGAGTGATATGATTCCATCCATGAGATCTTATATATTAATACATCAAAATGTTTGCAATAGTATTATAAAAGATTCACTTTGGTTCTAAAAATCTCTAGTCTCATAAAGTGTCCTAATAATCCACCCTTTTTTAAGAATTCAAATTTTTGTGTCTTTTTTGTTGGATTTTAGAAAATTGATGAGTGATACAACTCCAACCATGGGATCTTAAATATTAATGCATCAAATTGTTTACATCAGTCCCCTCTAAAAGATTCAGTTTGGTTCCACACATTTCTAGGCTTCTAAAATGTCCTAATCACTCCTCCCCCCCCTTTTTTAAGAATTCAAATTTTTGTGTCTTTTTGATCAGATTTTTGAATATTGAGGAGTGCTATGACTCCAACCATGGCATATTAAATATTAGTACATGAAAATGTTTGCAATAGCCTCCACCACAAGATTCTATTTAGTTCAACACATCTTTAATTTTTCTAAAATGTGCTAATCAACCCCATCCCCACTTTTTTAAGTATTCAAATTTTTGTGTCTTTTTGGTCTGTATTTAGAAAATTGAAGAGTGCTACGACACCAATCATAAGATATTAAATATTAATACATCAAAATGTTTGCAATAGTGTCCTATACAAAATTCAGTTTGGTTCAAGACATTTCTAGTCATTTAAGATGTCCTTATACCACCACCACCCCCCTCTTTAAAGTATTGAATTTTTGTTTTTTATCAGATTTTAGGAAATTGAGGAGTGTTATGATTCCACCATAAGATCTTATATATTAATACATCAAAACGTTTGCAATCGTCTACTCTAAAAGAATCAGTTTGGTTCCAGACATTTCTTGACATTTAAAATGTCTTAATCACCAACCCTATAAAAAGTCAATTTTGGATTTTTTTATTGTATTTTAGAAAGTACAGGAGTGTTACGAATCCAACTATGGGTTATTAAATATTAATACATCAAAATGGTCGCAATAGTCTCCTTTACAAGATGCACTTTGTTTCCAGAAATCTTTCGTCTCCTAAAATGTCCTTATTAGTCCCCCCCTTTTTAAGAATTGAAATTTTAAGTGTTATTGGTCTGATTTTAGATATTTATTTAGAGCTACGACTCCAACCATAGGATATTCAATATTAATACACCAAAATGTTCGCAATAGTGTCCTTTACAAAATTTAGTTAGAGAGAGAGGGAGAGAGAGAGAGATTCAAGACATTTATTGTTATTTAAAATATCCTTATAAACCCTCCCCCCTCTTTAAAGTATTAAATTTTTTTTATCGGATTTTAGGAAATTGAGGATTGTTTTGATTAATACTATGAGATCTTTAATATTAATACATCAAAATGTTTGCAATAGTCTCCTCTACAAGATTCACATTGGAGCGCGAAATCTCTAGTCTCCTAAAATGTCCTATTCACCCCCACCCCATTTTTAAGAATTCAAAATTTTACGTCTTTTTGGTCTGATTTTGGAAAACTGAGTAGTGCTGCGACTCCAACCAGGGTATATTAAATATAATTACTTCAAAATGTTCACAACAGTCTCCTCTACAAGATTCAGTTTGGTTCAAGACATTTCTAGTCTTCTAAAATGTCCTAATTACACCCCCCTCTTTAAAGCAATAAAATTTTTTTTTAAGTCGGATTTTAGAAAATTGAGGATTATTATGATTCCAACACCATGATATCTTATACATTAATACATCAAAATGTTTGCAATAGTCTCCTATTCAAAATTCACTTTGGTTCCAAAAACCTCGAGTCTCATAAAATGTCCTAATCATACCCCATTTTTCAAAATTTCAAATATTTATGTCTTTTTGGTTGGTTTTTCGAAAATTGATGAGTGATACAACTCCAAGCTTGGTATAATAAATATTAATACATTAAAATGTTCGTAAAATCTCCTCTACAAGATTCACTTTGGTTCCAGAAATCTCTAGTCTTCTAAAATGTACTAATCAGCCCCCACTCCCCTTTTTAAGAATTCAAAGTTTTAAGTCTTTTTGGTCTGATTTTAGAAAATTGTGTAGAGCTACGACTCCAACCATGGTATATTAAATATTAATACTTCAAAATGTTCACAATAGTCTCCTCTAGAAGATTCAGTTTGCTAAGAGACATTTCTACTCTTCTAAAATGTCCTAATTACCTCCCCCCTCCTTCTTTGAATCATTAAACTTTTATTTTTTCCATCGGATTTTACGAAATTGAGAATTGTCATGATTCCAACCATGAGATCTTATATATTAATACATCAAAATGTTTGCAATAGTCTCCTTTACAAGATTCACTTTGGTTCTACAAATCTCTAGTCTAAAAAAATGTCCTAATCAATCCCCCCTTTTTTAAAATTTCAAATGTTTGTGTATTTTTAGTTGGATTTTAGAAAATTGATGAGTGATACGACTCCAACCATGAGATCTTAAATAATAATACTTCAAAATTTTCACATCAGTCTCCTCTACAAGATTCAGATATGTTACACACATCTCTAGCCGTCTAAAATGTTTTAATCAGTCATCCCCCCCCACTTTTTTAAGAATTCAAGTTTTTGTGTCTGATTTTAGTAAACTGAGTACAGCTACGATTCCAACCATGGGATATGCAATATTAATACATCAAAATGTTTGCAAATGTGTCCTCTACAAAATTCAGTTTCTTTCAAGAAATTTCTGGGCATATGAAATGTCCTTATAACCCACCTACCTCTTTAAAGTTTTAAATTTTTCATTTTTTATCGGATTTTAGGAAATTGAGGAGTGTTATGATTCCAACCATGAGATCTTATATATTAATACATCAAAATGTTTGTAATATTCTCCTCTAAAAGATTCAATTTGGTTCCAGACATTTCTTGACACCTAAAATATCTTAATTGCCAACCCTATAAAAAGTCTATTTTGCTTTTTTTTTTTTTGTAGTTTAGAAAGTTGAGGAATGTTAGGACTCCAACCATGGGATATTAAATATTAATACATCGAAATTTTCGCAATAGTCTTCCCTACAAAACTCATTTTGGTTCCAGAAATCTGTAGTCTCTTAAATGTCCTAATCAGCGCCACCCCTTTTTTAAGAATACAAATTTTTGTGTTTTTTGGTCTGATTTTAGAAAATTCAGGATTGCTATGATTCCAACCATAGGATATTCAATATTAATACACCAAAATGTTTGCAATAGTGTCCTATAAAAAATTCAGTTTGGTTCAAGACATTTCCTGTCATTTAAAATGTCCTTATAACCCCCCCTTTTTACAGTATTAATTTTTTTTGTCGGATTTTAAGAAATTGAGGAGTTTTATGATTCAAACCATGAGATCTTATATATTAATACATCAACATGTTTGCAATAGTCTCCTCTACAAGATTCAGTTTGATTCCAGAAACCTATAGTCGCATAAAATGTCCTAATCCTCCCCCCCCCTTTTTTAGGAATTCAAATTTATGCGTCTTTTTGGTTGGATTTTAGAAACTTGATGAGTGATACGACTCCAACAATGGGATATTCAATATTAATACATCAAATTGTTCGGAATTGTGTCCTATACAAAATTAAGTTTAGTTCAAGACATTTCTACTCATTTAAATTGTTTTTATAACCTCCCCCCCTCTTTAAAATATTAAATTTTTTTTTTTTTTTTTACGGATTTTAGGAAATTGATGAGAGATATAATTCTATCCATGAGATCTTATATATTAATACACCAAAATGTTTGCAATAGTCTCCTATAAAATATTCACTTTGGTTCCAGAAATCCCTAGTCTCATAAAATGTCCTAATAATCCAGCCTTTTATAAGAATTCAAATTTTTGTCTCTTTTTTGTTGGATTTTAGAAAATTGATGAGTGATACAACTCCAACCATGGGATCTTAAATATTAATGCATCAAATTTTTTACATCAGTTCCCTCTAAAAGATTCAGTTTGGTTCCACACATCTCTAGTATTCTAAAATGTCCTAATCACTCCTCCACCCCCCTAATTTAAGAATTCAAATATTTGTGTCTTTTTGGTCAGATTTTAGAATATCGAGGATTGCTATGACTCCAACCATGGCATATTAAATATTAATACATCAAAATGTTTGCAATAGTCTCCTCCACAAGATTCTGTTTAGTTCAACACATCTTTAGTTTTCTAAAATGTGCTAATCAACCCCATCCCCACTTTTTTAAGAATTCAAATTTTTGTGTCTTTTTGGTCTGTATTTAGAAAATTGAAGAGTGCTACGACACCAACCATAAGATATTAAATATTAATACATCAAAATATTTGCAATAGTGTCCTATACAAAATTCAATTTGTTTCAAGACATTTCTAGTCATTTAAAATGTCCTTATAACACCCACTCTTTAAAGTATTAAATTTTTGTTTTTTTTTATCGGATTTTAGGAAATTGAGGAAGGTTATGATTCCAACCATAAGATCTTAAATATTAATACATAAAATGTTCGCAGTAGTGTCCTCTACAAAATTCAGTTTGTTTCAAGTAATTTCTAGTCACTTGAAATGTCCTTATAACCCCACACCCTACCTTTTTAAAGCATAAAATTTTCCATTTTTTTTTTCGGATTTTAAGAAATTGAGGAGTATTATGATTCCATGTATGAGATTTTAAATATTAATACATCAAAATAATTGCAATACAATCCTCTACAAGATTCATTTTTGCCCCGGAAATCTCTCGTCTGCTAAAATGTCCAAATCACCCTCCCGCCTTTTAAAGAATTCAAATATTTTTCACTTTTTGGTTGGATTTTAGAAAATTGATGAGTGATGCGACTCCAACTATGGAATATAAAATATTAATATATCAAAATGTTTGCAATAGTCTCCTCTACAACATTCACTTTGGTTCCTGAATCTTTAGTCACATAAAATGTCCTAATCATCTCCCCATTTTTAAAAAAATCAAATTTTTGTGTCTTTTTGGTCTGGTATTAGGTAACTTAGGAGTGCTACAACTCCCACAATTGGATATTAAATATTAATATATCAAAATGTTCGCCATAGTGTTCTCTACAGAATTCAGTATTTTTCAAGACATTTCTAGTCTTCTAAAATGTCCTAATTACTTCCCCCCCTTTAAAGAATTAAACTTATTTTTTTATGGAATTTTATGAAATTGAGAATTGTTATGATTCCAACCATGAGATCTTATATAATAATACATCAAAATGTTTGCAATCGTCTCCTTTAAAAGCTTCACTTTGGTTACAGAAATCTCTAGTCTCATAAAATGTCCTAATAATACCCCCCCCTTTTTTAAAAATTCAAATTTTTGTGTCTTTTTGGTTGGAGTTTAGATAATTGAAGAGTGCTAAGACTCAAAAAAGTATTAAATTTTTCATTTTTTCGGATTTTAGGATATTGAGGAGTGTTATGATTCCAACCTTGAGATCCTATATATAAATACATTAACGTGTTTGCAATATTCTCCTCTACAAGATTCAGTTATATTCCAGATATTTTTTGACACCTAAAATGTTTTAATCAGGACCCATCCACCTCCTCTTTAAACCATTAAACATTTGGTTTTAATCGGATTTTAGGAAATTGAGGAGTGTTATGATTCCAACCATGAGATCTTAAATATTAATACATCAAAATGTTTGCAATAGTCTATTTTAGAAGATACACTTTCGTTCCAGAAATATCTAGGTTCATAAAATGTTCTAATCTTACCCCCATTTTTTAAGAATTCAAATTTTTGTGTCTTTTTGTTGGAGTTTAGAAAATTGAAGAGTACTACGACTCAAACCATGGGATATTCAATATTAGTAGATAAAAATATTCGCCGTAGTGTCCTATACAAAATTCACTTTGGTTCCAGGAATCTCTTGTTTCATAAAACGTCCTAATCATACCCCCTCCTTTTTTAAGAATTCAAATTTTTGTGTATTTTTTGGCGGATTTTAGAAAATTGATGAGTGATACGACTCCAACCATGGGATATTCAATATTAATACATCAAATTGTTCGAAATAGTGTATTATACAAAATAAAGTTTTGTTCCAGACATTTCTTCTCATTTAAATTGTCCTTATAACCCCCCCTCTATAAAGTTTTAAATTTTTTTATCGGATTTTAGGAAATTGATGAGTGTTATGATTCAACCATGATATCTTAAATATTAATACATCAAAATGTTTGCAATAGCCTCCTTTACAAGATTCACTTTCGTTCCAGAAATCTCTAGTTTCATAAAATGTTCTAATCATACGCCCCTTCTTAAGAATTCAAATTTTTGTGTCTTTTTGTTTGGAGTTTAGAAAATTAAAGAGTGCTAAGACTCAAACCATGGGATATTCAATATTAATAGATCAAAATATTTGCGGTAGTGTCCTATACAAAATTCAGTTTGGTTCAAGACATTTCTAATCATTTAAAATTTCCTTATACCCTCCTCTTTAAAGTATTAAATTTTTGTTTTTTTAATCGGATTTTAGGAAATGGAGGAGTGTTATGAATCCAACCATGAGACCTTATATATTAATATATAAAAATGTTTAATCTTAATCACTAACCCTATAAAAAAGTAGTTTTGTGTTTTTTTATTGTATTTAAAAAGTTGAATAGTGTTACGACTACAACCATACGATATTAAATAATAATAGATCAATATGTTTGCAATAGTCTCCTCTACAAGATTCACATTGGTTTGAGAAATCTCTAGTCTCCTAAAATGTCCTATTCAACCCCCCCCCCATTCTTAAGAATTTAAAATTTTACGTCTTTTTGGTATGATTTTAGAAAATTGAGTAAAGCTACGACTCCAACCCTGGTATATTAAATATTAATGCTTCAAAATGTTCACAATAGTCTCCTATACAAAATTCAGTTTGGTTCAAGACATTTCTAGACTTCTAAAATGTCCTAATTACCCAACCCCCTTTAAAGAATTAAACTTTTATTTTTTTTTATCGAATTTTAGGAAATTGAGAATTGTTATGATTCCAACCATGAGATCTTATATATTAATACATCAACATGTTTGGAATAGTCTCCTTTACAATATTCAATTTGGTTCGAGAAATCTCTGGTCTCATAAAATGTCCAAATATCACCCCCCTTTTTTTAAGAATTTAAATGTGTATTTTTGGTTGGATTTTAGAAAATTGATGAGTGATACGACTCCAACCATGAGATCTTAAATATTAATACATCAAAATGTTCGCATCAGTCTCCTCTACAAGATTCAGATTGGTTACACACGTCTCTAGTCGTCTAAAATGTTCTAATCAGTCATCCCCTTCCCCCTTTTTTAAGAATTCAAATTTTTGTTTCTTTTTGGTCTGATTTTAGAAAACTGAGTAGAGCTACGACTCCAACCATGGGATATGCAATATTTATACATCAAAATGTTTGCAAATGTGTCCTCTATAAAATTCAGTTTCTTTCAAGAAATTTCTGGGCATATGAAATGTCCTTATAACCCACCTACCTCTTTAAAGTTTTAAATTTTTCATTTTTTATCGGATTTTAGGAAATTGAGGAGTGTTATGATTCCAACCATGAGATCGTATATATTAATACATCAAAATGTTTGTAATATTCTCCTCTAAAAGATTCAGTTTGGTTCCAGACATTTATTGACACCTAAAATATCTTAATTGCCAACCATATAAAAAGTCTATTTTGTGTTTTTTATTGTATTTTAGAAAGTTGAGGAATGTTACGACTCCAACCATGGGATATTAAATATTAATACATCGAAATGTTCGCATTAATCTTCCCTACAAGACTTACTTTGGTTCCAGAAATCTGTAAGTTCCTAAATTGTCCTAATCAGCCCCCCCCCTTTTAAGGAATTCAAAATTTTAAGTCTTTTTGGTCTGATTTTAGAAAATTGTGTAGAGCTACGACTCCAACCATGGTATATTAAATATTAATACTTCAAAATGTTCACAATAGTCTCCTCTAGAAGATTCAGTTCGCTAAGAGACAATTCTACTCTTTTAAAATGTCCTAATTACCTCCCCCCTCCTTCTTTGAATCATTAAACTTTTACTTTTTCCATCGGATTTTACGAAATTGAGAATTGTCATGATTCCAACCATGAGATCTTATGTATTTATACATCAAAATGTTTGCAATAGTTTCCTTTAAAAGATTCACTTTGGTTCTACAAATCTCTAGTCTCAAAAAATGTCTTAATCAATTTCCCCTATTTTTAAAAATTCAAATTTTTGTGTATTTTTGGTTGGATTTTAGAAAATTGATGAGTGATACGACTCCAACCATGAGATCTTAAATAATAATACTTCAAAATTTTCACATCAGTCTCCTCTACAAGATTCAGATTGGTTACACACATCTCTAGTCGTCTAAAATGTTTTAATCAGTCATCCTCCCCTTTTTTAAGAATTAAAGTTTTTGTGTCTTTTTGGTCTGATTTTAGAAAACTGAGTAGAGGTACGACTCCAACCATGGGATATGCAATATTAATGCATCAAAATGTTTGCAAAAGTGTCCTCAAAAAAATTCAGTTTCTTTCAAGAAATTTCTGGTCATGTGAAATTTCCTTATAACCCACCTACCTCTTTAAAGTTTTAAATTTTTCATTTTTTATCGGATTTTAGGAAATTGAGGAGTGTTATGATTCCAATTATGAGATCTTTTATATTAATACATCATTATGTTTTCAATAGTCTCCACCACAAGATTCTGTTTAGTTCAACACATCTTTAGTTTTCTAAAATGTGCTAATCAACCCCATCCCCACTTTTTTAAGAATTCAAATTTTTGTGTCTTTTTGGTCTGTATTTAGAAAATTGAAGAGTGCTACGACACCAACCATAAGATATTAAATATTAATACATCAAAATGTTTGCAATAGTGTCCTCTACAAAATTCAGTTTCTTTCAAGAAATTTCTGGGCATATGAAATGTCCTTATAACCCACCTAGCTCTTTAAAGTTTTAAATTTTTCATTTTTTATCGGATTTTAGGAAATTGAGGAGTGTTATGATTCCAACCATAAGATCTTATATATTAATACATCAACATGTTTGCAATAGTCTCCTCTACAAGATTCAGTTTGATTCCAGAAACCTATAGTCCCATAAAATGTCCTGATCATCCCCCCCCCTTTTTAAGAATTCAAATTTTTGTGTATTTTTGGTTGGATTTTAGAAAATTGATGAGTGATACGACTCCAACCATGAGATCTTAAATAATAATACATCAAAATTTTCACATCAGTCTCCTCTACAAGATTCAGATTGGTTCCACACATCTCTAGTCGACTAAAATGTTTTAATCAGTCATCCCCCCTTTTTTAAAAATTCAAGTTTTTGTGTCTTTTTGGTCTGATTTTAGAAAACTGAGTAGAGCTACGACTCCAACCATGGGATATGTAATATTAATACATCCAAATGTGTGCAAAAGTGTCCTCAACAAAATTCAGTTTCTTTCAAGAAATTTCTGGTCATATGAAATGTCCTTATAACCCACCTACCTCTTTAAAGTTTTAAATTTTTCATTTTTTATCGGATTTTAGGAAATTGAGGAGTGTTATGATTCCAACCATGAGATCTTATATATTAATACATCAAAATGTTTGTAATATTCTCCTCTAAAAGATTCAATTTGGTTCCAGACATTTCTTGACACCTAAAATATCTTAAATGCCAACCCTATAAAAAGTCCATTTTGTGTTTTTTATTGTATTTTAGAAAGTTGAGGAATGTTACGACTCCAACCATGGGATATTAAATATTAATACATCGAAATGTTCGCAATAATCTCCCCTACAAGACTCACTTTGGTTCCAAAAATCTGTAAGTTCCTAAAATGTACTAATCAGCCCCCCCCTTTTTAAGAATTCAAAATTTTAAGTCTTTTTGGTCTGGTTTTAGAAATTTGTGTAGAGCAACGACTCCAACCATAGGATATTCAATATTAACACACCAAAATGTTCGCAATAGTGTCCTTTACAAAATTTAGTTAGAGAGAGAGAGAGAGATTCAAGACATTTCTTGTTATTTAAAATATCCTTATAAACCCTCCCCCCTCTTTAAAGTATTAAATTTTTTTTATCGGATTTTAGGAAATTGAGGATTGTTTTGATTAATACTATGAGATCTTTAATATTAATACATCAAAATGTTTGCAATAGTCTCCTCTACGAGATTCACATTGGAGCGCGAAATCTCTAGTCTCCTAAAATGTCCTATTCACCCCCACCCCATTTTTAAGAATTCAAAATTTTACGTCTTTTTGGTCTGATTTTGGAAAACTGAGTAGTGCTGCGACTCCAACCAGGGTATATTAAATATAATTACTTCAAAATGTTCACAACAGTCTCCTCTACAAGATTCAGTTTGGTTCAAGACATTTCTAGTCTTCTAAAATGTCCTAATTACACCCCCCTCTTTAAAGCAATAACATTTTGTTTTAAGTCGGATTTTAGAAAATTGAGGATTATTATGATTCCAACACCATGATATCTTATACATTAATACATCAAAATGTTTGCAATAGTCTCCTATTCAAAATTCACTTTGGTTCCAAAAACCTCGAGTCTCATAAAATGTCCTAATCATACCCCATTTTTCAAAAATTCAAATATTTATGTCTTTTTGGTTGGTTTTTCGAAAATTGATGAGTGATACAACTCCAAGCTTGGTATAATAAATATTAATACATTAAAATGTTCGTAAAATCTCCTCTACAAGATTCACTTTGGTTCCAGAAATCTCTAGTCTTCTAAAATGTACTAATCAGCCCCCACTCCCCTTTTTAAGAATTCAAAGTTTTAAGTCTTTTTGGTCTGATTTTAGAAAATTGAGTAGAGCTACGACTCCAACCATGGAATATTAAATATTAATGTTTCAAAATCTTCACAATAGTCTCCTCTACAAGATTCAGTTTGGTTCAAAACATTACTGGTCATCTAAAATGTCCTAAATACAACTCCCCCTCCCTCTTCAAAGCATTAATTTTTGGTTTTTTTAAACGGATTTTTGCAAATTTAGAAATGATATGATTCCAACCATGAGATCCTATACATTAATACATCAAAATGTTTATAATAGTCTCTTCTACAAGATTCACTTTGTTTCCAGAAATCTCTAGTCTTATAAAATGTACTAATCATCCCCCCTTTTTAAAAATTCAAATATTTATGTCTTTTTGGTTGAATTTTCGAAAATTGATGAGTGTTACGACTCCAAGCTTGGTATAATAAATATTAATACATTAAAATGTTCGTAAAAGTCTCCTCTACAAGATTCACTTTGGTTCCATAAATCTGTAGTCTTCTAAATTGTACTAATCAGTTCCACTCCCCTTTTTAAGAATTCAAAGTTTTAAGTCTTTTTGGTCTGATTTTAGAAAATTGTGTAGAGCTACGACTCCAACCATGGTATATTAAGTATTAATACTTCAAAATGTTCACAATAGTCTCCTCTAGAAGAATCAGTTTGCTAAGAGACATTTCTACTCTTCTAAAATGTCCTAATTACCTCCTCCCTCCTTCTTTGAATCATTAAGCCTTTATTTTTTCCATCGGATTTTACGAAATTGAGAATTGTCATGATTCCAACCATGAGATCTTATATATTAATACATCAAAATGTTTGCAATAGTCTCTTTTACAAGATTCACTTTTGTTCTACAAATCTCTAGTCTCAAAAAATGTCCTAATCAATCCCCCCTTTTTTAAAATTTCAAATTTTTGTGTCTTTTTGGTCTGATTTTAGAAAACTGAGTAGAGCTACGACTCCAACCATGGGATATGCAATATTTATACATCAAAATGTTTGCAAATGTGTCTTCTACAAAATTCAGTTTCTTTCAAGAAATTTCTGGGCATATGAAATGTCCTTAAACCAACCTACCTCTTTAAAGTTTTAAATTTTTCATTTTTTATCGGATTTTAGGAAATTGAGGAGTGTTATGATTCCAACCATGAGATCTTATATATTAATACATCAAAATGTTTGTAATATTCTCCTCTAAAAGATTCAGTTTGGTTCCAGACATTTCTTGACACCTAAAATGTCTTAATCGCAAACCCTATAAGTGCCTTTTGTGTTTTTTTATTGTATTTTAGATAGTTGAGGAACGTTACGATTCCAACCATGGGATATTAAATATTAATACATCGAAATGTTCGCATTAATCTCCCCTATAAGACTCACTTTGGTTCCAGAAATCTGTAGGTTCTTAAAATGTCCTAATCAGCCCCCCCCCCCTTTTTAAGATTTCAAAATTTTAAGTCTTTTTGGTCTGATTTTAGAAATATGTGTAGAGCTGCGACTCCAACCATAGGATATTCAATATTAATACACCAAAATGTTCGCAATAGTGTCCTATACAAAATTCAGTATGTGTGTGTGTGTGTGTGTGTCCTATTCACCCCCCCCCTTTTAAGAATTCAAAATTTTACGTCTTTTTGGTCTGATTTTGGAAAATTGAGAAGAGCTGCGACTCCAACCATGGTATATTAAATGTGATTACTTCAAAATATTCACAATAATCTCTTCTACAAGATTCACTTTGGTTCAAGACATTTCTAGTCTTCTAAAATGTCCTAATTACCCCCCCCCTCTTTAAATCAATAAAATTTTGTTTTTTGTCGGATTTTAGAAAATTGGGAATTATTATGATTCCAACACCATGATATATTATATATTAATACATCAAAATGTTTGCAATAGTCTCCTATTAAAAATTCACTTTGGTTCCAGAAATCTCTAGTCCCATAAAATGTCCTAATCATCCAACCTTTTTTAGGAATTCAAATTTATGTGTCTTTTTGGTTGGATTTTAGAAAATTGATGAGTGATACGACTCCAACCATGGTATATTCAATATTAATACATCAAATTGTTCGCAATGGTGTCCTACAGAAAATTAAGTTTAGTTCAAGACATTTCTACTCATTTAAATTGTTTTTATAACCTCCCCCTCCTCTCTTTAAAATATTAAATTTTTGTTTTTTTATCGGATTTTAGGAAATTGAAGAGTGATATGATTCCATCCATGAGATCTTATATATTAATACATCAAAATGTTTGCAATAGTCTTTTATAAAATATTCACTTTGGTTCCAGAAATCTCTAGTCTCATAAAGTGTCCTAATAATCCACCCTTTTTTAAGAATTCAAATTTTTGTGTCTTTTTTGTTGGATTTTAGAAAATTGATGAGTGATACAATTCCAACCATGGGATCTTAAATATTAATGCATCAAATTGTTTACATCAGTCCCCTCTAAAAGATTCAGTTTGGTTCCACACATTTCTGGTCATCTAAAATGTCCTAATTACTCCTCCCCCCCTCTTCAAAGCAATAATTTTTGGTTTTTTTAAAGGGATTTTTGGAAATTGAGAAATGATATGATTCTAACCATGAGATCCTATACATTAATACATCAAAATGTTTATAATAGTCTCTTCTACAAGATTCACTTTGTTTCCAGAAAGCTTTAGTCTCATAAAATGTACTAATTATCCCCCCTTTTTAAAAATTCAAATATTTATGTCTTTTTGGATGAAGTTTTGAAAATTGATGAGTGTTACGACTCGAAGCTTGGTATAATAAATATTAATACATTAAAATGTTCACAAAAGTCTCCTCTACAAGATTCACTTTGGTTCCAGAAATCTCTAGTCTTCTAAAATGTACTAATCAGTTCCACTCCCCTTTTAAAAAATTCAAAGTTTTAAGTCTTTTTGGTCTGATTTTAGAAAATTGTGTAGAGCTACGACTCCAACCATGGTATATTAAGTATTAATACTTCAAAACGTTCACAATAGTCTCCTCTAGAAGATTCAGTTTGGTTCAAGACATTTCTACTCTTCTAAAATGTCCTAATTACCTCCCCCCTCCTTCTTTGAATCATTAAAGTTTTATTTTATCCATCAGATTTTACGAAATTGAGAATTGTTATGATTCCAACCATGAGATCTTATATATTAATACATCAAAATAATTGCAATAGTCTCCTATTCAAAATTCACTTTGGTTCAAGAAATCTCTAGTCTCATAAAATGTCCTAATCATTCACCCTTTTTTAGGAATTCAAATTTATGTGTCTTTTTGGTTGGATTTTAGAAAATTGATGAGTGATACGACTCCAACCATGGGATATTCAATGTTAATACATCAAATTGTTCGCAATGGTGTCCTATAGAAAATTAAGTTTAGTTCAAGACATTTCTACTCATTTAAATTGTTTTTATAGCCTCCCTCCCCTCTTTAAAATATTAAATTTTTGTTTTTTTATCGGATTTTAAGAAATTGAAGAATGATATGATTCCATCCATGAGATCTTATATATTAATACATCAAAATGTTTCTAATAGTATTATAAAAGATTCACTTTGGTTCCAGAAATCTCTAGTCTCCTAAAGTGTCCTAATAATCCACCCTTTTTTAAGAATTCAAATTTTTGTGTCTTTTTTGTTGGATTTTAAAAAATTGATACAACTCCAACCATGGGATCTTAAATATTAATGCATCAAATTGTTTACATCAGTTCCCTCTAAAAGATTCAGTTTGGTTCCACACATTTCTAGGCTTTTAAAATGTCCTAATCACTCCTCCCCCTTTTTTAAGAATTCAAATTTTTGTGTCTTTTTGATCAGATTTTTGAATATTAAGGAGTGCTATGACTCCAACCATGGCATATTAAATATTAGTACATGAAAATGTTTGCAATAGCCTCCACCACAAGATTCTTATTAGTTCAACACATCTTTAATTTTCTAAAATGTGCTAATCAACCCCATCCCCACTTTTTTAAGAATTCAAATTTTTGTGTCTTTTTGGTCTGTATTAAAAAATTGAAGAGTGCTACGACACCAAACATAAGATATTAAATATTAATACATCAAAATGTTTGCAATAGTATCCTATACAAAATTCAGTTTAGTTCAAGACATTTCTAGTCATTTAAAATGTCCTTATACCACCACCACCCCCCTCTTTAAAGTATTGAATTTTTGTTTTTTATCGGATTTTAGGAAATTGAGGAGTGTTATGATTCCAACCATAAGATCTTATATATTAATACATCAAAAGGTTTGCAATGGTCTCCTCTAAAAGAATCAGTTTGGTTCCAGACATTTCTTGACATTTAAAATGTCTTAATCACCAACCCTATAAAAAGTCAATTTTGGATTTTTTTATTGTATTTTAGAAAGTACAGGAGTGTTACGAATCCAACTATGGGTTATTAAATATTAATACATCAAAATGGTCGCAATAGTCTCCTTTACAAGATGCACTTTGTTTCCAGAAATCTTTCGTCTCCTAAAATGTCCTTATTAGTCCTCCCTCCATTTTTTAAGAATTGAAATTTTAAGTCTTATTGGTCTGATTTTAGAAAATTGAGTAGAGCTACGATCCAAACCATGGTATATTAAATATTAATACTTCAAAATGTTCACAATAGTCTCCTCTAGAAGATTCAGTTTGGTTCAAGACATTTCTACTCTTCTAAAATGTCCTAATTACCTCCCCCCTCCTTCTTTGAATCATTAAACTTTTATTTTTCCATCAGATTTTACGAAATTGAGAATTGTTATGATTCCAACCATGAGATCTTATATATTAATACATCAAAATAATTGCAATACACTACACTACAAGATTCAGTTTGGCCTAGGAAATCCCTCGTCTCCTAAAATGTCCAAATCACCACCCCCCTTTTAAAGAATTCAATTTGTTTTCTCTTTTTGGTTGGATTTTAGAAAAGTGATGAGTGATACGACTCCAACCATGGGATATTAAATATTAATACATCAAAATGTTTGCAATAGTCTCTTATACAACATTCACTTTGGTTAATGAATCTTTAGTCAAATGAAATATCCTAAACTTCCTCCCATTTTTAAAGAATTCAAATTTTTGTGTCTTTTCGGTCTGGTATTAGGAAATCTAGGAGTGCTACGACTCCAACCATAGGATAATCAATATTAATACACCAAAATGTTCGCAATAGTGTCCTATACAAAATTCAGTATGTGTGTGATTCAAGACATTTTTTGTTATTTAAAATATCCTTATAAACCCTCCCCCCTCTTTAAAGTATTAAATTTTTTTATCGGATATTAGGAAATTGAGGATTGTTTTGATTCCTACCATGAGATATTATATATTAATACATCAAAATGTTTGCAATAGTCTCCTTTAAAAGATTAACATTAGAGCGAGAAATCTCTAGTCTCCTAAAATGTTCTAATCCTCCCCCCCCCACCATTTTTAAGAATTCAAAATTTTACGTCTTTTTGGTCTGATTTTCGAAAACTGAGTAGAGCTGTGACTCCAACCATGGTATATTAAATATGATTACTTCAAAATGTTCACAATAGTCTCTTCTACAAGATTCAGTTTGGTTCAAAACATTTCTAGTCTTCTAAAATGTCCTAATTACCCCCCCCTCTTTAAATCAATAAAATTTTGTTTTTTGTCGGATTTTAGAAAATTGGGAATTATTATGATTCCAACACCATGATATCTTATATATTAATACATCAAAATGTTTGCAATAGTCTCCTATTCAAAATTCACTTTGGTTCCAGAAATCTCTAGTCCCATAAAATGTCCTAATCATCCAACCTTTTTTAGGAATTCAAATTTATGTGTCTTTTTGGTTGGATTTTAGAAAATTGATGAGTGATACGACTCCAACCATGAGATCTTAAATATTAATACATCAAAATGTTCTACAAAATTAAGATTGGTTACACACATCTCTAGTCGTCTAAAAGTTTCTAATCAGTCATCCCCCTCCCCCTTTTTTAAGAATTCAAGTTTTTGTGTCTTTTTGGTCTGATTTTAGAAAACTGAGTAGAGCTACGACTCCAACCATTGGATATGCAATATTAATACATCAAAATGTTTGCAAAAGTGTCCCCTACAAAATTCCATTTCTTTTAAGAAATTTCTGGTCATTCTAAATGTCATTATAACCCACCTACCTCTATAAAGTTTTAAATTTTTAATTTTTTTATCGGATTTTATGAAATTGAAGAGTGTTATGATTCCAAGCATGAGATCTTTTATATTAATACATCAAAATGTTTGTAATAGTCTCCTCTAAAAGATTCAGTTTGGTTCCAGACATTTCTTGACACATAAAATGTCTTAATCGCAAACCCTATAAGTCTCTTTTGTGTTTTTTTATTGTATTTTAGATAGTTGAGGAACGTTACGATTCCAACCATGGGATATTAAATATTAATACATTGAAATGTTCGCATTAATCTCCCCTATAAGACTCACTTTGGTTCCAGAAATCTGTAGGTTCTTTAATTGTCCTAATCAGCCCCCCCCCTTTTTAAGATTTCAAAATTTTAAGTCTTTTTGGTCTGATTTTAGAAATTTGTGTTGAGCTACGACTCCAACCATAGGATATTCAATATTAATACACCAAAATGTTCGCAATCGTGTCCTATACAAGATTCAGTATGTGTGTGTGTGTGTGTGTGATTCAAGGCATTTCTTGTTATTTAAAATATCCTTATAAACCCTCCCCCCTCTTTAAAGTTAAATTTTTTTATCGGATATTAGGAAATTGAGGATTGTTTTGATTCCTACCATGAGATCTTATATATTAATACATCAAAATGTTTGCAATAGTCTCCTCTACAAGATTCACATTGGAGCGAGAAATCTCTAGTCTCCTAAAAAGTCGTATTCACCCCCCCCTTTTAAGAATTCAAAATTTTACGTCTTTTTGGTCTGATTTTGGAAAATTGAGTAGAGCTGCGACTCCAACCATGGTATATTAAATATGATTACTTTAAAATATTCACAATAATCTCTTCTAAAAGATTCACTTTGGTTCAAGACATTTCTAGTCTTCTAAAATGTCCTAATTACCCCCCCCCCCCCTCTTTAAATCAATAAAATTTTGTTTTTTGTCGGATTTTAGAAAATTGGGAATTATTATGATTCCAACACCATGATATCTTATATATTAATACATCAAAATGTTTGCAATAGTCTCCTATTAAAAATTCACTTTGGTTCCAGAAATCTCTAGTCCCATAAAATGTCCTAATCATCCAACCTTTTTTAGGAATTCAAATTTATGTGTCTTTTTGGTTGGATTTTAGAAAATTGATGAGTGATACGACTCCAACCATGGGATATTCAATATTAATACATCAAATTGTTCGCAATGGTGTCCTACAGAAAATTAAGTTTAGTTCAAGACATTTCCACTCATTTAAATTGTTTTTATAACCTCCCCCTCCCCTCTTTAAAATATTAAATTTTTGTTTTTTTATCGGATTTTAGGAAATTGAAGAGTGATATGATTCCATCCATGAGATCTTATATATTAATACATCAAAATGTTTGCAATAGTCTTTTATAAAAGATTCACTTTGGTTCCAGAAATCTCTAGTCTCATAAAGTGTCCTAATAATCCACCCTTTTTTAAGAATTCAAATTTTTGTGTCTTTTTTGTTGGATTTTAGAAAATTGATGAGTGATACAACTCCAACCATGGGATCTTAAATATTAATGCATCAAATTGTTTACATCAGTCCCCTCTAAAAGATTCAGTTTGGTTCCACACATTTCTGGTCTTCTAAAATGTCCTAATTACTCCTCCCCCCCTCTTCAAAGCAATAATTTTTGGTTTTTTTAAAGGGATTTTATGAAATTGAGAAATGATATGATTCTAACCATAAGATACTATACATTAATACATCAAAATGTTTATAATAGTCTCTTCTACAAGATTCACTTTGTTTCCAGAAATCTCTAGTCTCATAAAATGTACTAATTATCCTCCCTTTTTAAAAATTCGAATATTTATGTCTTTTTGGATGAAGTTTTGAAAATTGATGAGTGTTACGACTCGAAGCTTGGTATAATAAATATTAATTTATTAAAATGTTCGTAAAAGTCTCCTCTTTAAGATTCACTTTGGTTCCAGAAATCTCTAGTCTTCTAAAATGTACTAATCAGTTCCACTCCCCTTTTTAAGAATTCAAAGTTTTAAGTCTTTTTGGTCTGATTTTAGAAAATTGTGTAGAGCTACTCCAACCATGGTATATTAAATATTAATACTTCAAAATGTTCACAATAGTCTCCTCTAGAAGATTCAGTTTGGTTCAAGACATTTCTTCTCTTCTGAAATGTCCTAATTACCTCCCCCCTCCTTATTTCAATCATTAAACTTTTATTTTTTCCATCGGATTTTACGAAATTGAGAATTGTTATGATTCCAACCATGAGATCTTATATATTAATACATCAAAATGTTTGCAATAGTCTCCTATACAAGATTCACTTTATTTCCAGAAATCTGTAGTCTCATAAAATGTCCTAATCATCTCCCCCTTTTTTTAAGAATTCAAATTTTTGTGTATTTTTGGTTGGATTTTAGAAAATTGGTGAGTAATACGACTCCAACCATGAGATCTTAAATATTAATACATCAAAATGTTCTACAAAATTAAGATTGGTTACACACATCTCTAGTCGTCTAAAAGTTTCTAATCAGTCATCCCCCTCCCCCTTTTTTAAGAATTCAAGTTTTTGTGTCTTTTTGGTCTGATTTTAGAAAACTGAATAGAGCTACGACTCCAACCATTGGATATGCAATATTAATACATCAAAATGTTTGCAAAAGTGTCCCCTAAAAAATTCCATTTCTTTTAAGAAATTTCTGGTCATTCTAAATGTCATTATAACCCACCTACTTCTATAAAGTTTTAAATTTTTCATTTTTTATCGGATTTTAGGAAATTGAAGAGTGTTATGATTCCAAGCATGAGATCTTATATATTAATACAGCAAAATGTTTGTAATAGTCTCCTCTAAAAGATTCAGTTTGGTTCCAGACATTTCTTGACACTTAAAATGTCTTAATCGCAAACCCTATAAGTCTCTTTTGTGTTTTTTTATTGTATTTTAGATAGTTGAGGAATGTTACGATTCCAACCATGGGATATTAAATATTAATACATCGAAATGTTCGCATTAATCTCCCCTATAAGACTCTATTTGGTTCCAGAAATCTGTAGGTTCTTAAAATGTCCTAATCAGCCCCCCCCCCCTTTTTAAGATTTCAAAATTTTAAGTCTTTTTGGTCTGATTTTAGAAATTTGTGTAGAGCTACGACTCCAACCATAGGATATTCAATATTAATACACCAAAATGTTCGCAATAGTGTCCTATACAAAATTCAGTATGTGTGTGTGTGTGATTCAAGACATTTCTTGTTATTTAAAATATCCTTATAAACCCTCCCCCCTCTTTAAAGTATTAAATTTTTTTATCGGATATTAGGAAATTGAGGATTGTTTTGATTTCTACCATGAGATCTTATATATTAATACATCAAAATGTTTTCAATAGTCTCCTCTACAAGATTCACATTGGAGCGAGAAATCTCTAGTCTCCTAAAATGTCCTATTTACCCCCCCCCCTTTTTAAGAATTCAAAATTTTACGTATTTTTGGTCTGATTTTGGAAAATTGAGTAGAGCTGCGACTCCAACCATGGTATATTAAATATGATTACTTCAAAATATTCACAATAATCTCTTCTACAAGATTCACTTTGGTTCAAGACATTTCTAGTCTTCTAAAATGTCCTAATTACCCCCCCCCTCTTTAAATCAATAAAATTTTGTTTTTTGTCGGATTTTAGAAAATTGGGAATTATTATGATTCCAACACCATGATATCTTATATATTAATACATCAAAATGTTTGCAATAGTCTCCTATTCAAAATTCACTTTGGTTCCAGAAATGTCTAGTCCCATAAAATGTCCTAATCATCCAAACTTTTTTAGGAATTCAAATTTATGTGTCTTTTTGGTTGGATTTTAGAAAATTGATGAGTGATACGACTCCAACCATGGGATATTCAATATTAATACATCAAATTGTTCGCAATGGTGTCCTACAGAAAATTAAGTTTAGTTCAAGACATTTCCTCTCATTTAAATTGTTTTTATGACCTCCCTCTCCCCTCTTTAAAATATTAAATTTTTGATTTTTTATCGGATTTTAGGAAATTGAAGAGTGATATGATTCCATCCATGAGATCTTATATATTAATACATCAAAATGTTTGCAATAGTCTTTTATAAAAGATTCACTTTGGTTCCAGAAATCTCTAGTCTCATAAAGTGTCTTAATAATCCACCCTTTTTTAAGAATTCAAATTTTTGTGTCTTTTTTGTTGGATTTTAGAAAATTGATGAGTGATACAACTCCAACCATGGGATCTTAAATATTAATGCATCAATTTGTTTACATCAGTCCCCTCTAAAAGATTCAGTTTGGTTCCACACATTTCTGGTCTTCTAAAATGTCCTAATTACTCCTACCCCCCTCTTCAAAGCAATAATTTTTGGTTTTTTTAAAGGGATTTTATGAAATTGGGAAATGATATGATTCTAACCATAAAATCCTATACATTAATACATCAAAATGTTTATAATTGTCTCTTCTACAAGATTCACTTTGTTTCCAGAAATCTCTAGTCTCATAAAATGTACTAATTATCCCCCCTTTTTAAAAATTCGAATATTTATGTCTTTTTGGATGAAGTTTTGAAAATTGATGAGGGTTACGACTCGAAGCTTGGTATAATAAATATTAATACATTAAAATGTTCGTAAAAGTCTCCTCTACAAGATTCACTTTGGTTCCAGAAATCTCTAGTCTTCTAAAATGTACTAATCAGTTCCACTCCCCTTTTTAAGAAATCAAAGTTTTAAGTCTTTTTGGTCTGATTTTAGAAAATTGTGTAGAGCTACGACTCCAACAATGGTATATTAAGTATTAATACTTCAAAATGTTCACAATAGTCTCCTCTAGAAGATTCAGTTTGGTTCAAGACATTTCTTCTCTTCTAAAATGTCCTAATTACCTCCCCCCTCCTTATTTCAATCATTAAACTTTTATTTTTTCCATCGGATTTTACGAAATTGAGAATTGTTATGATTCCAACCATGATATCTTATATATTAATACATCAAAATGTTTGCAATAGTCTCCTATTCAAAATTCACTTTGGTTCCATAAATCTCTAGTCTCATAAAATGTCCTAATCATCCACCCTTTTTTAGGAATTCAAATTTATGTGTCTTTTTGGTTGGATTTTAGAAAATTGATGAGTGATACGACTCCAACCATGGGATATTCAATATTAATCCATCAAATTGTTCGCAATGGTGTCCTATAGAAAATTAAGTTTAGTTCAAGACATTTCTACTCATTTAAATTGTTTTTATAGCCTCCCTCCCCTCTTTAAAATATTAAATTTTTGTTTTTTTATCGGATTTTAGGAAATTGAAGAGTGATATGATTCCATCCATGAGATCTTATATATTAATACATCAAAATGTTTGCAATAGTATTATAAAAGATTCACTTTGGTTCCAGAAATCTCTAGTCTCATAAAGTGTCCTAATAATCCACCCTTTTTTAAGAATTCAAATTTTTGTGTCTTTTTTGTTGGATTTTAGAAAATTGATGAGTGATACAACTCCAACCATGGGATCTTAAATATTAATGCATCAAATTGTTTACATCAGTCCCCTCTAAAAGATTCAGTTTGGTTCCACACATTTCTAGGCTTCTAAAATGTCCGAATCACTCCTCCCCCCCTTTTTTAAGAATTCAAATTTTTGTGTCTTTTTGATCAGATTATTGAATATTGAGGAGTGCTATGACTCCAACCATGGCATATTAAATATTAGTACATGAAAATGTTTGCAATAGCCTCCACCACAAAATTCTATTTAGTTCAACACATCTTTAATTTTTCTAAAATGTGCTAATCAACCTTATCCCCACTTTTTTAAGAATTCAAATTTTTGTGTCTTTTTGGTCTGTATTTAGAAAATTGAACAGTGCTACGACACCAATCATAAGATATTAAATATTAATACATCAAAATGTTTGCAATAGTGTCCTATACAAAATTAAGTTTGGTTCAAGACATTTCTAGTCATTTAAAATGTCCTTATACCACCACAACCCCCCTCTTTAAAGTATTGAATTTTTGTTTTTTATCGCTTTTTAGGAAATTGAGGAGTGTTATGATTCCAACAATAAGATTATATATATTAATACATCAACATGTTTGCAATAGTCTCCTCTACAAGATTCAGTTTGATTCCAGAAAATTATAGTCCCATAAAATGTCCTAATCATCCCCCCCCTTTTTTAAGAATTCAAATTTTTGTTTATTTTTGGTTGTATTTTTGAAAATTGATGAGTGATACGACTCCAACCATGGGATATTCAATATAATTACATCAAATTGTTCGAAATAGTGTCCTATACAAAATAAAATTTGGTTCAAGACATTTCTGCTCATTTAAATTGTCTCCTCTTTAAAGTTTTAAATTTTTTTTATCGGATATTAGGAAATTGATGAGTGATATGATTCCATCCATGAGATCTTATATATTAATACATCAAAATGTTTGCAATGGTCTCCTCTAAAAGAATTAATTTGGTTCCAGACATTTCTTGACATTTAAAATGTCTTAATCACCAACCCTATAAAAAGTAAATTTTTGATTTTTTTATTGTATTTTAGAAGGTAGAGGAGTGTTACGAATCCAACCATGGGTTATTAAATATTAATACATCAAAATGGTCGCAATAGTCTCCTTTACAAGATTCACTTTGTTTCCAGAAATCTTTTGTCTCCTAAAATGTCCTTATTAGTCCATCCCCCCCCACACACAATAATCTCCTCTAGAAGATTCAATTTGGTTCAAGACATTTCTACTCTTCTAAAATGTCCTAATTACCTCCCACCTCCTTCTTTGAATCATTGAACTTTTATTTTATCCATCGGATTTTACGAAATTGAGAATTGTTATGATTCCAACCATGAGATTTTATATATTAATACATCAAAATGTTTGTAACAGTCTCCTCTAAAAGATTTAATTTGGTTCCAGACATTTCTTGACACCTAAAATATCTTATATGCAAACCCTACAAAAAGTCTATTTTGTGTTTTTTATTGTATTTTAGAAAGTTGAGGAATGTTACGACTCCAACCATGGGATATTATATATTAATACATCAAAATGTTCGCAATAGTCTTCCCTACAAAATTCATTTTGGTTCCAGAAATCTATACTCTCTTAAATGTCCCAATCAGCACCACCCCTTTTTTAAGAATTCAAATTTTTGTGTTTTTTGGTCTGATTTTAGAAAATTCAGGATTGCTAAGACTCCAACCATGGGATATTCATTATTAATACACCAAAATGTTCGCAATAGTGTCCTATAAAAAATTCAGTTTGGTTCAAGACATTTCCTGTCATTTAAAATGACCTTATAAACCCCCCCTCCTTCTTTACAGTCTATTATTTTACAGTCTATCTATTACAGTCCTACTTACCCCCCCCCCTCTTTAAATCAATAAAATTTTGTTTTTTGTCGGATTTTAGAAAATTGAGAATTATTATGATTCCAACACCATGATATCTTATATATTAATACATCAAAATGCTTGCAATAGTCTCCTATTCAAAATTCACTTTGGTTCCAGAAATCTCCATAAAATGTCCTAATCATCCAACCTTTTTTAGGAATTCAAATTTATGTGTCTTTTTGGTTGGATTTTAGAAAATTGATGAGTGATACGACTCCAACCATGGGATATTCAATATTAATACATCAAATTGTTCGCAATGGTGTCCTATAGAAAATTAAGTTTAGTTCAAGACATTTCTACTCATTTAAATTGTTTTTATAACCTCCTTTCCTCTTTAAAATATTAAATTTTTGTTTTTTTAACGGATTTTAGGAAATTGAAGAGTGATATGATTACATCCATGAGATCTTATATATTAATACATCAAAATGTTTGCAATAGTCTTTTATAAAAGATTCACTTTGGTTCCAGAAATCTCTAGTCTCATAAAGTGTCCTAATAATCCACCCTTTTTTAAGAATTCAAATTTTTGTGTCTTTTTTGTTGGATTTTAGAAAATTGATGAGTGATACAACTCCAACCATGGGATCTTAAATATTAATGCATCAAATTGTTTACATCAGTCCCCTCTAAATGATTCAGTTTGGTTCCACACATTTCTGGTCTTCTAAAATGTCCTAATTACTCCTCCCCCCCTCTTCAAAGCAATAATTTTTGGTTTTTTTAAAGGGATTTTATGAAATTGAGAAATGATATGATTCTAACCATAAAATCCTATACATTAATACATCAAAATGTTTATAATTGTCTCTTCTACAAGATTCACTTTGTTTCCAGAAATCTCTAGTCTCATAAAATGTACTAATTATCCCCCCTTTTTAAAAATTCGAATATTTATGTCTTTTTGGATGAAGTTTTGAAAATTGATGAGGGTTACGACTCGAAGCTTGGTATAATAAATATTAATACATTAAAATGTTCGTAAAAGTCTCCTCTACAAGATTCACTTTGGTTCCAGAAATCTCTAGTCTTCTAAAATGTACTAATCAGTTCCACTCCCCTTTTTAAGAATTCTAAGTTTGAATTCTTTTTGGTCTGATTTTAGAAAATTGTGTAGAGCTACGACTCCAACCATGGTATATTAAGTATTAATACTTCAAAATGTTCCCAATAGTCTCCTCTAGAAGATTCAGTTTAGTTCAAGACATTTCTTCTCTTCTAAAATGTCCTAATTACCTCCCCCCTCCTTATTTCAATCATTAAACTTTTATTTTTTCCATGGGATTTTACGAAATTGAGAATTGTTATGATTCCAACCAAGAGATCTTATATATTAATACATCAAAATGTTTGCAATAGTCTCCTATTCAAAATTCACTTTGGTTCCATAAATCTCTAGTCTCATAATATGTCCTAATCATCCACCCTTTTTTAGGAATTCAAACTTATGTGTCTTTTTGGTTGGATTTTAGAAAATTGATGAGTGATACGACTCCAACCATGAGATATTCAATATTAATCCATCAAATTGTTCGCAATGGTGTCCTATAGAAAATTAAGTTTAGTTCAAGACATTTCTACTCATTTAAATTGTTTTTATAGCTTCCCTCCCCTCTTTAAAATATTAAATTTTTGTTTTTTTATCGGATTTTAGGAAATTGAAGAGTGATATGATTCCATCCATGAGATATTATATATTAATACATCAAAATGTTTGCAATAGTATTATAAAAGATTCACTTTGGTTCCAGAAATCTCTAGTCTCATAAAGTGTCCTAATAATCCACCCTTTTTAAGAATTCCAAATTTTAAGTCTTTTTGCACTGATTTTAGAAAATTGAGTAGAGCTAGGACTCCAACCATGGAATATTAAATATTAATGTTTCAAAATAATCACAATAGTCTCCTCTACAAGATTCAGTTTGGTTCAAGACATTTCTGGTCTTCTAAAATGTCCTAATTACCCCTCCCCCCCTCTTCAAAGCAATAATTTTTGGTTTTTTTTAAAGGGATTTTTGGAAATTGAGAAATGATGTGATTCTAACCATGAGATCCTATACATTAATACATCAAAATGTTTATAATAGTCTCTTCTACAAGATTCACTTCCTTTCCAGAAATCTCTAGTCTCATAAAATGTACTAATCATCCCCCCTTTATAAAAATTCAAATATTTTTGTCTTTTTGGTTGAATTTTCGAAAATTGATGAGTGTTACGACTCGAAGCTTGGTATAATAAATATTAATACATTAAAATATTCGTAAAAGTCTCCTCTACAAGATTCACTTTGGTTCCAGAAATCTCTAGTCTTCTAAAATGTACTAATCTGTTCCACTCCCCTATTTAAGAATCCAAAGTTTTAAATCTTTTTGGTCTGATTTTAGAAAATTGTGTAGAGCTACGACTCCAACCATGGTATATTAAGTATTAATACTTCAAAATGTTCACAATAGTCTCCTCTAGAAGATTCAGTTTGGTTCAAGACATTTCTACTCTTCTAAAATGTCCTAATTACCTTCCCCCTCCTTCTTTAAATCATTAAACTTTTATTTTTTCCATCGGATTTTACGAAATTGAGAATTGTTATGATTCTAACCATGAGATCTTATATATTAATACATCAAAATGTTTGCAATAGTCTCCTATACAAGATTCACTTTATTTCCAGAAATCTGTAGTCTCATAAAATGTCCTAATCATCTCCCCCTTTTTTTAAGAATTCAAATTTTTGTGTATTTTTGGTTGGATTTTAGAAAATTGGTGAGTAATACGACTCCAACCATGAGATCTTAAATATTAATACATCAAAATGTTCTACAAAATTAAGATTGGTTACACACATCTCTAGTCGTCTAAAAGTTTCTAATCAGTCATCCCCCTCCCCCTTTTTTAAGAATTCAAGTTTTTGTGTCTTTTTGGTCTGATTTTAGAAAACTGAGTAGAGCTACGACTCCAACCATTGGATATGCAATATTAATACATCAAAATGTTTGCAAAAGTGTCCCCTACAAAATTCCATTTCTTTTAAGAAATTTCTGGTCATTCTAAATGTCATTATAACCCACCTACCTCTATAAAGTTTTAAATTTTTCATTTTTTATCGGATTTTAGGAAATTGAAGAGTGTTATGATTCTAAGCATGAGATCTTATACATCAAAATGTTTGTAATAGTCTCCTCTAAAAGATTCAGTTTGGTTCCAGACATTTCTTGACACTTAAAATGTCTTAATCGGAAACCCTATAAGTCTCTTTTGTGTTTTTTTATTGTATTTTAGATAGTTGAGGAATGTTACGATTCCAACCATGGGATATTAAATATTAATACATCGAAATGTTCGCATTAATCTCCCCTATAAGACTGTATTTGGTTCCAGAAATCTGTAGGTTCTTAAAATGTCCTAATCAGACCCCCCCCCCTTTTTAAGATTTCAAAATTTTAAGTCTTTTTGGTCTGATTTTAGAAATTTGTGTAGAGCTACGACTGCAACCATAGGATATTCAATATTAATACACCAAAATGTTCGCAATAGTGTCCTATACAAAATTCAGTATGTGTGTGTGTGTGATTCAAGACATTTCTTGTTATTTAAAATATCCTTATAAACCCTCCCCCCTCTTTAAAGTATTAAATTTTTTTATCGGATATTAGGAAATTGAGGATTGTTTTGATTTCTACCATGAGATCTTATATATTAATACATCAAAATGTTTGCAATAGTCTCCTATTCAAAATTCACTTTGGTTCCATAAATCTCTAGTCTCATAAAATGTCCTAATCATCCACCCTTTTTTAGGAATTCAAATTTATGTGTCTTTTTGGTTGGATTTTAGAAAATTGATGAGTGATACGACTCCAACCATGAGATATTCAATATTAATCCATCAAATTGTTCGCAATGGTGTCCTATAGAAAATTAAGTTTAGTTCAAGACATTTCTTCTCATTTAAATTGTTTTTATAGCTTCCCTCCCCTCTTTAAAATATTAAATTTTTGTTTTTTTATCGGATTTTAGGAAATTGAAGAGTGATATGATTCCATCCATGAGATCTTATATATTAATACATCAAAATGTTTGCAATAGTATTATAAAAGATTCACTTTGGTTCCAGAAATCTCTAGTCTCATAAAGTGTCCTAATAATCCACCCTTTTTAAGAATTCCAAATTTTAAGTCTTTTTGCACTGATTTTAGAAAATTGAGTAGAGCTACGACTCCAACCATGGAATATTAAATATTAATGTTTCAAAATGTTCACAATAGTCCCCTCTACAAGATTCAATTTGGTTCAAGACATTTCTGGTCTTCTAAAATGTCCTAATTACCCCTCCCCCCCTCTTCAAAGCATTAATTTTTGGTTTTTTTAAAGGGATTTTTGGAAATTGAGAAATTATATGATTCCAACCATGAGATCTTATATATTAATACATCAAAATATTTGCAATAGTCTCCTTTACAAGATTCACTTTGGTTCTACAAATCTCTAGTCTCGAAAAATGTCCTAATCAATCCCCCTTTTTTTAAAAATTCAAATTTTTGTGTAATTTTGGTTGGATTTTAAAAAATTGATGAGTGATACGACTCCAACCATGAGATCTTAAATAATAATACATCAAAATTTTCACATCAATCTCCTCTACAAGATTCAGATTGGTTACACACATCTCTAGTCGTCTAAAATGTTTTAATCAATCATCCCCCCCTTTTTTAAGAATTCAAGTTTTTGTATATTTTTGGTCTGATTTTAGAAACCTCAGTAGAGCTACGACTCCAAACATGGGATATGCAATATTAATACATCAAAATGTTTGCAAAACTGTCCTGAACAAAATTCAGTTTCTTTCAAGAAATTTCTGGTCATATGAAATGTCCTTATAACTCACCTACCTCTTTAAAGTTTTAAATTTTTCTATTTTTTATCGGATTTTAGGAAATTGAGGAGTGTTATGATTCCAACCATGAGATCTTATATATTAATACATCAAAATGTTTGTAATAGTCTCCTCTAAAATTTTGAATTTGGTTCCAGACATTCCTTGACACCTAAAATATCTTAATTGTTGAACCTATAAAAAGTTTATTTTGTGTTTTTTATTGTATTTTAGAAAGTTGAGGAATGTTACGACTCCAACCATGGGATATTAAATATTAATACATCAAAATGTTCGCAATAGTCTTCCCTACAAAACTCATTTTGGTTCTAGAAATCTTTAGTCTCTTAAATTTCCTAAGCAGCGCCACCCCTTTTTAAGAATTCAAATTTTTGTGTTTTTTGGTCTGATTTTAGAAAATTCAGGATTGCTAAGACTCCAACCATAGGATATTCAATATTAATACACCAAAATGTTTGCAATAGTGTCCTATAAAAAATTCAGTTTGGTTCAAGACATTTCCTGTCATTTAAAATGTCCTTATAAAGCCCCCCCCTCTTTACAGTATTAATTTTTTTTGTCGGATTTTAAGGAATTGAGGAGTTTTATGATTCCAACCATGAGATCTTATATATTAATACATCAAAATGTTTCCAATAGTCTCCTTTACAAGATTCACTTTGGTTCTCGAAATCTCTAGTCCCATAAAATGTCCTAATCAGTCCTCCCCCTTTTTTAAGAATTCATATTTTTGTGTCTTTTTGGTCAGATTTTAGAATATTGAGGATTGCTGCGACTACAACAATGGCATATTAAATATTAATACATCAAAATGTTCGCAATTGTCTCCTCTACAAGATTCGTTCCATACATCTTTGGTTTCCTAAAATGTCATATTCAACCCCATCCCAACTTTTCTAAGAATTCAAATTTTTGTGTCTTTTTGGTCTGATTTTAGAAAATTGAGGAGTGCTACGGATTTTAGGAAATTGAAGAGTGAAAATATTCCATCCATGAGATCTTATATATTAATACATCATAATGTTTGCAATAGTATTATAAAAGATTCACTTTGGTTCCAGAAATCTCTAGTCTCATAAAATGTCCTAATAATCCACCCTTTTTTAAGAATTCAAATTTTTGTGTCTTTTTGTTGGATTTTAGAAAATTGATGAGTGATACAACTCCAACCATGGGATCTTAAATATTAATGCATCAAATTGTTTGCATCAGTCCCCTCTAAAAGATTCAGTTTGGTTCCACACATTTCTAGGCTTCTAAAATGTCCTAATCACTCCTCCCCCCTTTTTTAAGAATTCAAATTTTTGTGTCTTTTTGATCAGATTTTAGAATATTGAGGAGTGCTATGACTCCAACCATGGCATATTAAATATTAGTACATGAAAATGTTTGCAATAGTCTCCACCACAAGCTTCTGTTTAGTTCAACACATCTTTAATTTTTCTAAAATGTGCTAATCAACCCCATCCCCACTTTTATAAGAATTCAAATTTTTTTGTCTTTTTGGTCTGTATTTAGAAAATTGAAGAGTGCTACGACACCAATCATAAGATATTAAATATTAATACATCAAAATATTTGCAATAGTGTCCTATACAAAATTCAGTTTGGTTCAAGACATTTCTAATCATTTAAAATGTACTTATACCACCACCACCACCACCCGCTTTAAAGTATTGAATTTTTGTTTTTTATCGGATTTTAGGAAATTGAGGAGTGTTATGATTCCAACCATAAGATCTCATATATTAATACATGAAAATGTTTGCAATGGTCTCTTCTAAAAGAATCAGTTTGGTTCCAGACATTTCTTGACATTTAAAATGTCTTAATCACCAACTTTATAAAAATTCAATTTTAGAAAATATATTATAAAAATTCAACTTTATAAAATACACTCCTCTACAAGATTCAGTTTGGTTACAGAAATCTCTATTCTCATAAAATGTCCTAATGATTCCCCCCTTTTTTAAGAATTCAAATTTTTGTGTCTTTTTGGTTTTATTTATAAAATTGATGAGTGATACGACTCCAACCATGGGATCTTAAATATTAATGCATCAACATGTTTGCAATTGTCTCCTCTACAATATTCAGTTTGATTGCAGTTATTTCTCTACACTTAAAATGTTTTAATCACGACTCCTCCCCCCCTGTTTAAAGCAATAAACTTTTGTTTTTATCGGATTTTAGGAAATTGGGGAGTGTGATAATATAACAATGAGATCTTATGTATTAATGCATCAAAATGTTTGCAGTCTCCTTTACAAGATTCAATTTGGTACCAGAATTCTTAAGTCTCATAAAATTCCTAATCAGCCCCCCCCCCTACTTTTTAATAAATTCAAATTTTTTTGTCTTTTTTCTGATTTTAGACAATTGAGGAATGCTACGACTCCAAACATGGGATATTCAATATTAATAAATCAAAATGTTCGCATCAGTCTCCTTTTCATCGAAATGTTCGCATCAGTCTCCTTTTCATCAAAATATTTGCATCAGTCTCCTTTTCATCAAAATGTTCGCATCAGTCTCCTTTTCATCAAAATGTTCGCATCAGTCTCCTTTTCATCAAAATGTTCGCATCAGTCTCCTTTTCATCAAAATGTTCGCATCAGTCTCCTTTTCATCAAAATGTTCGCATCAGTCCTCAGAGTTTTCCCTTTTGGTACACAATTGTCTGATTAAATTTTTACTGAATCTTTTAATTGGACTCATCTGAAAAATATTAAACTTTCCGTTTGAAATTTTAATTTTCCCATGTTCAAAATATTCACACGGTCTTTAAAATTTCACAAGTGACTTAAAACTCCCATGTATTATTTCCAAAATCATTATTTCCAAATCATTATTTCCAAAATCTTAAGTATTGCCGGCTGTATACACAATCGGATGATTTCTTTTAGTAGAAAATCATATTTTTATGATAACTGTGGTGATCAATTTTTGTTTTAAAGTATAATATTTATGTGAAAAACGAGTGTTTATATAGTGCACCCGCAAGGTACGTGTGACTCTGATTTCCGCTCACATCGATTTCAAATGTATCAGAATATCTTCTGAACTACCCAAATTATTCACAAACGAATTGCTAGATTTGGTAGTAAATCTTAATCAAAAACTAATGGTAGTATTGAGTTTATTATAAAAATTATTTTAGAGGAGAAAATGAAAGGTTGTTTATGGCGCATAATTAACTGCAGTGATATTTAAGATAACTGAGAAAAAAAATGAAAACAATCTTCTACAAAAAATGTTTTTTTCTAATATCTTGTAACTGCACTCGGCATTTAAATATTTATCTTGCTGGGTTAAAATTATAAGTTTCCCATGGGCAATATATTCTTTTGGACTTTCATTTGTCACAAGTGACTTCAAATTCTCATGAACATTTATTTCAAAATTCCCAAATACCTTTAGAAATTCCCGAAATATAAACAAACAAAAGGTTATATTTTGTAGCAAATAAGATTATCAGACTGTTAGATGTATTTCTTTGATGCTGAGAAACATATTTTAGTTTAAAATAGAGTTTTCGTAAAGTGCGCCCAAGAGACACAATTTTCTTCTTTTCACTCTTACTTTAACCTCAAGACATTCCAAATCTTAGGAACGACCCAGATATACCTAAACGAATAGTTTCCTTTATTAACAAATCGCATTCTCAGACAAATAGTTATATTCATTGTATTACAGTAAATATATTTCCGAAGAAAAAGGATTTTTTGTATTAAGGTCCCTTATGGTATGTGTTACTTCTGATTCCCGCTTACATTGATTTCAAATTTCTCACGTTATCTTCAGAATTTCGAATTATATACATAACGAATGGTTACGTTTAGTAGCAAATAGAGTTCAAAAAGTGCATATGAATTTTTATTTATTATAAAAAGTACTTTTTAGAAAAAAAATGATTTTTTTCATTTTTCTCCCATATGGTACGTTTTACTTTTGATACCCAGTTACATTGAATTAAAAACTCCCCAAAATGTTAAATATTAGCCAATACATAATCAAACCAATACTTTCAATTAGCAATTTAAAATATGTTATGACTAATTGCGGTGTTCAATTTATTATAAGAAACATACTTTTAGTAGAAAAATGTGTATTTGTAAGGTGCCACTAAGAGAAACATTCTTTTTCTTTTTCCTGCTTATATTGACTTCAAAATTAACCAAATCTTAAGTAATACCAATGATATAGGCAAAGAATGATTTCTATTAGTAGTGAACCACATTCTAAGAATAACTGAGGTATACAGTTTATTATTAAAATATTGTTTTAAGAAAAACACGAGATTTTATATGGTGCACCCCATATGGTACGTGTTATACAGAGTCCCGCTTAGCTAGATTTCAAAATTATCAGAAAATCTTCAGATATACCAAAAGTATGCACAAGCGAACGTTAGATTTAATATTAAATCAATATAAAAACTAATGGCAATATTCAGTTGATTATATAAATTATATTTTAGGAGAAATATGAAGTTATTCGTATGGTACACAATTGTCTCAAGTGATATTTAAGACATTACAGAAAAAAAGAACGCAATCTCCCATAAATCTAATTTAAAATTTTATAAAATCCTATATTTGGACTCATCTATAAATATTTATCTTTACCTGTTGAAATTTTTAGTTTCCCAATGGCAAAATGTACACATGATCTTAAATTTTCACAAGTGACTTAAAATTCCCATGTACATTGATTTGAAAATTCCCCAGTATCTCAAGATTTTCGCATGGTATACACAATCGATTAATTACATATAGTAGTAAATAGCATTATAAAAGTCTACATTTTTTTATTATAAAAATATTTTTTAAGGAAAAAATGAGTTTTTGTATTTTGAACCCATATGGTAAATGTTAAATGTATTCCAAGTTACATTAGATAAGTAATTCCTCAATATCTTATGAATTAACCAATGTATACGCAAAACGATCCCTGCCATATAGCAGGCAGAAGCACAATAAGACTGAAAGTGGTATTTTTGTAATTATAAAAATATTTTATAGAAGAAAAATGAGTTTTTGTAAAGGGCGCACAAGAGACACAAGCTACTTCATTTTCCTCCTTACATAGACATCATTATTTCCCAAATCTTAAGCAATACCCACTTAAAACACAATCGGATGGTTTCTTTTAGTAGAAAATCACATTTTAATAATAACTGTGGTGATCAATATTTATTTTAAAAAATAATATTTATATAGAAACGAGTGTTTATATAGTGCACACGTAGGGTACGTGTGATTCTGATAACCGCTTAAATTGATTTCAAATATATCAGAAACTCTTCAGAAGTACCCAAATTATTCACAAACGAATGGCTAGATTTAGTAGTAAATCATATACAAAAAGTAATGGTAGGATTCAGTTTATTATGAAAATTATTATTAAGAAAAAAATGAATTTTTGTTTATGGCGCAAAATGACTCGATTGATTATTAAGTCATTTCAGACAAAAAAAAAAAAAAATACAAGTTCCACCAAAAACTGATTTAAGTTTTCCCATAAAATTCTGCAATATGAGTCAGCTTTTAAATATTAATCTTGGTGTGTTACAATTTTAAATTTCCCATGGGCAAAATGTTCATAAGCACTTTCACACCTCACACAAGTGACTTCAAATTCCCATGTACAATGGTTTCAAAATTCCCCGATATATTCAGAACTACCCGAGTTATACACAAACAAATGGTTACATTTTGTAGCAAATTGCATTAATGGAATGTTAATGGTATTCATTTTATTGTATATAAGAATTATATTTGAAGTAAAATTGAGTTTTTGAAAATTGCACCCAAGATACACATGCTTCTTCTTTTTCAGGCTTACTATGAATTCAAAACTTCCCAAATTTTAGGAAGTACCCGAAGTATACTTAAGCGAATGGTTACATTCCTTACCAAACCGCGTTCTAAAACTAATTGATGTATTCATTATGTTACATGAATTGCATTTCAGGAGAATAAGTAGTTTTTGCAGTATGAGCCCATAAGTTATGTGTGACTTCTGATTCCCGCTTTCATTTATTTCAATCTTCTCCCGTTTTCTTAAGAATTTCCCGATATGTACACAAACAAATGAATACATGTAGTAGCAAATAGCAATCAAAAAGTGTAAATGGTAATTATTTTATTATAAAAAATACTTTTTATGTGAAAAATTAGTTTTTTCATTTTACACCCATATGGTACGTGTTACTTTTGATTCCCAGTTACATTGAATTAAAAACTCCCCAAAATCTTAAAAAGAAGCCAAGACATAATAAAACCAACGGTTTCAATTAGCAGTTTGAAACATGTTAAGACTAATTGTGGTATTCATTTTACTATAAGAAATATATTATTAGAAGAAAAATGAGTTTTTGTGAGGTGCTACTAAGAGAAACATTCTTTTTCTTTTTCCTGCTAATATTGACTTCAAAATTAATCAAATCTTAAGTAATACCAATGAGAAGTTAAGAATGATTTCTCTTAGTAGTAAACAGCATTCTAAGAATAATTGTGGTATTCAATTTATAATGAAAATATATTTTTATGAGAAACACAAGTTTTTATATGGTGCAACCCGTATGGTATGTGTTATACAGAGTCCAGGTTACCTAGATTTCAAAATTATCAGAAAATCTTCAGATATACCAAAAGTATGCACAGGCGAACGTTAGATTTAGTATTAAATCATATATAAAGCTAATGTAAGTATTTAGATGATTGTAAAAAATATTTTTATGAGAAAATTGAGTTTTTTCTTATGGTACACAAATGTATCAATTGATATCTAAGACATTTCAGAAAAAAAGAACACAATCTCCCACAAAAACTGATTAAATTTTTATAAAATCTTTTAATTGGACTCATCTGATAAATATTAATCTTTCCAATTGAAATATTAAGTTTCCCATGTTCAAAATATTCACACGGTCATTAAAATTTCACACGGGGCTTAAAATTCCCGTGTACATTGATTTGAAAATTTCCCATTATCTCAAGATTTTTCCAAGGTATACACAAACGATTAATTACATATAGTAGTAAATAGCATTCAAAAAGTGTAATTTTTTAAATTTTATTTTAAAAAATATTTTTTTAGGAAAAAATGAGTTTTTGTACTTTGCACTCATATGGTACATGCTACTTTTTATTCCAAGTTGCATTAGATAAATAATTCCTCAATATCTTTTGAATTAACAAATGTATACGCAAACGAATGGTTTCCTTTAGAAAATGAAAACACTTTAAGACTAATGGTGGTATTGTTTAAATTATAAAAATAATTTATTGAAGAAAAAGGTGTTTTTATAAAGTGCGCCGAAGAGACACAAGCTACTTCATTTTCCTCCTTACATTGACATCAATATTTCCGAAATCTAAGCATTACCCCTTTATACACAATCGGATGGGTTTTTTTTAGTAGAAAATCACATTTTTATGATAACTGTGTTGATAAATTTTTGTTTTAAAATTTAATATTTATGTGAAAACGAGTATTTATATAGTGCAGCCAGAGGGTACGTGTGACTCTGATTTCCGCTTACATCGATTTCAAATACATCAGAATATCTTCTGAACTACCCAAATTATTCACAAACGATTGGCTAGATTTGATAGTAAATCTTAATCTAAAACTAATGGTAGTATTTAGTTTATTATAAAAATTATGTTTTAGGAGAAAAATGAAAGTTTGTTAATGGCGATCAATTGACTCCAATGATATTTAAGACATAAAAAAAATGAAAAATATCTCCCACAAAAAATGTTTGAAGCTTTTTTCTAATATCTTGTAATTGGACTCGTCAATGAAATATTAATCTTGCTGTGTTAAAACTATAAGTTTCCCACGGGCAATATATTCTTAGGGACTTTCATATGTCACAAGTGACTTCATATTCTCATGCACATTTATTTCAAAATTCCCAAATATCTTTAGGAATACCCGAAATATAAGCAAACGAAAGTTTATATTTTGTAGCAAATAAGATTATCAGACTGTTAGATGTATTTCTTTGATGCTGAGAAACATATTTATTTTAAAATAGAGTTTTCGTAAAGTGCGCCATACAGACACAATTTACTTCTTTTCCCTCTTACTTTGACTTCAAAACATACCAAATCCTAGGAACGACCCAGATATACTTAAACGAATAGTTTCCTTTATTAGCAAATCGGATTCTCAGACAAATAGTTATATTCATTGTATTACATGAAATATATTTCAGAAGAAAATGGATTTTTTGTATTAAGTTCCCTTATGGTATGTGTTACTTCTGATTCCCGCTTACATTGATTTCAAATTTCTCACGTTATCTTAAGAATTTCGAATTATATACACTAACGAAAGGTTACGTTTAGTAGCAAATAGAGTTCAAAAAGTGCATATGAGTTTTTATTTATTATAAAAAGTACTTTTTAGATGAAAAATGATTTTTTTTCATTTTTCTCCCATATGGTACGTTTTACTTTTGATACCCAGTTACATTGAATTAAAAACTCCCCAAAATGTTAAATATAAGCCAATACATAATCAAACCAATAGTTTCAATTAGCAATTTAAAAATTGTTATGACTAATTACGGTGTTCATTTTACTATAAGAAACATACTTTTAGAAGAAAAATGAGTATTTGTAAGGTGCCACTAAGAGAAACATTCTTTTTCTTTTTCCTGCTTATATTGACTTCAAAATTAACCAAATCTTAAGTAATACCAATGTTATAGTCAAAGATTATTTCTATTAGTAGTAAACCACATTCTAAGAATAACTGTGGTATTCAATTTATTATGAAAATATTTTTTAAGAGAAACACGAGATTTTGTATGGTGCACCCCATATGGTACATGTTATACAGAGTCCCGCTTAGCTAGATTTCAAAATTATATGAAAATCTTCAGATATACCAAAAGTATGCACAAGCGCAGGTTAGATTTAATATTAAATCATATATAAAAACTAATGGTAGTATTCAGTTGATTATATAAATTATATTTTACGAGAAATATGAAGTTATTCGTATGGTACACAATTGTCTCAAGTGATATCTAAGACATTTCAGAGAAAAAAGAACGCAATCTCCAAAAAAACTAATTTAAGTTTTTATAAAATCCTATATTTGGACTCATCTATAAATATTAATCTTTACCTGTTGAAATTATTAGTTTCCCAATGGCAAAATGCACACATGCTCTTAAAATTTCACAAGTGACTTAAAATTCCCATGTACATTGATTTCAAAATTCCCCAGTATCTCAAGATTTTTCCAATGTATACACAAACGATTAATTACATATAGTAGTAAATAGCATTCTTAAAGTATAATTTTTTTTATTTTATTATTAAAATATCTTTTTAGGAAAAAATGAGTTTTTGTATTTTGCACCCATATGGTACATGCTACTTTTTATTCGAAGTTACATTAGATAAATAATTCCTCAATATCTTACGAATTAACAAATGTATACGGAAACGAATGGTTCCCTTTAGCAGATGAAAACACAGTTAGACAAATAGTGGTATTTAAATTATAAAAATAATTTATAGAAGAAAAAGGTGTTTCGTAAAGTGCGCCGAAGTGACACAAGCTACTTCATTTTCCTCCTTACTTTGACATCATTATTTCTCAAATCTTAAGCAGTACCCCCTGTATACACAATTGGATGGTATCTTTTCGTAGAAAATCACATTTTAATAATAACTGTGGGGATCAATTTTTATTTAAAAAATAACATTTATGTAAAAAACGAGTGTTTATATAATGCAACCGTAGATTACGTGTGACTCTGATTTCCGCTTACATCGATTTCAAATATCTCAGAATATCTTCTGAACTACCCAAATTATTCACAAACGAATGGCAAGATTTGGTAGTATATCTTATTCAAAAATTAATGTTAGTATTCAGTTCATTATAAAAATTATTTTTAAGGAGAAAAATGATTTTTTGTGTATGGCGCAAATTGACTGAATTGATTTTTAAGACATTTCAGACAAAAAAAAAAAAAAAAAAAAAAGAAATACAAGCTCCAACAAAAATTGGTTTACGTTTCCCTATAAAATACTGCAATATGACTCAGCTTATAAATATTTATCTTGGTGTGCTACAATTTTAAATTTCCCATGGGCAAAATGTTCACAAGCACTTTCACACCTCACACAAGTGACTTGAAATTCCCATGTACAATGGTTTCAAAATTCCCCGATATATTCAGAACTACCCGAGTTATACACAAACAAATGGTTACATTTTTTAGCAAATTGCATTATTGGAAAGTTAATGGTATTCATTTTATTATATATAAGAATTATATTTGAAGTAAAATTGAGTTTTGGAAAATTGCACCCAAGATACACATGCTTCTTCTTTTTCCTGCTTACTATGAATTCAAAATTTCCCAAATCTTAGGAAGTACCCGAAGTATACTTAAGCGAATAGTTACATTCCTTACCAAACCGCGTTCTAAAACTAATTGATGTATTCATTATGTTACATGAATTGCATTTCAGGAGAAAAAGTAGTTTTTGTAGTATGAGCCGTTAAGTTATGTGTGACTTCTGATTCCCGCTTACATTTATTTCAATCTTCTCCCGTTTTCTTAAGAATTTCCCGATATTTACACAAACAAATGAATACATATAGTAGCAAATAGCAATCAAAATGTGTAAATAGTAATTATTTTTTTATAAAAAATACTTTTTAGGTGAAAAATTAGTTTTTTCATTTTACACCCATATGGTACGTGTTACTTTTGATTCCCAGTTACATTGAATTAAAAACTCCCCAAAATCTTAAAAAGTAGCCAAGACATAATAAAACCAACGATTTCAATTAGCAGTTTGAAACTTGTTAAGACTAATTGTGGTATTCATTTTACTAAAAGAAATATATTATTAGAAGAAAAATGAGTTTTTGTGAGGTGCTACTAAGAGAAACATTCTTTTTCTTTTTCCTGCTAATATTGACTTCAAAATTAATCAAATCTTAAGTAATACCAATGAGAAGTTAAGAATGATTTCTCTTAGTAGTAAACAGCATTCTAAGAATAATTGTGGTATTCAATTTATAATGAAAATATTTTTTTATGAGAAACACGAGTTTTTATATGGTGTACCCCGTATGGTATGTGTTATACAAACTCCAGCTTACCTAGATTTCAAAATCATCAGAAAATCTTCAGATATACCAAAAGTATGCACAGGCGAACGTTAGATTTAGTATTAAATCATATATAAAAGCTAATGGAAGTGTTTAGATGATTATAAAAATTATTTTTATGAGAAAAGTGAGATTTTTCTTATGGTACACAATTGTCTCAAGTGATATCTAAGACATTTCAGAAAAAAAAAGAACACAATCTCCCACAAAAACTGATTAAATTTTTATAAAACCCTTTAATTGGACTCATCTGATAAATATTAATCTTTCCAATTGAAATGTTAAGTTTCCCATGTTCAAAATATTCACACGGTCATTAAAATTTCACAAGGGACTTAAAATTCCCGTGTACATTGATTTGAAAATTTCCCATTATCTCAAGATTTTTCCAAGGTATACACAAACGATTAATTACATATAGTAGTAAATAGCATTCAAAAAGTGTAATTTTTTTAATTTTATTTTAAAAAATAATTTTTTAGGAAAAAATGAGTTTTTGTACTTTGCACTCATATGGTACATGCTACTTTTTATTCCAAGTTGCATTAGATAAATAATTCCTCAATATCTTTTGAATTAACAAATGTATACGCAAACGAATGGTTCCCTTTAGAAAATGAAAATACTTTAAGACTAATGGTGGTATTGTTTAAATTATAAAAATAATTTATAGAAGAAAAAGGTGTTTTTATAAAGTGCTCCGAAGAGACACAAGCTACTTCATTTTCCTCCTTACAATGACATCAATAGTGTGCATATGAATTTTTATTTATTATAAAGAGTACTTTTTAGATGAAAAATGATTTTTTTCATTTTCCACCCATATGGTACGTGTTACTTTTGATACCCAGTTACATTAAATAAAAACTCCCCAAAATGTTAAATATTAGCCAATACATAATCAAACCAATAGTTTCAATTAGCAATTTAAAAAATGTTATGACTAATGGCGGTGTTCATTTTACTATAAGAAACATACTTTTAGAAGAAAAATGAGTATTTCTAAGGTGCCGCTAAGAGAAACATTCTTTTTCTTTTTCCTGCTTATATTGACTTCAAAATTAACCAAATCTTAAGTAATACCAATGATATAGTCATAGAATGATTTCTATTAGTAGTAAACCACATTCTAAGAATATCTGTGGTATTCAATTTTTTATGAAAATATTTTTTTAAGAGAAACACGAGATTTTATATGGTGCACCCCATATGGTACGTGTTATACAGAGTCCCGCTTAGCTAGATTTCAAAATAATCAGAATATCTTCAGATATACCAAAAGTAAGCACAAGCGAACGTTAGATTTAATATTAAATCATATATAAAAACTAATGGTAGTATTCAGTTGATTATATAAATTATATTTTAGGAGAAATATGAAATTATTCGTATGGTACACAATTGGTTCAAGTGATATCTAAGACATTTCACAAAAAAAGAACGCAATCTCCAAAAAAACTAATTTAAGTTTTTATAAAATCCTACATTTGGACTCATCTTTAAATATTAATCTTTACCTGTTGAAATTTTTAGTTTCCCAATGGCAAAATGTACACATGCTCTTAAAATTTCACAAGTGACTTAAAATTCCCATGTACATTGATTTCAAAATTCCCCAGTATCTCAAGATTTTTCCAAGGTATACACAAACGATTAATTCCATATAGTAGTATATAGCATTCTTAAAGTATAACTTTTTTTATTTTATTATTAAAATATCTTTTTAGGAAAAAATGAGTTTTTGTATTTTGCACCCATATGGTACATGCTACTTTTTATTCGAAGTTACATTAGATAAATAATTCCTCAATATCTTAAGAATTAACAAATTTATACGGAAATGAATGGTTCCCTTTAGCAGATGAAAACACAGTTAGACAAATAGTGGTATTGTTTAAATTATAAAAATAATTTATAGAAGAAAAAGGTGTTTTGTAAAGTGCGCCGAAGAGACACAAGCTACTTCATTTTTCTCCTTACATTGACATCATTATTTCCCAAATCTTGAGCAATACCCACATAAAACACAACCGGAAGGTTTCTTTTAGTAGAAAATCACATTTTAATAATAACTGTGGGGATCAATTTTTATTTAAAAAATAACATTTGCGTAAAAAACGAGTGTTTATATAATGCAACCGTAGATTACGTGTGACTCTGATTTCCGCTTACATCGATTTCAAATATCTCAGAATATCTTTGAACTACCCAAATTATTCACAAACGAATGGCCAGATTTGGTAGTAAATCTTATTCCAAAATTAATGTTAGTATTCAGTTTATTATAAAAATTATTTTTTAGGAGAAAAATGATTTTTTGTGTATGGTGCAAATTGACTGAATTGATTTTTAAGACATTTCAGACAAAAAAAAAAAAAAAAAAAAAAAAAAAAAAAGAAATACAAGCTCCAACAAAAATTGGTTTACGTTTCCCTATAAAATACTGCAATATGACTCAGCTTACAAATATTTATCTTGGTGTGCTATAATTTTAAATTTCCCATGGGCAAAATGTTCACAAGCACTTTCACACCTCACACAAGTGACTTCAAATTCCCATGTACAATGGTTTAAAAATTCCCCGATATATTCAGAACTACCCGAGTTATACACAAACAAATGGTTAAATTTTGTAGCAAATTGCATTATTGGAATGTTAATGGTATTCATTTTATTATATATAAGAATTATATTTGAAGTAAAATTGAGTTTTTGAAAATTGAACCCAAGATACACATGCTTCTTCTTTTTCCTGCTTATTATGAATTCAAAACTTCCCAAATATTAGGAAGTACCCGAAGTATACTTAAGCGAATAGTTACATTCCTTACCAAACCGCGTTCTAAAACTAATTGATGTATTCATTATGTTACATGAATTGCATTTCAGGAGAAAAAGTAGTTTTTGTAGTATGAGCCCTTAAGTTATGTGTGACTTCTGATTCCCGCTTACATTTATTTCAATCTTCTCCCGTTTTCTTAAGAATTTCCCGATATGTACACAAAAAAATGAATACATATAGTAGCAAATAGCAATCAAAAAGTGTAAATGGTAATTATTTTATTATAAAAAATACTTTTTAGGTGAAAAATTAGTTTTTTCATTTTACCCCCGTATGGTACGTGTTACTTTTGATTCCCAGTTACATTGAATTAAAAACTCCCCAAAATCTTAAAAAGTAGCCAAGACATAATAAAACCAACGATTTCAATTAGCAGTTTGAAACTTGTTAAGACTAATTGTGGTATTCATTTTACTATAAGAAATATATTATTAGAAGAAAAACGAGTTTTTGTGAGGTGCTACTAAGAGAAACATTCTTTTTCTTTTTCCTGCTAATATTGATTTCAAAATTAATCAAATCTTAAGTAATACCAATGAGAAGTTAAGAATGATTTCTATTAGTAGTAAACAGCATTCTAAGAATAATTGTGGTATTCAATTTATAATGAAAATATATTTTTATGAGAAACACAAGTTTTTATATGGTGCACCCCGTATGGTTTGTGTTATACAGAGTCCAGGTTACCTAGATTTCAAAATTATCAGAAAATCTTCAGATATACCAAAAGTATGCACAGGCGAACGTTAGATTTAGTATTAAATCATATATAAAGCTAATGTAAGTATTTAGATGATTGTAAAAAATATTTTTATGAGAAAATTGAGTTTTTTCTTATGGTACACAAATGTATCAATTGATATCTAAGACATTTCAGAAAAAAAGAACACAATCTCCCACAAAAACTGATTAAATTTTTATAAAATCTTTTAATTGGAATCATCTGATAAATATTAATCTTTCCAATTGAAATATTAAGTTTCCCATGTTCAAAATATTCACACGGTCATTAAAATTTCACAAGGGACTTAAAATTCCCGTGTACATTGATTTGAAAATTTCCCATTATCTCAAGATTTTTTCAAGGTATACACAAACGATTAATTACATATAGTAGTAAATAGCATTCAAAAAGTGTAATTTTTTATATTTTATTTTACAAAATATTTTTTTAGGAAAAAATGAGTTTTTCTACTTTGCACTCATATGGTACATGCTACTTTTTATTCCAAGTTGCATTAGATAAATAATTCCTCAATATCTTTTGAATTAACAAATGTATACGCAAACGAATGGTTCCCTTTAGAAAATGAAAATACTTTAAGACTAATGGTGGTATTGTTTAAATTATAATAATAATTTATAGAAGAAAAAGGTGTTTTTATAAAGTGCGCCGAAGAGACACAAGCTACTTCATTTTCCTCCTTACATTGACATCAATATTTCCGAAATCTAAGTATTACCCCTGTATACACAATCGGATGGGTGTTTTTAGTAGAAAATCACATTTTTATGATAACTGTGTTGATAATTATAATATTTATGTGAAAATGAGTGTTTATATAGTGCAGCCAGAGAGTACGTGTGACTCTGATTTCCGCTTACATCGATTTCAAATACATCAGAATATCTTCTGAACTACCCAAATTATTCACAAACGATTGGCTAGATTTGATAGTAAATCTTAATCTAAAACTAATGGTAGTATTTAGTTTATTATAAAAATTATGTTTTAGGAGAAAAATGAAAGTTTGTTAATGGCGATCAATTGACTCCAGTGATATTTAAGACATAAAAAAATGAAAACTATTTCCCACAAAAAATGTTTGAAGCTTTTTTCTAATATCTTGTAATTGGACTCGTCAATCAAATACTAATCTTCCTGTGTTAAAATTATAAGTTTCCCACGGGCAATATATTCTTAGGGACTTTCATATGTCACAAGTGACTTCATATTCTCATGCACATTTATTTCAAAATTCCCAAATACCTTTAGGAATACCCGAAATATAAGCAAACGAAAAATTGTATTTTGTAGCAAATAAAATTATCAGACTGTTAGATGTATTTCTTTGATGCTTAGAAACATATTTTAGTTTAAAATAGAGTTTTCGTAAAGTGCACCCAAGAGACCCAATTTTCTTCTTTTCCCTATTACTTTGACTTCAAAACATTCCAAATCCTAGGAACGACCCAGATATACTTAAACGAATAGTTTCCTTTATTAGCAAATCGCATTCTCAGACAAATAGTTATATTCATTGTATTACATGAAATATATTTCAGAAGAAAAAGGATTTTTTGTATTAAGGTCCCTTATGGTATGTGTTACTTCTGATTCCCGCTTACATTGATTTCAAATTTCTCACGTTATCTTAAGAATTTCGAATTATATACACTAACGAATGGTTAAGTTTAGTAGCAAATAGAGATCAAAAAGTGCATATGAATTTTTATTCATTATAAAGAGTACTTTTTAGATGAAAAATGATTTTTTTCATTTTTCACCAATATGGTACGTGTTACTTTTGATACCCAGTTACATTAAATAAAAACTCCCCAAAATGTTAAATATTAGCCAATACATAATCAAACCAATAGTTTCAATTAGCAATTTAAAAAATGTTATGACTAATTGCGGTGTTCATTTTACTATAAGAAACATACTTTTAGAAGAAAAATGAGTATTTCTAAGGTGCCGCTAAGAGAAACATTCTTTTTCTTTTTCCTGCTTATATTGACTTCAAAATTAACCAAATCTTAAGTAATACCAATGATATAGTCATAGAATGATTTCTATTAGTAGTAAACCACATTCTAAGAATATCTGTGGTATTCAATTTTTTATGAAAATATTTTTTTAAGAGAAACACGAGATTTTATATGGTGCACCCCATATGGTACGTGTTATACAGAGTCCCGCTTAGCTAGATTTCAAAATAATCAGAATATCTTCAGATATACCAAAAGTAAGCACAAGCGAACGTTAGATTTAATATTAAATCATATATAAAAACTAATGGTAGTATTCAGTTGATTATATAAATTATATTTTAGGAGAAATATGAAATTATTCGTATGGTACACAATTGGTTCAAGTGATATCTAAGACATTTCACAAAAAAAGAACGCAATCTCCAAAAAAACTAATTTAAGTTTTTATAAAATCCTACATTTGGACTCATCTTTAAATATTAATCTTTACCTGTTGAAATTTTTAGTTTCCCAATGGCAAAATGTACACATGCTCTTAAAATTTCACAAGTGACTTAAAATTCCCATGTACATTGATTTCAAAATTCCCCAGTATCTCAAGATTTTTCCAAGGTATACACAAACGATTAATTCCATATAGTAGTATATAGCATTCTTAAAGTATAATTTTTTTTATTTTATTATTAAAATATCTTTTTAGGAAAAAATGAGTTTTTGTATTTTGCACCCATATGGTACATTCTACTTTTTATTCGAAGTTACATTAGATAAATAATTCCTCAATATCTTACGAATTAACAAATGTATACGGAAACGAATGTTTCCCTTTAGCAGATGAAAACACAGTTAGACAAATAGTGGTATTGTTTAAATTATAAAAATAATTTATAGAAGAAAAAGGTGTTTTGTAAAGTGCGCCAAAGAGACACAAGCTACTTCATTTTCCTCCTTACTTTGACATCAATATTTCTCAAATCTTAAGCAGTACCCCCTGTATACACAATTGGATGGTCTCTTTTCGTAGAAAATCACATTTTAATAATAACTGTGGGGATCAATTTTTATTTAAAAAATAACATTTATGTAAAAAACGAGTGTTTATATAATGCAATCGTAGATTACGTGTGACTCTGATATCCGCTTACATCGATTTCAAATATCTCAGAATATCTTCTGAACTACCCAAATTATTCACAAACGAATGGCCAAATTTGGTAGTAAATCTTATTCAAAAATTAATGTTAGTATTCAGTTTATTATAAAAATTATTTTTCAGAAGAAAAATGATTTTTTGTGTATGGCGCAAATTAACTCAATTGATTTTTAAGATATTTCAGAAAAAAAAAAAAAAAAAAAAAAAAAAAAGAAATACAAGCTCCAACAAAAATTGGTTTAAGTTTCCCCATAAAATACTGCAATATGACTCAGCTTATAAATATTTATCTTGTTGTGTTACAATTTTAAATTTCCCATGGGCAAAATGTTCACAAGCACTTTCACACCTTACACAAGTGACTTCAAATTCCCATGTACAATGGTTTCAAAATTCCCCGATATCTTCAGAACTACCCAAGTTATACACAAACAAATGGTTACATTTTGTAGCAAATTGCATTATTAGATTGTTAATGGTATTCATTTTATTATATATAAGATCTATATTTGAAGTAAAATTATGTATTTGTAAATTGCGCCCAAGAGACACACGCTTCTTTTTCCTGCTTACTATGAATTGAAAACTTCCCAAATCTTAGGAACTACACGAAGTATACTTAAGCGAATAGTTACATTCCTTACCAAACCGCATTCTCAAACTAATGGATGTACTCATTTTGTTACATGAATTGTATTTCAGGAGAAAAAGTAGTTTTTGTAGTATGAACCTTTAAGGTATGTGTGATTTCTGATTCCCGCTTACATTGATTTCAATCTTCTCCCGTTATCTTAAGAATTTCCTGATATGTACACAAACAAATGAATACATATAGTAGCAAATAGCAATCAAAATGTGTAAATGGTAATTATTTTAATATAAAATATACTTTTCAGGAGAAAAATGAGTTTTTGTATAGTACACCCATAAGGTATGTGTGACTTCTAATTCCCATTTACATTAAATTAAAAATTCCTCCATGTCTTAAGAATTAACCAATGTATCCCCAAACGAGTGGCTTCAGTTAATGGATAAAACGTACTAATATTAACTGTGGTAATCATTTCATTATAAGATATATATTTTTGGGAGAAAATGCGTTTTTGTAAAGTGCATTCCAGAGACACACGCTTCTCCTTTTTCCTGTTACATTGATTCAAAATTATCCAAATCTTAAGAAGTACCCTTGGTATCCACAAACGGATGGTTTCGGTTAGTAGCAAATCAAATTCTAAGAATAGCTGTGATATTTCATTTCTTATAAAAAATATTTTTATAAAAAATCAGTTTTTATATATTGCACCCATAAGGTACGTGTAACTCTTATTCCATCTTACATCGATTTCAAAATTCTCAGAAAATCTTCAGAACTACCCCAATAATTTACAAACGAATGGTTAGATTTAGTAGTAAGGTACATTCAAAGACTAATGGTGGTATTCAGTTTATTATAAATACTATATTTTAGGAGAAAACTGTGTTTATTTGCATGGCGTACAATTGACTCAAATGATTTCTAAGACATTTCAGAAAAAAAAAGAACGCAATCCTTTAGAAATACTAATTTAAGTATTCTTATAAAATTCTCTAATTGGACTCAACTTTTAAATATGAATCTTGCTGTGTTACCATTTTAAATTTCCCATGTGCAGAATGTTCACACGGACTTCCCCATATCACACAAGTGACTTCAAATTCCCATGTACACTGATTTCAAAATTCCCCAATATCTTGAGAACTACCCGAGTAAACCCAAACGAATGGTTACATTTAGTAGAAAATAGCATTTTCCGGATGTAAATGGTATTCATTTTATTATGAAAATTACTTTTTAGGAGAAAAATGTGTTTTTGTATGGAGCACCCTATGGTACGTGTGACTTCTGTGATTCCCATTTACATTAAAATAAATATTCCCCAATATCTTAAGAATAACCAATGTATACGCAAACGAATGGTAACAGCAGTTATAAGCATTCTCAGACTAACTGTGGTATTCATTTTATTATAAGAAATATGTTTATAATAGAATAATTAGTTTTCGTAAAGTGCGCCCGAGAGATACATTCTTCTTTTCCCGCTTACATTGATTTGAAAACTTCCCAAATCTTAGGAACTACCCAAGATATACTTCGTTGTTGTATATCTTGGGTAGTTCCTAAGATAGTTTCGAAGATAGTTCGGTTGAATAGTTTCGTTTATTAGCAAATCGCATTCATAGACTAATTGATGTATTCATTGTATTACATGAAATATATTTCAGAAGAATAAGAATTTTTTTGTATTATCAGCCCTTAAGGCTGTGGTTTCCAACCTTTTTGTACCGGCGCCCCCCTTTTTTAAAAAAAATATTGGTGCGCCCCCTTTAAAAAACAAATTGTTGCGTAATTTTATAAATTTTATAAATACTCAACTGATATTATAATTTATTTAATGGGCTACAAAATAATATACAATATTATGTAAAAATATAATATATTTATTATAAGAAATATAATAACAAAACAAAACGATAATACATAATTAATACTATTACAACATAAAAATTTAATGCGATTGATGAGCTTGTTTTTCAGCACAAATTTTCTCAAACCGTTGTATCATTGAAGAAATCGCTGTTCTCAGTTCCTTTTCAAACATTAAGCGGGATCGATACTTTGTTTTTAATGTTGCGAGTGCTTATCGTTTGATTCCACGCCCCACCGGTGCTCGGCTCCAAACGCGAAAGCGAGATATTTCGTTTCAAGAAGAATATGGATGGGATGTTTTAGCATTTGTACCCAAAAAATTCGCGGCGAGGATTGTAGATTATGTATACTGCTGATTCATAAAAATGAATCAGCATTATAGTAATTGACAACTATTTAACTTTTTTGGTTCGTATTCGAAAATGATATTTTGGAAACAGTTGCATGCCCCCCTCTCAACTGTCTCGCGCCCTCCTGGGGGGTGAGACAGTTGAGAGGGGGGCATGCAACGCCCCACAGGTTGGAAACCACTGTCTTAGGAATTAACCGATGTATAATCAAATAATCAAACGAATGTTTTCAATCAGTAGACAAAAACATTCTATTACTAACTGTGGTATTCATTTTATTATAAGGAATATATTTATAATAGAAAAATTAGTTTTTGTAAAGTGCGTCCAAGAAACACACGCTTCTTCTTTTTCCTGCTTATTTTGACTTCCAAATTACCCAACTGTTAAGTACTACCCCTGGTAAACATAAACGATTGGTTTCATTTAATAGTTAAAAAATGTTCTTAGACTAACTGTACTATTCATTTTGTTACAAAAAATACATTTTAGGAGAAAAACGAGTTTTTGTACAATGCACCTATATGGTACGTTTTTATTTTGATTCCCGCTTACATCACTTTTAACATTCTACTAAAATCTTCAGGATTACCCCTGGTATACACAAATAAATGTTTTTGTTTAGTGGTAAATTACATTCTTAAATTATTTGTGATCAACTTTCAATATTTTAATTTTAATATATATGGAATCTTAAAATGATTCCATATATATTAAAATTGTTTGGTATAATTTGACAAGAATACACGGTTTAACTATTCCAACTATTTATATTATTAATGAAAATAAATATTGAGAGAAATACACAGTACTTACTATATTTCCTTATGATACCTGTGAAAGAAATTGTTCTCCATTGTTTTACAATAAAATGTGGACCTAACTCAATAAAAATCGAGTCACTATTTATATTATTGTGTTTATTTTTAATGTATCATGAGAACTTCAGAATTTAATAAATGTATTTTTTCTACTTTTGAAATTACATATTTGCAGAAAACATTCATTAATTTATGAGGCTTCATGGGACAAGACAGTTGAAGTTTCTCATGATGATCAAATTCTGTTTTTTAACTGCATCTTAAAAATATACAATATATTTTCAAATGTTTTGCTGTTTTTATAAAACAATACACCCTTAAAATGTATTTTTAGAATCTGTTTTATAATTGAAAATAAGTTTTGGGAGAAATATCCGATAAGTTCTGCTCTGTCTTATGTGCAACATTTGAATGAAATTGTTTTACTTTGAATATTATAAAATGTGGATATAACTCAATAAGTACTTGGTCACTATTTAAGTGATTGTGTTTATTTATAATAAAATTAATTTCAGAGTGTATTATATGTATTTACTTCATTAAAGAAATTAGATATTTGATGAAATCTACATGAATTTATCAGATCGCATGTGCCAAGAGAGTTGTAGATTCCGATGTTGATCAAATTACATTATTTGTCTGTGCCTTTAAAATAATACTTTATATATTAAGGTTATTTGGCATATTTACAAATGAATATATCCTTAAATCTATTTTATTACTGAAAATAATTTTGGAAGAATTATCTAGTTTTTTATGCATTGCCTTTAAGACATGTGAACGAAAATGTGCTAGTTTGAATACTATAAGTTGTGAACCTAACTCAATAAATATGCGGGCACTATTTAAAACATTGGATTTATTTATAATATATTGTACTTTAGAATGCACATTACAAGTACTTATTTCACAACAGAAATTAAATTTTTGATGAAACCCATCATTAATTTATCTGATCTTATGTGCCAAGAGATTTGAAGATTCTTATGATGAACAAGTTACATTATTTGGCTGTATCTTAAAAAATATCCCAAATATTCAAATTTTTTGGTGTATTTACAAGAGAATACACATTAATCCTGTTCTAAGTATGTGTTTGATTAATGAAAATAAATTTTGAGAAAAATTCCAGTACTTACTATATCTAGTACTTATTGTATATCGAGTTGAAGATTCTGATGATAATCAACTTGCAACATTTAGTTGTATCTTCAAAAATATCCATATATATTAAAATGATCTGGTATATTTAGAAAATAATACACCGATAGGCTATTCTAAGTACTTGTTTCATTATTGAAAATAAATGTTGAGAGAATTACACAGTAGTTACTGTATTGCCTAATGCAACATTTGACAGAAATTGTTCTCCTTTGTCTTTACTATAAAATCTGGACATAACTCAATAAGTAAATGGTTACTATTTAGGTTATTGGGTTTATTTATAATAAAATGAACTTCAGAATTTTTATATGTATTTATTTCATTAAAGAAATTAAATATTTGGTAAAATTTTCATTAATTTATCAAACCTCATGTAAAAATGGAGTTGAAGATTATGATGATGATCAACTTGCAATATTTGGTTGTATCTTCAAAAATGTCCCATAGATAATCAAACTGTTTGGTGTTTTTATAAAATAACACACCCTTAAATCTGTTCTAGGTATCTGTTTTATTATTGAAAAGAAATTGCGAAAGAAATATCCAGTAATTTCTGCATTGCTTATGCTACATTTTAATGAACATGTGCTACTTTGAGAATTATAAGATGTAGACAAAACTTAATATACATCTTGTCTTTAATTAAATTGGATTTGTTTACAAGAAAATGTACTTCAAAATGAATTACACGTATGTATTTCTCTATATAAATTAAATATTTGGTGAAAACCTTCATTAATTTATCAGACCTCATGTGCTAAGTTCGTTGAAGTTTCTGATCATGAACAAATTGCATTATTTTGCTGCATTTTAAAATAATCCCATATATATTAAAATTGCTTGGTGTATTTACAAAGAATACACCAAAACATCTATTCTAAATGTTTGTTTTATTTTTGAAAAAAGATTTTGGGCGAAATACTCAGTACTTACTGAATTGCCTTATGCTACATTTGAATGAATTTGTTCTCCTATAAACAATATAAAATGTGGGCATAACTCAATAAATATCGATCACTATTTAAATTATTGTCGTTAGTTATAGTAAAATTTACTTCAGAATGTCACATATGTATTTATTTTATTATAGAAATTAAATATTTGTCGAAAATCTTGATCAATTTATCGAACCTCATGTAACAAGTGAGTTGAAGATTCTGATGATGATCAACTCGCAATAATCGGCTCTATCTTCAAAAATACCACCTGTTGTTAAAATTGTTTGGTGTATTTAGAAAAGAATACTCCATTGAGCTATTCTTTGTTTTATTATGTAAAATAAAAATAGAGAGAAATACACAGTTCTTACTGTATTGCCTAATGATACATGAAAATGAGTTTGTGCTACTTTGTGTACTATAATATGTGGACATAATAAATATCTAATCACTATTTAAATAATTGAGTTTAGTTATAATATAATGAACATCCGAATCTATTACATCTAATTATTTCATTATAGAAATTAAATATTTGGTGTAAATCTTCATTAATTTATCAGGCCTAATATGCAAAGACAGTTGAAGAATCTGATGAAGATCAAATTATATATTATTTGGCTGTATCTATAAAATAATCCCCTAAATATTAAAACTATTTTATCTATTTACAAAGAATACACCAAAAAATCTATTCTAAATATTTGTTTTATTTTTGAAAATAGATTTTGAGCGAAATACCCAGTACTTACTGAATTGCCTAAAGCTACATTTGAATGAATTTGTTCTCCTATGAACACTATAGAATGTGGACATAACTCAATAAATATCTGATCACTATTTAAATTATTAGTTTCATTTATAATAAAATGTACTTCAGAATATATTACATGCATTTATTTTATCATACAAATTAAATATCTTTTGGTAAATATTTCATTAATTTATCAGATATAATGTGCTAAGTTAGTTGAAGATTGTCATGATGAACAAATTACATTATTTAGCTGTATCTTAAAAATAGTCCCCTATGTATATGAATTGTTTGGTGTGTTCTTCACAAAACTATACACTACAAAATCTATTCTAAGGATTTGTTTTATTATTGTGAATGAATTTCTGCTCTTTTGTGTATCATGAAATGTGGACATAACTCAATAAATATCTAGTCTATATTTAATAATAAACATTCATTAATATATCAGGTCTCTTGTGATAAGACAGTTGAAGATTTTGATTCCTGAATGTGAATTTTAAAGCCTTTTTTTATAAAAAAAATTCGAATATTTTAAAACAAAAGGGTACAGTTTTTATTGGACCCTTCGCTGTTACAGTGGTTAAAAAATTACTAAAGTGCCTATAAATTAATAGATAGGAGTTGTCAAGTAAGGAGTACACTCTGATGGTGTTACATTGGTGAGAAACTTACAAAAATGAGTTTAAAATTCATACTAAGGGCAGTTTGTCTATGAAATTACTGGAATAAACTAGCCCGCCACACGAGTGGACTCCTTACTGGAATAATTAGTTTTATTGTTCCTACTAAAACTTAACAAAAATGACTTTAAAATTCACAGTAAGGACAGTAAAAAAAATTTTGGTAATAAGGTGTCCATTCGGGTGGAGTGCTAGTAAATTTCCAGTATAATATATATTGTCCGGCATGTTTATATCCATAATCAATGTGTATTACAATTATAAATGGTAAAAATGATTTATTACTAAAATAATTTGCAGTAGCAGTCTTTCTTTAATGTAACATATGCTATAAATAAATTATAATATTTTATAAACGAAAGTACAGTTTTTATTGGGCCTTTTGCAGGTGCATTGGTTAAAAAATTACAAAAATTCAATAAAATCAATACGTAGGATTATTTAAGCAAGGAGTTCACTCTGGTGGAGTTACATTGGTGAGAAACATACAAAAATGAGTTTAATATTCATAGGAAGGACTGTACGTCTTTAAAATTACTGGCATTTACTAGCTTACCACCCGAGTGGACTTTTCACTGGAATAATGGTTTTATTGTGCTTCCTATTAACTTTAAAGCTAATTTTGTAAGTTTTATCCACTGTTATTGCGAAAGGACTAGTAAAAACTGTACTTTCTTGCCTATAAACTATTAGAATTTCTTTAAAATCTATGTTATATTAAAGAAATCTTGTACACTGTAATTTGTGTTAGTAATAATTCATTTTTCTAATAGTAATTGTATTTCATGTTGATTAAGGACATAAAAAGGCCCGGCATTACATATTAATATGGGGAGCAACTAGCACACCATCCGAGTGGACCCTTTACTGGAATAAATGCTACTATTACGCTTCCAATGAATTTAAAAATATTTTCCTAAGATTTATTAAAAATATTTTCATAAACCATCCGAGTGGACCCTTTACTGGAATAAATGCTACTATTACGCTTCCTATGAATTTAAAAATGTTTTCCTAAGATTTTCCCCATTATAAAGCCACCCGAGTAGACTAATTAATGAAAAAATGCCATTTATTAGCTTTCTATGATTTTTATAGCCTTTTTTTGTACGATTCTCATCACTGCAACTTTGAAAGGACCAATTAAACCTCTACTATTTTGTATATCAGCTGTTATAATATTTTTGTATTGACGAAAGCTTGTCTACTGCAAATTCTTTTTTAATCATTAATATTTACTGATTATAATAGTTAATTACACTTATTATGAACATAAACAGGCAGGGCAATGCATTTTAATACAGGCAGGAACTAGCCCAACATCCGTGTGGATTCCTTACTAGCACGTGTCTTTGTTGTCCTTTCTATGAATTTTTAACTCATTTTACTAAGCTTCTGTCCACTCTAACACCACTAAATACGTTACAATAACATAATAATTACAATAAAAAATAAATATATTTTAAAAATAAAATCCTTCTCTGGACCCAACCTCCCTCCATAAACTGTACCTTTCAATAACGGAGCTCCCTTGTGCTGCTGCCGCCACAAAAACTTAAAGGTCTCAATGAAAGTTGTCACCCATGAGCCCTTATTTTTCAGTTTATTTTTAAAATTTAATTAAAATTTGGAAACCATAATAATGACTAAAAATTCTTCTAACTATCTTATCTAAACTTAGGTTACATTTATTAAAGAAAAAATTAATAATTAATAATTAAGAAATGTATTACAATAATATAATAATTACATTAAAAGATTATATTATAAAAATAAAATCCCTCGCCCGACCCAACCTCCCTCCATAAAATGTACCTTTTAATAACGAAGCTCCCTTTGTTGCTGCAACTATTAGTTAAAGTTCTCAATATATTTTTTCATTGATAAGCTGACATTCTGATGTTTATTTTTAAAATCGAATTAAATTTCGAAAATTATATTCACTGGTGGATTGAAAATTTTTCTAACCATTTTATATAAACTTATATTACATTTATTAAAGAAAAAATTAATATTGAAGTATATTACAATATAATATAATATTACACTAAAAATTAAAAGGATATTATGGTATTCTTGTTTGCTCCTCCAAATGACACATTTTATCGCCTTCTTCGCCAAATGTAAGCGATTAGAGTCATAGCATGGTGTCCCAGCAAATACTTGTGATACGATGACTTGTGATTATCGTGCTGTCTGAAGAAGCGTTGCAGGAGGAGGCCTTGATGCCTGAGGAAAATGTGATTGCTTTTATAAAGTCGGAGTTATGGACATCATTATAAAATGTTATTAGACGTAGTATATTTAGCAACGTTTTCCCTTGTTCTAAGATATTTCGTTCTTACATATATTAGGATTTTTCTGAAAATTTCTCCCATTGAACGATTTTCATACTTTAAAAATGCATCCTTTACTCAAGAATTTATCGTTTCTAACTTTATGTCTGTTGTTGGAATTGAAGATAAAGTTAAGCATTTGATGCAAGTATTTTACCTAAGAGGATTGATGTTGCTCCTAAATGTCCGAAATGTGGATCAAAAACTGTCTTGATATGAATGTGAGTGAAATCATGTATATAATTAATTCAAAAAAATAACATTTAAAGTGTAAATGAATACCGTATTTAGTTTTTACATTGTTTATAATTTCTGTTTTCAATTCTAAATTCAGTTAATATGTTACCATTGAAAATATTATTGTTATTATGAAATTAATATCTAAATATATGTCACTTGTAGAATAATTCTTTTCCAGAAGATAAATTTTATCCTGCTTATATCACACAAAAATATTCATTTTAATTTTTATATATAATTTAATGAGTTTATCAAAGAAATGAAATAGTGATTATTTTCAATAAATTTACACAATAGATTTTATTTATTATTAACTGGAGTCAGTTTCAGTACTTGATATTTCATTAAACTTTAACTCAAGAATATTATTACAAAATTTTTCAAGAAGTTAAAAATTGACTCTTCTAATTAACTGTAAAGCATAATATAGTTTCAAATATTTGTTGCCTTTTCATTTTCACATTCATCGTATCATATTCACATTTAATTATGATGTACATGAATATTTATGTGACAATAAAAAGATAAATTAGAATTAGGAGTTTCCCAATCTATTTGACTGCAAAAGAAAATCTATGATGATTATTGGAATAAATGATAAATATTTATTTCTGAAACAGATTCTCAAATATGTACATTTCTAATATTTGCTATGCTGATAATATGTTCTTATTATATAATGGGAAAAGATTTAATTTTTTTGCTTTTTTGGCACTTCAAATATTAAAAGCATTTCATCAGCATTAATAGACGTTCATTTACAAATATTGTTCCGACCCTGTATACTCAATGTATAAATTTAATTTCTCTGCGCACCAGATGGCGCTAACTCAATAATCGTTTTTTGTCAGTCAAGCAATAAAATTTCAAAAGAACGGACGTGTCGTTTCTGTGTGCCAATATTATGGTCCGTCGAGCCGGAGCACGAAACTAGCAAAAAAAATTATTTGGTGATGCATAGAAGCGGCCAACGACTGTTGAATCAAAAAACAACAACAAAACCAGTGATTGAGTGAAGGTCACAAAACCAAAATGGATACCCTTCTTAAAACCAAAAGGATAATAAAGGGTAAGCTAACTCGTTTAATTTCGCAAGTCAATAGCTTACAAAATCAAGCAAATTCTCTTTCTATTATTGAAGTGTATGAAAATAACGTAAATTCTTTAGACAATGAAATAAACAAACTAAATAATGATATTCTTTATGCATGTTCTGATTCAGAATTCGATACATTTGAAAGTGAAATGCATGAACTGTTTTCTAAAATAAGTAATTTAAAAATCATTCTTAAAGACGAATCAAGAAAACTTTCAAAAAATGATTGTCATAAAGAAGTAACTAATGTCAACAATGTTAAACTTCCTAGAATAGAATTACCAGTTTTCACTTCTAATTACATAGATTGGATTTCTTTTCGTGATTTATTTTTATCGAGTGTTGGTAATAATGATAGTTTAAGTAATAGTCAAAAATTGCAATATCTTAAACTTTCTGTTAAGGGAGAAGCATATACATTATTACAGTCTATTCAAATTACAGATGAGAATTTCAAATTAGCTTGGGATATGCTTACTGAGCGCTTTGAAAACGAAACAGAAATCATAAATGCAGCATTAAATAAATTAATTTCTCAGCCTATTCTTAAACATGAATCAGCAGCGGGTTTGAGGAAATTAATTGATACAACACAGCAATGTCTTGATACATTAAAAATTTTGAAACAGCCTGTTGAGCATTGGGATACCATTATTATTTTTCTTTCAAAGGGTAAGCTTGATAACGAAACACTGAGAGTGTGGGCGTTAGAGCAATCGAACAAAAAGCTTCTTCTTTCGCGGAATTCAAAACATTCATGCTGAATAGATCGTGTGCGCTTTCGTCTTTAGCGAAGTGCCAAAAAGAGAAAGTAGGTCAATTTGATGGGAAAACGGTTGCAAATCAAAAACAAAACAAATATTCTTTTTCATCTCAGATTGTTTCTAATTTATGCATTTATTGTCGAAATGATTCTCATTCGCGATTACATAGTTGTGATAGTTTCTTAGATCTTCCAGTAAAGGAAAAATGGAATGTAATTAAAAACATCATTTATGCGCTAATTGTTTAAAAGATAATAAAACTCATCCTATTTCTAAATGTCGCTCAGGCATGTGTAAATTATGTTCAAAATTGCATAATACATTATTGTGTTCGAAAAATACACATGATACAAAAATCGAAACACAAGCAACAGATGAACATTCTACTATTAGTAGTAATAATGTAGTTGTACCTGTAACAAAAACAGTTTTATTGCCAACAGCACTTGTTAATGTTAAGGACATTAATGGTACATTACATAAATGCAGAATTCTTATCGATTCAGCAAGCCAAGGCTCATTTATTAGAGAAAGTTGTGTAAATTTATTGCAACTTAAACGTAATAGAATTAACATAAATGTTGATGGGCTTAGTTCTCGAAATGTAGGTAAGCTCTCAGGTTCGGTATCATTGCAAATATCATCTCTATTTTATAAAAACACACATATCACTGTAGATGCATTAATTATACCCAAAATCACTTGTGACCTTCCTATATTCAAAATTGATGCTTCAGCATTAAATTCATTCAAAAATATACAACTGGCCGATGTTACTTGCTTGCAGCCTGGTCCTATAGACATTCTCTTAGGTGCAGATGTGTTTGGAGAAATAGTGCTCCATAAAAACATTACTAGTCCTGGACATTCGTTAACTGCACTAGAAACAATTTTCGGATGGATTGTTTTAGGCAAAACAAACAATATCTCAAAAACAATAATTACAAATCACGCTAGTTGTACCGCAATCGAGTATCAACTTGATAAATTTTGGCAACTAGAAGAAGTTTCTGAAACTAAACCTTATTCAAAGGAGGAAATTGCATGTGAAAATCACTTCGAAAAAACATTCTTTCGTGATTCTACTGGCAGATTCAATGTCAAATTTCCATTCAATGACTCACACAATGAACTTGGATCATCTAGAGACATTGCATTGCGCCGTCTTCAACAAATTGAACGTCGCTTTTCTAAAAATCAATCTCTACTTGAACAATATCATAAATTCATGGACGAATACATAAAACTGGGGCACATGGAATTAGTTCCTGAAAGTGAAGTTAATATTCCAGCCAAATCTAGCTTTTACCTTCCACACCATCCAGTTCCCAACAAAAGTGGTGACAAGTTCCGGGTAGTGTTTGATGGATCTGCTAAATCATCTAATGGTGTTTCTCTTAATGATATACTCATGGTGGGACCGCAAATACAGACTGATTTAACTACATTGCTTATTAAATTTAGGATGCATAAAATAGCGGTTGCTGCAGACATTGAAAAAATGTATAGACAAATAACTTTACAAGATCCAGATTTCCAAAGAATCGTCTGGCGCAAATCAAAATATGATGCAGTGAAGGATTACAGATTAATAAGACTGGCTTATGGCACTGCCTCAGCACCATACCTGGCTGTAAAATGTCTACAAAAATTAGCAGAAGAAGAAGCAGAGAAATATCCATTGGCTTCTAAGGCAGTTCTCGAAGACTTTTATGTTGATGATCTCATGTCTGGAGCGAATTCAATTTCCCAAGCCATGGAACTGCACCAACAATTAATGCAAATGTTGTCAAGTGCCAAATTTCCTTTGAGAAAATGGGCTTCAAATTCTAAAGAATTTTTGAACTCAATTGATCCAAATTTACGGTTATCAAACACTTCTTTAAGCTTAGACAATGATGAAACTGTGAAAACATTGGGACTACTTTGGCAACCCGAGTTGGATATATTCTTTTTCAAAACTAATCAATCATTTCTTGTAGATAACTTAACTAAGCGGACATTACTATCAACAATTTCAAAAATATTTGATCCTCTTGGATGGTTATCTCCAATTACCATTCATTACAAATTAATAATTCAAAAACTCTGGAAAAATCAATTGCAGTGGGACGATACTATTCCTTCAACCATAGCATATGAATGGAAGCAGCTTTCAGAAAAACCCTTGTTCGTGAAAGACGTTCAAATTCCCAGATTCTTATTTTGGGATTCAAATAACAAATTTCAGTTACATGGCTTCAGTGATGCCTCGGAAAAGGCATATGCAGCAGCAATTTACTGTCGCTCAGTCTCAAGTACTGGTGAAATTAAAGTTCATCTAGTAATTGCTAAGACAAAAGTTGCTCCACTTAAAACTGTTTCACTTCCGAGATTGGAACTATGTGGTGCTCTGCTGTTAACTAAATTGATGGACTTCACTTGCAAGGCTATGAACACATCCATTTCCCAAGCTCAATTTTATACTGATTCTACCATCGTTCTATCCTGGATTGGTTCTTCTGCCAGCCGATGGAAATGCTTTGTGGCCAATAGAGTGGCAAAAATACAAACTCTTTCTTCCCCTACCCAGTGGCATCATGTTAGTGGAAACATTAATCCTGCTGATCTTGCTACTCGTGGCACATCATCTTCTGAACTACTTTCTTCATTATGGTTAAATGGTCCAAAATTTCTTTATAATTCACTTTCTTTTCAGATAAAGCAGCCTGAACTACCAGTTAGTGATCCTGTTCCAGAAGAAAGGTATTGTACTTTACAATCAACCACTGAAAACAAACCCCACTGTACTGACTTTGATATTTTTTTAAATATTCATCCTTTTCTAAACTTAAACGTATAACAGCTTTGTGTTTAAGGTTTATGAACAATTGCAGAAATCCTATGAACAAATTAACAGGATTTTTGCAAACTTGTGAATTAACTAATGCGATGCATGTGTTAATAAAAATAGTTCAAACTAATGAGTTTAATAATGAGATCAATGCATTACAGTAAAAATAAAACAATATCGTGTAATAGTAAAATTTTATCTCTAAATCCATTTCTTGATAATTCAGGCATTCTAAGAGTAGGTGGTCGTTTGAGACATGCAAATATAGTATACAATCAGAAACATCCTATTTTGTTGCCAACAAGGCATAGATTAACTGATCTCATTGTTAAACATTTTCATGAAAATCTTTTGCATGCTGGTTCACAACTTGTTCAATCATGTATTGCAGAACAGTATTGGATTATAGGTGTTAGAAATGTAATTAGGGATTTAATCAGAAAATGTGTAAAATGTTGTAGAATACGAGCTTCTGTAACCAATCAGATGATGAGCGATTTACCATCTTCTCGCATTTCTCCTGCTCCTGCATTCTTGCGATGTGGAGTGGATTATGCTGGTCCTTTTCAAATTAAAGCATGTAAAGGTAGAGGCTCCAAATCATACAAAGGGTATATAGCACTTTTTGTTTGCTTTACTACAAGAGCTATACACCTAGAATTAGTTACCGACTTATCTGCAGATGCGTTCATTGCATCTCTTAAGAGATTTATTTCACGCAGAGGTAAATGTAGTGATATATACAGTGATTGTGGTACCAACTTTATTGGTGCAAAGCGCAAACTCATGGAAATTGAGAAACTTAGAAACTCCAAAATTATAATCAAAATGTAAACAATTTTATGTCTGAAAATGATATTAATTGGCATTTAAATGTTCCAGGTGCACCTCACATGGGTGGACTATGGGAAGCTGGCATAAAGTCTACCAAATTTCATTTAAAACGCGTTATAGGGAGACAAAACTAACTTATGAAGAATTTGAAACATTGTTAACTCAAATAGAGGCTTGTCTTAATTCTAGACCTTTAACTGCATTATCTACCGATCCAAATGACTTGTCAGCCTTAACACCTGGCCATTTTATTATTGGTAGGGCATTAACAAGCCTTCCTGAACCAAATTACGTTGATACAAACATTTCTTTTCTTTCAAAATGGCAGCATATTCAAAAAATGGTGCAACAGTTTTGGAAACGTTGGCATAAGGAATATCTCACACGGTTGCAGCAAAGGCCAAAATGGCTACTGCCGACTAAAAATTATCAAATTAATGATCTATGTCTTTTAAAAGAGGACAATTTACCCCCAACAAAATGGAAAATGGGTAGAATAATTCAATTGCACCCTGGACTTGACAATAATGTTAGGGTAGTTACTCTTAAAACATCAGATGGTGTATACAAAAGAAACATAACAAAATTATGCCAACTTCCTGTGTAATGCCAAATTCATGGTTAAATTTAAATAAAATTTTATTTCTTATATATGTACAATTTTATACTTCCATTGCATTTTAACATATAAAACTTTTTTATTTATGTGTTTGTTTTATATTTTTCATTTATGTTCATTTATTTGTATATCTAATCTTTATTTGTAAAGTATATTTGTATATCTAATTTTTTGTATGTTACATATTCTGTTTCTTTGAAATAATATTTCAAGGTGGGCGGCATGTTCCGACCCTGTATACTCAATGTATAAATTTAATTTCTCTGCGCACCAGATGGCGCTAACTCAATAATCGTTTTTTGTCAGTCAAGCAATAAAATTTCAAAAGAACGGACGTGTCGTTTCTGTGTGCCAATAAATATAAAAATCAAAAGCAATTATTGTTAATAAAAATAACTACAAAAATAAAAGAGTATTTTTATATATATTTGTAAATAATATAACGCAGCAGAAACATAGACAACTATCTATCGTATCTTACATCCAAACGTATATGATTTCAAGAGCTTAAACACACTACTGGCCATTAAAACTGCTACACCAAGAAGGCGACATGCTACAGACGTGAAATTTATACGAAAGGAAGGTGCTGTGATATGCAAATGATTAGCTTTTCAGCGCATTCAGACAAAGCAGGTGCCAGTAGCGACACCTACATTGTGTTTAAATGAGGAAATTTTTCAGCCGGTTCCTCATACACAAATTGCATTTGAACGTTCTTGCCTGGTGAAAAGTTGTTGTGATGCCTCGTGTAAGAAGCAGAAATGCCTACCAGCACGTTTCTGACTTTGATAAAGTTCGAATTGTAGTGTACCTTGATTGCGGTTTATCTTATCGCACTATTGCTACTCGCGTCGGTCGAGATCCAATGACTGTTAGCAGAATATGGAATCGATGGGTTCAGGACGGTAATACGGAACGCCATGCGGGATCTCAACGGCCGCCTATCACTAGCAGCCGAGAAGACAGGCATATTATCCGCATGGCCGTAATGGATCGTGCAACCACGTCACGAGTCGTGAGTCAAGAAACGAGGTCGTTTGGAAGACAAGTGTCTGCACGAACAGTTCGACGACGTTTGCAGCAGCATGGACTCTCAGCTCGGAGACCATGGCTGCGGCTTCCCTTGACGCTGGGTCATGGACAACAGCGCCTTCAATGGTGTGATCAACGACGAACCTGGGCGCACGAATGGCGAGACGTCATCTTTTCAGATGAATCCAGGTTCTGTGTACAGCATCATAATGGTCGCATCCTTGTTTGGCGGCATCGTGGTGAACATACACTGGCAGCGTGCATTCGTCATCGTCATAATGGCCCATCACCTGGCGTGATAGCATGGGGTGCCATTGGATACACGTCTCGGTCACCTCTTGTTCGCATTGACGGTGCTTTGAACAGTGCACGTTACATTTCTGGTGTGTTACGACCCGTGGCTCTACCCTTTATTCGAGCCCTGCGAAACCTTACATTTCAGGAGGATAATGCCCGACCGCATGTTGCCGGTATTGTACGGACCTTCCTTGATACGGAACATGTTCGGCTGTTGCCCTGACCTTTTTTCCATAAATTTTTTAAATAAAATTTTAGGAAACAAGCTTCGACGTTAAGCTAAGGATTTAAAGTTTAAAAGGTTTCTAATTCGAGAAATAAATTATTTTAGAATGATAAAAAAGGAACGCGATAGCTTAACACACCTTAAAGTATCAATTTCTAAATAATTTAATTTAGTATTAAACAAAAATTTCCTTTTTGTAATTCAGTTTCGGTTAACAAAGAGGTATATTTTAAGAATACCTTTTACTTTATTCAATACATTAAAACATTTTATTAATCAAAATTAGCTAAATATTTTTTATTTTATGATGGTTAAATGAAAGAACAAATTTAAATATGCTTACAAAAGTATTCTTTTTAAACTATTTTTCATTAAGTTTTGCATTTTTAATTATCTATATTAAAAAATAAGTACATTTTATTAAAGGAAGAAAAGTTACAAAAAATTTAAATGTTTAAATAAATAAAAATATTTAAGTATTTTTTGTAAATATTTAATTTTTTATTATAATACACAAGTATTAACGATAAAGCATTAATATTTTTATCCATTTTTTGAAAGAAATTTTAATTTATGCGATACATTAATTTCAATATTTGTTCAAAACACAATTGGAACAACATTTAAAAACACATAGTTATAAATATATATTCTTTTTTAACGAAACTTTATGCACAAATAGTAATGGAAATCATTTTATTTAAAAATTTTAATACGAAAGCATTTATAGATTAAGTTTTCTGAACAAGAATTTCATCTGTACTCTTACTTCGTATCCCCTTAACATTTTCCTGGTTAGTTAAATTATTCTTTTCACTTATGTGTTTAGGCAAAATTAAAAGAAAAAAGTTACTGATCAAATTTTAAACTGAAAGCTGTAAGGAAGATAAATGGGAAAAAAATGTCGATAAACGTGCAAGGTGAGAAACAGCATGCCATGTACAAAAGAAAAATTGTATTCCACGCGCAAATAAAAAAATAAACCGTTTCTTTCATTTAACTATTAACCAAACAAATTTAGTTTATTTTTACAATATATCTAACCTCGTTTTAAAAGTTATTAAAATCTAAAAATCCGTAAGATTTACTAGAATTTCTTCGGATCTTGATCGATGTCGTGCTTTCATCTCAGTTAATCGCACATTTCGTTGAGGTGGATTCAAACAGATCTTAATCGCTATAAATATTTTTTCTGTAGAATTTTCTATATTTTTAATCATGTGTATTTTTTATTTTATTTGGCACCAAATTATCTGCAGTACAAGTTTTCGACTATATATTCGGCAGAAAAACTGCCGCAGACTATAATCGCAGCTGCGGATTATGGGGCATTTTTTTTTTTTTTTCCCTTTGCTCGAAAAACGGAGCTTGCGGATATTATATACAGGAAAATACGGTATTTGAAAACACAAAATTTTTACTTATTTCGGAAATTATAAGTAGTTTTACTGCTTTCATTATAAAAAAAAATAACAAAAGCAACTGAATTCGAAAAATTATTAAAATAACTATTTCATAGTTTACCAAGTAGGTTTTTTTTACTTTAAAAAATATGAATTAAAAAATCCTGAAAAAATACAAACAGAATCTTTCTGCTGTGCACCAACTGTTCGAATCAGCTGCATGTTTGAACTTAAATCCTGTTTCAATTCTTTGATATTAACAGAATTCAGCAATTGATATGCAAAAAAATATGCTAATAGCTTCTCTTTGGTTAAAACCATTTACACAAGAAACACATTTATACATATAAATAAATTATTTATTTTATTGGATTATATTTTAGTTTAACAATAAAAGTGATGATGACAGAGATTTAACTTAGAAGGCTTGTTAAAACAATTGTAAATTATTGCAGTTAGAGTTGCATGAAAAATCAAGTTGTGAATAAAAGTAGAAAAAATATGGTGCAATTAAAGCCTTTTATAACTGTACCTTCCTTGAAAGTAGTTATTCACACCATTTTCGAGTAAAAGCTCGCATGAGTTAAATGAATCGTGACCGTTCAGGCAGCTCTCTCTAGTTTCCACAAGCCCTTATTTCACATTAATCTATGGAACCTGGAGATTAGACTGTAAGCTTTGCCGTGAAGTTAGAGGTTCCGTATGACCAGTTATGGGGTTAAACACATTTTAATATTTACTGAACTTTATTTCATCGTATAATTTTAGCCCATTCTTTCCAAAAAATTGCCCTTCATTAAAAAAATTATTTTTTTAAATTTGGATACATGTATTAAAAATTCAGTCACTCACATAAAACGAATTGTAGTATATTTCCATGTACTTAAGTTTGTATGAAGTAATTTCGATATCCCAAGAGTTTGTCTATTGAGTTTTAATTAATAATTAAACACCAAGCGTAAAATTTTTTTAAAAAATAGTTATTAAATTATCTAATATATATTAGAAATAAAATCATGTCACTGCAATTATTATTAAAGCAAGTTTTTAACCTAAGAACTGTTATAATCGAACTTAATTGAGAGCATATATTTGCAAAATTTCAGGATATTTCATTTTAGTTTTAATACATGTGTATGACTTCTTTTTCCTAAGAAGCAAAACAAATATTTTCCAATATATTTTTCATTTTACTAAATTCATAGCGTTTACAATTGTTTTCAACCTATATTTATTAAAAAAAATTTGATGTAAACGAATTATGTAAATTATTAGAAAGCATAATGTATTATTCTTTTAACATGTTAAGGTTTGGTTTGTTGGTCACTCAACAGTCATTTTTTCACACGAGGGCTAATTAGACCCGCCGTTTAATGTTAAAAAGACACCAACAAAACATTAAGACGTAATTTGTGATAAATAGCAGATAAATACTTACGCATGTTTCATACTAAGTTGTATTCAATGGAAATTTTGGAAGAAAGAATAATAAATTCATATGACATTTTATAAATAATAGCTTCTTTGGTAAAAGCTTTGTATCAGAAACACACATATATATATACACACATATACAAATATATATATATATACACGCATACAAATATATAAAAATATACACGCATACAAATATATAAAAATATAAACACATACAAATATATAAAAATATACACACATACAAATATATAAAAATATACACACATACAAATATATAAATATACACACATACAAATATATAAAAATTTACACACATATACAAATTATATATATATTACACACCCACATACATACACACACTTTGAAATAAAATCAATCAAAACTAAGTACAATGAGAGTGATAACTGGTACAATTTAGAATGCTTGTTTAAAATTATGAAGTCCAATTAAAACCATTTATAATTATTCATGCCTTGAAGCAGGTTTCTCACCATTTTTTTTTTTTTTTTTTTTTTTGTAATCGCTCACAGTTATGAGCCAAGGCAGTTCAAGCAAGTTCTCAAGCCTGAATAGCTTAATTCTAATACAGTAGTTATATACAACCCTGTAAAACTCTTTATTATTTTGACGCAGTTCTTATTTTACAGTGATGCGTAACTTAATTTTAATTATTCAGATTATTTGCAAAGGAGATTTAGAAAGCAGCTTGCCTATGGAAAATTCATCCCATTATGACAACATTTTCTTGAGATATTTTCGCTGAAAAATATTAAAATATATATAAGAGTACCTTTTTGTAAATTCATTATAATACACACAGCTGCCAAATTACATGAAATACATTTAAATACTTTAAAAAAAAAAAGCTAATCTAAAAAATTTTTATAAGATATATTCAATTTAAAAAATATCTATATTCCCATTTTAAATAAATATTATTTTAATATTTATTGATAACTATTTGAATATTTTAATCTGTTTACCAATTAAACTCTGATATCATTGTTATTACATTACCCATTTTTAAAGAAAACCAATTTAAATGTTTGAATGAGTTTTAAAATAATAAAACAAACAATTGTAATAAAGTTTATTAATACATACAATTACATACACTATAATTGTTTTAATACACACATAATTATGACGAAAATTTCATTTACTCGTAAGATTCCATAAAAAAAAACACAGCAGCTTTGATTTATTTCCTTGACATTTGAGAGTTGTACAGATTAACATTTTGTTATGTTATAGATTATATACTATTAAAACAATACCGAATGAAGTTATTGAAATTAACATGCTAAAAAATTTTAAAGCAGCATCATAAATTTTCAAAAAATATTTATGACTTTAGAAAAGTAGTGCTTTTTTTCTCAAATCAATTAGAAAAATCTCTTATTTAATTATTTATTGGCATACATTGATGAAAAATTTAACGAACATTTCCGTAACTTTTATTAAACTTTACAAATGTAAGGCATTTCTAAAATTTTATGACTAAGTTAAAAAAAATCTTACATTTTTTATGGCAGGAAAATAACTTTGAAATAAAAATAGAAAAAATAGGAAAGAGGGAAACCATTCAAATGTTAGTACTAAGTGGAAGATAATCAAAGCTATGTTCCTGACATTTTGTGATTATTTTCATTCTGAATGCATAATTAAATTATTTTACTAATTGCATAGATAACCATGCTAAGAATATGAACTTAAACCTGGCATAACTATTATGAGAAAAATAAGCAAGATGCTATCTTTACACAATCGCCAAAAATGAAATATTTTAAATTTTAGTAAATTTATTGCAAAATATGGCTGCGGCGTGAAACCTTCTCTTTCTTATTGCACATTATTAAATTGTGTACAAAAATTATGAGATGTAAAATAGCATAGTAAAATAGTTCGCTCAAAATTTTATTTTTAGAAGTTAATATATTTTATAGACACTAAAAATTATATTTAAACTAAGACATTTTACTGCCTACATTTAAGGTCATTCATTAATATAATTCATGTGATTATATTTACAACATTTTTATAATCAAAGAGTATATGAATTTAGTATATGAAATTTGATAGTTAAAAATACAATTTAAATTTGTAGCACAGTGTTTACACATATTATAAAAATAAACATAATTTAAGCATGATGTCTTTTTTTTTTAAGCAATCAACACCAAACAATTTCACTGGTGTCAGAAAATCTTTTTCTATTGCTTATCACATTCTTTATAGTATAAAATTTTCAGTTACTTGTCTATCACAATTATTTGCTTTGATCCAAGTATAAGCAATTACAGATATGGCAGAAAAAGAATGCACAGTTTTTTTAATGAATAATTACAGTAACAATTTTTTTACAAGTAGTTCAACAGTTACAAGTATGCCCCTTTTTGTATTTTTTTAATACAAAAAACTTAATATTCAAAAAATATTCATATTGAAAAATATTCATTTCATTAACATACTACTATTAAAAAACAAATTAATAGTAATTATATGCACAATTTTGGTTTTCCACCGTAAATTAAAATGGATACATATTTTAAAAAAGACCATTTAAAGCATCTAATTACAAATATTAACAGATATTTTTGAACAAGTATTCAACGAAATCAAACAGAAGTACATTACTGGCACACACACACAGATTACACATTTGCATTTTAATTTTATATCTTGTTAAAATTTTAAATATAGCATAATCATTTATTATGAGAGAAATTATTATTAATACTAGAAATCACTTATGTGTTTCATATACATTATACACAATGTTCCTTATGTAATTATAAAATTTAAGTCATAGCAAGTTATACATATCAACTGGTGTATTATATTTTGTTTAAAAAACATTTCATTTATTATACTGAATCATTCAGCTTGATTTGTAAGAAGACCAAATTCTAGCACACATTAATAGTGCAGGACTGATTTTATTTGCATAATATTTAGCAGTTTACTTTGTATAACCCATCAATAAATATACTAGGTTTTTATTTCTTAAACATACTGGTATGGATTATTGTGTAATTAAAATATAATAGATGTCTAGAAAATATATTTTTTTAAATATTTGAAAGGAAAGTAATGTTCAACAATGTATGATTTTATTTTGGAATTTAGTAAAATATGATATTTATCATATGTCATTGTAAGGTGCACTTTTAAAATATATTAGTACCCTATATTTGTCTAAAATCATCATGTGACTGTCTACTACCAAATACTCTAAGAACCAAGCAATATGAATTTGGGTGCAGAAAACAAAGCAGTGTCTAAATGAGTTTAAGCACTAATTGAGGAATAATAAGTAATTGTGAATGGTTATGTTAAAACAGAAGGAAACCAGTTAAGCGTATTCTTGTACAGAAAAAGTGATTATAACTTTTTGGTAGCAAAATTAAAATAATTCATTGAAGACTTGTGTAAGTATTTCTACCAATTCTCTTAAAAAATTTAGGTTATTAATGATTTTCGTTTTTCAACAAATATAACAGTGTCCAATTCTTTACTTACAATAACCATCAACATGGTTCATAAACCCAACTTAAAATATTCATTTAATTAGTTTAATGAAGAAATTTCAGTAGTTAACTTGCGATATTTCCTAGTTTTGGAAGCAGCCAATTATAAACTGAATTAAAAACTAATCCTTATTTTTAGACCTCATGAATCACTTTTTAAATATATATATGAAATTTGAATTATAACACTAAGAAATTCCTAAAAACTTTTGCATTTATTATGCAAAAGAAAGAAGTTAAGCTGCCACAGAAACACATTAATGATGTTTTCTTTACTGTAAATGGAATTCTTTTGAAAAGCAGCAATTCTGCTTATTACTGAAGTCAGACATTCATGTGATGAACTTGATGAAAATGAACTTTTATTTAAAAAAAAGTAAATGTTTACGAAATTTTATTCTTACCAAACCTTTCTTAATATTTGGCAATTCCATATACTATTAAAATATAAATGTTTCTTGTGCAATAAATTGCTCAAAATAAATTCTAAAAAGGTTTTCTTATATTTAATTTTTACAATAAATTTAAATACACCATGGATTTAAATATTTTATATTTCTGCAGCTAATATAAAATATTTCCATGCAAAACAAAAAAATTTTACTATTGGAAGAGGCAGGATTTGCTTACCTAATACTACACTAAATCTATACTATTAAATCTAAACCTATACTACTGGCCTTATCATAAATTAACTAATTCTAAACTTAACCTATAAACCTAACTATGAACTAAATCTAAGGAAAAAAATATGTAAGCTCTTGCCCCTTCCAAAAAGAAAAGGTATTCAAACAAGGACATTCACTATAATTTACATTATGATAAATGAAACTCATTTTAACAGAATTGAAATTTTTCCTTTTTTGTAATATTACTGCACAAAACATTTATATAGCCTAAAATTTACTAGAAAAGAAATACTTAATGGAATCAAACTTTTTCTTTCAGATTCAACCATGAAAGCAGCAAAGACAGTCTTCACAAAGAAAGAAACTTTTTGAAGTGATATATTTACCCCTTTTTTTCATGAAGTTTTTGGTAAAAAATTTTTTTTGATGAAATCAATTATATGATCTCACATCAGATTCTTTATAAGGATTAAAAATTCATGGTATTATGTTACACTTATTAACAAAACAGCACGTTTTTGTCCAGAAGTTGATATTTTCTGAAAAAATAAAGTATCCTTTTTTCCAGTTCAATAAGTCCAAATGTATTATTGTCCTCACTTTGTAAATTTAGTTCACTTTTTGTACGGTAAACAAGCATTATCTTGCATCGAAATTGGAACAAATATGTTGTGTTTCCTAGCTTTGCCTAAATCCATAATTTCTTTCTATGAGGCGATCACGTCTGAAATTTCAACAAGAGGATTATCCTTCTTATAAGGCAAAAAAAAATTTCATTATAAAATGAAAGCATGCACATTTTACTAGGCGAATCAGTAGTCTACTAGAGTTGAAAAAAATTTCCTCAAAATAAAAATGCTATTTCTAAGTACTCATACAGTGTATTGGAAAAACTGGAAACTACAATACCCTATTTGTTTAAATTGAAATTAACATTTAATACTTATTGTTAACATTTCAAAATAATTAGTTTCTTCAAAGATTATCCATTCGTAATTACACGACACCAAATTTTTAATATAATTTTCTCATATATTATAAATTAAATGTTTTAGATTTCATTATACAGTAAAATATTTGAATATATTATGTACACATAAATAAACAATTGGAACTGCTTTCAAAATAGTTGAAAATGTGAGCTGTGTGGGAAAATGTATCAACAAACAAATGAGTGAAAAATTCAGTAAGACTACTTTCCACATTCCTTTTAACGTCTTGAGCCATTTTTCAACATTTTCTTTTTTAAATTGGAACAATATAAATTATTTAGTCTGAGTTTTTCATGTGGAAACACATTAGAATTTTAACATCAAATAGGGTTTAAATAATAATCTTTCCTCAACATTTAAAATATTTGTAAGGAAAATTAATGTGTGTTTAAGTGTGAATAGAATTTTATAGTTGGTTATCATGAATAAAAATAACTGTTAATCCTTATTCCTTTTTTGTATTTAATATTGAAATACAAATAAAATCAGAAAATTTCTTCAATAAAAAATAAAGTTTTTAGTATTCAGCTTAAAAATGAATTCCCTGAACCTTTTCCCCTTAGTTGAAAAATTAAAAATGTTTGCTTTTAAAAAATAATAGTGTTTTCTTTGAAGCATTGGGTTTCATCAATAACTCTGTGTGTAATTCTAATGAAAAGCAACACAATAAATAAAGATATGCAAGAATGAGTTTCTTTTAACTTAATATTTTTGCCAAGGGAACTGTCACAAAGTTCACTATACTAACATTTGTCATTTTTTTTAATGTTATATATGACTTACAATTTATTTTTTGCAATCTGCAACATTTCTTTAAAAATTCTAATTAACATTAAATAATTAAACATTCTTCAGAATACTTGTGTGTGTGTACTCCTAAGTAGGAAAGTACTTAAACCACTTTATTAGGCGCTCTTATTTGATAGCTATAATGTCTACATTGATTTTAGTTAAATAAAAATAAGAATGTTTAATTAAATATTTCAAAATAAATTTTACTCGCTTCATATTTAAATTGATTAATAAGTACAAACTACATGTAAATGATTAAATTAGTCTTTATTATAGTTCAGCTTACTTATAAGTCTTGAAATAGCCAGAAATTTAAAGGTATGATCTGATTGAAATACAAGAAAATATCAAGAAAACTGTAGATAATAACTATTGAAATTACGGCCTAGAAATTAGTAAACGTTGAGACCAAAGTTTCATACTGTACAAAGCTATTAAATAAATATAAAATTTTGACCAAAAGTTACACGTTGAAATGATAATAGCATATTAATCAAAATTACATAAGGAACATCTTGAAATAATTATAAGTTTAATATTTAAATACAAAAATGGATTTAATATTCACCATAATAAAAAATATGAGAATAAATCCTATAATACATGTATTTGAAGAAATGCATCAAGTAAAGTACATTAATATTTTTTTTAATTACTTAAAGACTCTCTTTATATGATTCTCAGAGCATCAGAACATACTTTACAGCTGAATGTGTATAATTGATGGGAATTCATTTTCAATTTGCAGTTTTATTGTTCCATATTTTACCTACAAAGAAGTTTTTAAGATATGAATATTAAAATTAAATACATAACAAATTAAGTAAAACTAAGAACCTATATTAAATGATTCTCAATTATTTATTGATCTGAAAAAAAAATATATTTTTATTTTAAAATGTTTAGTTTGTTAAGAAAATTTTGCTCTTACAAAATATAATCTAACTTCTACAAAATATAATCTAAATAAATATTTATTAAAGCATAATGGAACTAGATAAATTTAAGGTGCATGTATTTTCTAAAAGAAATTCATTAATATTGAAGCCTTATGACAATCTAGTTTATTATATGCAAAGTGATTTTGTTTTCATGAAAACTATTTTTATTCATTAGTAAATAATTAGCTGACAAAATTTTATTTTAAATTAATAATAACAAAATTTTGTCAGCTAAACACAAAGCGCAAAATAACATTGAACACTCTAGATTAGATGAATGTGTACTCGTTTCCAAAGTCTCCGCACAATAAATCAGTATTATTAGAAATATAGAAGAAAACTGCATTTTAAGTATATCCTCGATTATTTTAACTTCAATGGTTAATTTTTCACCGATTAAGAAATGTTTAGCAGTTTCCTTCAGGAAGAATACTAATTCAACTCCCATCACAATGAACAAAAAGGAAGATAATGTGCAAACACAAAATTACATCTTAAACTTAGCTCTTTAAAATTAAGTGAGAAGAAAATCTGAAAAAAAAATGAAAAATGCATTGATATTTTTAAATTTAGTTTCAAAATCATGAATATCATATAACAATTCTGCCTAATCAGAAAAATACTTCCGAAAAATCAAGTTATTTTAGTCCAATAGCAGTAAATTGTAATATTTCAAATGAATTTCAGAGACAAAAAAGAAAACATTGATAAGTGTCTCAGAAAATTGTATATCAAACTAGTTTAAATAAATGTTGATCACACACACACGGGCTAACTTAAGATAAAAACAGCTTCTTTCCTAAATTTTTGGAAATTAATAATTAAGTTGCTTAAGTAATTAATTTAAAACGCAATGAATACTGATAGGAATTGACAGAACAATTATTTACATAATGATGTACTACGCAACATTTTTCCTTTAAAAGCTTCCATATATAAGCTATGCAATATCTGTGAAAGATTTCCCTCACTTCTTGAAGATAACATGCAACTATTTTCCTTTTTTAAAAAATGAGTCATGCATGCATAATTCCTGGAACTTCAAAAAATTGATTACCTCAAACTGAAAGTTTAATCTAATATCTGAAATAACTGCTAAGTGGATCAGTTAAATAGTTCAAATCAATAGAAACTTATCACCAAGTCCCCAATCATCTGGTTTATAGAATTATAATCTTTAAAACATATCATTAAAGCAGTCATTATTTAAAATTTAAGAGATCTTGTTATTGTCTTCAATTACTGCATTTTATGAAGTGTTATAAACTGCTCTTCAGTAAATGTTTGGTATTATACGCATTTAAGTATCAAAATAAATATGAAATTAAAATAACTAATACATAGAAACACATTATAGTTTTTATTACAAATTAGAGTTTTCATTCACAATACTTCATTTCCAAAATACATTAATAACGTAGCCTGATTAATAATGAAATAAATAATTATTTTGTTACCAATTGTTTTTAATTACTTTATCCATTATTATAAAATACAAAATCAAATTTATAAACTTCTGTGAAGAATAAATGAGATACATGGAATATAATAAAGCATTTTTTCCTTTTTGTAAAATTTGATTTTACTTGAATATATAAAGTTAATCCAAAAATAAATGTACAGATTTTATGATTTTTAAAAAAATTAAGAATACATTATTTATAAATACAAAAACTACTTTACAAATGTCAAACATTTACTGTTAAGCCATTTGTTGACAGGCTCTCCAACACTTCTTAACAAAGTACTCATATTGTGAAAGTACAATACAATAATTTAATTACATTGTTTCAGTTATTGATTGGTTAGAATCACACAAAACAGTTAGGCCCAGGTGACCTGGTTGGTTAGGGAGGCGTTCTCATTATCAAAAGGTAGTGATTTCGAATCCAAGCTTAACTGAAGATTCATTAAGTTCACTAATGGTGACTGGGACACGTTAAATAGGTCGCAATGTCCTCCAAGGGAAATAATACTCTGGAGTGGCTGTTCAAGTATTAGGGATCTTCTGCTTGGTCCCTGCTTCAAAAGCATGAATATTACTCCCAACACCTTCCATCTAACTGGTAGAGCCCAACTGAGGTCTAGGTGCAGTGAAGCATGCTGGTGCAACAACACAAAACAGTTTGGGGAATCAACTGCTGTAATTCAATAGAGATGGTCCGATATATAGAGCCACTACAGTATTTCTTGGAAAACTGTGGGAACAGTTACCTCCTCTCTCCCATATCTCATTCCCTGCGTGTTACTTCATACCTTGTTTAAAAATTGAGTTTTCATATCCCATTATTCCACAATAGGCAGGATTCGATTGAAATGAAATTCTGTGTGCTAGTGCTTCAAGCAAGGGTATACACTGAAATTCTTTGAGTCTTTGTTTGATTATATTCCAAAGGGATTGAAACACTTTTAAAATCGGACAAATACAGAAGCAAAAGATTTCATAGTTATAACTTCTGCAAATAAGTATCATGCAGAATATTGCTATTTAGCACCAATTTAATGACTCCTATTTAAAGACCATAATAGTAATTAAATTTCCCATTTAATGATTGTATTGCTTCAGCATTTTTACAAATTCACACTTTAAACTGCTGCATGTATATTTTAAACTTATGATTAAACTTTCAAGAATCATGTCTATAAATGTACTGTTATAAATATTACAGTTTATTTCAAAGAAGATATCAAGTTAACTACTATGATTTTAATATATATTTAAAAAAAAATAATAGTTTGGCAGTCAATGGGATAATACACGAGTGCAAAAAGTTTGATGGTATGCAAAAAAGAATTTGTGGGAAAAACTTACCATCATTTAAAATAGCGGAAGAATCCATTTTTCTAACTTCCACTTTTCCCGCTAAGGTAAAACACAACTGGACGGTTCGGCATAATATGTTGCAGGGTTTATTCTAAACAGAGCTATCTCATACTTTTTCTTCATCTTTAATTCAGAAGTTTTACTGTGGTCTGCACCATATTTTTTAATGAGCGAACCGGAATTACAGGAGGTATGACCAAGTTCATTAATATTATCAAGCTGTATCATATCTGCAAGACAAACAAAAATGGGTGAATTAGAAAAATAATAAATCGATTGTATAAAAGCGAAATCATCCTAATATTTCTTACTCACTCAATTATTAAGTGCACTAAGTACAATTCTACAAAACATTTTTTTATATTATGGAAAATAATTTATCACTACAAAAATTTTGAAACACATCCCATGTTTACATAAAAGTAAATCATGAAACAAAAATCCTTAAATTTTAAAGAGTTTTCTCTTTTATTTATATCTGTAACTACTAAACTAAATGCAATAATCAATCAGAAAATTAATATGTTTTTGGTACAATTTCTTTTCCTTTATTATTTACACAATCACCTATTTCTAAACATTAGTAGTATTCAATCTAAATTCAAAATTTTTCATATTATACTCTTCTGATAGCATTAAATTATGTCACTGTAATTAAAAACGAACTGATTTAACAAATGAATGAATAAGTCAGGATGCAGAATTCTTTGAAAACAGAATGCAAATGGTTTTTCAGTTTCACAACTTCTAATAATCCTCACATTACTGATGAACCTCAAAAATTATAGTATCAAATTTGAAGGGAAATTTAATAGTTCAAATTTTTCTTCAAGCAATCTCAAATTAATATTTATCCTGAAAGAATATCTGGATAGAGCAATTCAAAGTAATGAAAGAATAGAGAATGCATTGACTACATGATATAATGAGTTGTTAGCATAAGGCTATAATATATGATTTCTAAAGCTTCTAACTGTATAACACAAATTTTTGAATGTAGAATTGTGTTGAAACTATTTTTAAATGGAGATGAACACGAAATAATTTTAGCCATCAAGCAGTAACACAAACAGTGAGATGAACTCCTGATACCAAGTGAGGTACTATAATTATATGAATGTTAACGAATCTGGTATTTCTCCAGTATTTGCACCAGAAATTTGCAATAAACAATTTTCAGAACTCTTCCCAATCCCCTTAGAAAAAAACGGTTTCAGGATACAATTTTGTAAAGAATTAAGGGAGCTCCACTCATGCAACATTTTCATCTTATGCAGCTAAGTTTTTCTCATATTTTTACTTAATGTGTTGAATACTCATCACTAGCTAAAGAAATAAGAAATGTAAAAAACTTTTTATGAGGAATTTAAAAAAAAAGTAATGCCATTTCATGTAGCTCTATTTTCAATACCAAAATGAGACATAAAACAGAAAAATGTAATTTAATAAAAATTAGAATAATCAGTTGTCTTTATTTGCAATTAATGAATAAGTACAAAAGAACCCTTGTTCGTGACAAATATCCACTGAGTAAGGAATGAACAAATCAGTTTTGTTTATTACCAACACCATAAAGTAAAAAGCAGAATGAGTTTAAAGTATCTTTTCATCTAAATAAAATAATGCCCCTACAAAACATATCCACATATTTTCCAACTTAGTTGGTCTGCAATTAGAAATTAATATCTAGGCATCTTGTAAATAAAACTTGAATGCATAAAATACATTCGATTTCAAAAAGTGTTATAATTTTTTTATAAAGAAATGATTCTACAAATATATATATAATTAAATACATTATGTCCCACAACAAATTCAAAGATTTGAAATTAAATTCAATATATGATCAAAATCACAATTACAAAAACGTTAATAAGGAAAAGGATATTTTATTCTAATAGTCTATGGTTGGTTGCTTTTAATCCAAAATATTAGCTAGTAAAAGCTTTTACTTACAAAATTTTAGAAAACCTTACTTATCTTCACATGTAATACATGCACTACTGTGCAAATTAACTGGAAAAACATTCAAAAAAAAGTTTTATGTTTGGTGGAAGCAAAAAATCCCTGAAAAAGGGATTTTCTGCCTCAAACTGGTTTCAATTGCATATTCCTATAATACGCGACTGCCTTTGGCTACTTTTAATCAATATTTATTGATTATAGCATGCCAAAAATTAACCATTCAGTTGCACTACACTTACTGTAAGAAATTGTCAATTGTGCGAATTGCCTGTGCTTCTGATAGGTGTTAAGAAATGGATATCATTCCCAGGAAAAGGATTAGAATTGTTATCCTGCATACATCTGTAAGTGATGGATATTGCTATAGCAGTTGGGAAACCCGGTGTTTCAAGGATAACTAATTAGAAGAATTTAGCGGTGTCTCTAACATGAAAGTGTAGACACAAACTCAAGACCACAACTTGAAATTTCTTGCAAGAAATAAAATGCCTCCTTATAAAACAATAACAGATCTTCAAAGAGAATTATTAACCATTGGTTTGAGAGTTAATTTAGAAATAGTTAAGGGAAGGCTTACTCTAGCTGGAGGATTTACAAGAACATGTATCACAAAAAATTGTAACACCTGCAATGATGCATAAAGGTTTGAATTTTAAGACACATAAATTTTGATATAGAGTAGAGATGAATTGAAAGATCTAATAGCTCTCCTAACTCCACTATCGTTATGAAAATTTTCAATGAAATTTATGTCATTAATAATAAAAATATTAAAAACCCAAAAATGAATGACTGAATATTTTAAAAAGTTTAGCTATTAAAAATAAGAAAATTACAGTACATATTTTATTACATTTACAGGTTGTAAATTTAATTCCATATTTTTTAAACATAAATTCCTTTGTGCATCATTGACATAGTAAATAAAATCAAACTTTAGAAAATATGGTTCTATTTAATGGTTGTTCCTTAAAAGTACATTGGTTAAATTCTTTATATATAATGCATACATCATATTTAACTTATGTATTTAAAATCAGTGTTTTTCTTGATCTTTAGAAATAAAATTTTGTTATACAAAGCAATTATAACATTACACACACAAGTTTAAAAATATTTCATGTTCAACCATTTAAAAACTTATTTAAAAACAATATTTTTTAAACTTGTGGAATAAAATTTTATACAAAATCAATAAAAAAATACACACAAGTTTATAAAAATTTAAGATTCTTCTTCAAGCTCTCTAGTGCCTAGGAGTGTTCTTCAAGTTTAAAGGTAATATGTTCGAACCCAGCTGTGTTTGTACAATGGAGTGTGCTTAGCTTCTCCATGAACAATTGATAGCATGAATGTTGGAAGTTTTCAGTACTTGTGCTCTTTCAACACCTACTCTCCATAACCATATGACCTACTCTCCATAAGAAGTCCTCTTTGATGACAATATACACAGTGGGCAGTCGAATGCCTTAAAATAGCTTTAGGTCATCAGGTTGTTACGCCACTTAAAATTTCTAATGAAACTGTATTAATAGGAAAACTTTTCTACTATGAATATAAATTTAATAATAGAATATTAATTGCTTATTAAAACTACCCTAAAAAGAATATAGGACAGAAAATGTCTGTAATGATAAAAAGCTATGAAAAACAATATTAGTAATACTGTTAAGTATAAAATTTTACTCAAAAAATCAATGGTAGTCAATTTAAAAGAAATGCTGATTTTTATGAAGCAAACTGATACCCAAAATAAGTATTAAAAATTTTTATTTAAAAATTTTCTTAATTCCAACATTTATTAAAATTTTGCTATTCTAATTTAAATTAAATAGAGTATTTTACAACATCTATCAATGCTCCCAAATTTTTTGCCAATATTGTTGAATAAAATGGTAAAAATTATAAAGGATCAGAAAATATTTAAAATACTAAATAATAAGTGTACTTACTATTTTTGAAGGATTGCTTTTTTGCAATGATTTCCTGAATCAACTTTTCCATATTTCTAAAGTAAAAAAAAAAAAAAAATGTAGAACTTTTTGACATAATTTTCTCACTGTAATTTCATTCAATAATTTTTCATTTATTATTTAAGACAGTAACATTTATAAGCACACTAGTTAAATTTAAAGAAGTATACAATATATTAGTTTAAATTAGCATTTTACTATATTATAAATGTATAATGATATGAATTTTCATTACAGAATCCATCATTTATCATTTAGTTTGCAAATCCTTACTTACATACTTTTTATTAAGTTTATATTTTTTAAAAAAAACTACTGGAATAAAAAAAAAAAAGATACATTAGGTCAAGTAAAAAGCTAAGATACTGGAAATTTTCCTATTAAAAAACTTAGCTTTTAAATTTTCTTTATTTTCTTTTCACGTATTATAATGACAGTAGCAATTTATCAGTAAATAATTTTAAATAATAGCAGTATTCTTCGACATTAATACTTGTTTTTCCCTGTGAAGTTTTATGAAAAAACTAGGAATCTTCTAAGTGCATCAAAAGCAATCCATTTTTTCTGTAATATGCATACAAAAATCAAAAAATATTAGTATATATCCTGGAATGGCCCAGGCTAAACATTGTGAATTCTTCACCTTCGAAAAACTATTTAATGTATTCTTTAATCTAAATGGTGGTATTTAAGTAAAAAAGTTTATATAATTTAAAAATTTATTTCTAAATCAATAAGAAAAATAAAATACTTTTTCGTTAATTGTTCTTTAACCCTTTTAGACCCAGTACCCTTTAAAGTTGAAATATTAACAAAAAAATTTGTAGGTTGTCTATTTAAGCTTATATAAGTATACAGTGAAAATTTTGTAAAGACTGCATGCATCATTTCGATTTTGTGGGTGTTTCATCACATGGAACACTGCGCCGCAAAGGTTGTAAAAAGCAAGCATTGCAGTGAAGCCCGTATACACTAAAATATTTTTGTATATGAATGGGAAAACAATGCATTACACTTGCATAGCAGATTTTGCGTGATCAAGATTTAACGTTAAAAATGGATATCATTCCCAGGAAAAGGATTAGAATTGTTATCCTGCATACATCTGTAAGTGATGGATATTGCTATAGCAATTGGGAAACCCGGTGTTTCCAGGAATACTAATTAGAAGAATTTAGGGGTGTCTCTAACATGAAAGTGCAGACACAAATTCAAGACAACAACTTGAAATTTCTTGCAAGAAATAAAATGCCTCCTTGTAAAACAATTATAGATCTTCAAAAAGAATTATTAACCATTGGTTTGCGAGTCAATTCAGCAACAGTTAAGAGAAGGCTTACTCTAGCTGGAGGATGCACAAGAACATGTATCACAAAAGTTTTTTAACACCTGCAATGATGGAAAAAGATTTGAATTGGGCTAGGAAATATGGACGACAAAAGACTACAAGAAGTTTGTATTCAGCGATGTGATGTGATGAGTTTAAAAATATTTTCTTACATTTTCATATTTTGATTGAAAAATTACTGTTTAGTTGTCTCATGTGTGGCAACTTTTTTTTAAATCTATAATCTGACACTGGAAATTAAAAAAAGGTTTAAAATTGCAACACAAAAAACAACTAAACAGTAATTTTTCAACCAAAATATGAAAAGGTAAGGAAAAAATTTTGTCAAAAAGAATAGCCATTTTTCTCATAATTTATTAAAGTAGGTGAAAAATCAGATGAGAATAAGAATGATGCTATAATTATTAGAATGTAGTAAAATTTGGATGTAATTTTATATTTTTGATAAGATGGTCATTTCCTTATGTTTATCTTTGCTGACAACTACTTCATAAAAGGTGTGTGTGTGTGATAAACAAAATTTTAAAATTCCCATATTTCACATTTAAAAAATATCAATGCAGTCAGCCACTTTCTTCACATCAATGGAACTCTAAACCAGACCTAGTCAGAGATGGCAGATTGAGTAACGTGTAGGGATCCATACCAACGCCAAGAAAACTTGAATCAGTCAACTTGTCTACCTCAGTTTTCCCGATTTTCTTGCCCAGATAACTAGGCAATGAAAATGGACCTATTTTAAAAATTTACTAATTTAGTTTTACATTAGCAGTTAAATACAAAATTATAGGAATTAATTTCAATGAATAAAACTGTTTACAACAAAACAAAATTTCAATTTTAGAATACTTGCTGAATACACAAGAAAATTGCCCATCATTCATTTTCAAAGATTTGAGAAGTCTTTCCCCCTAATCAGTGCATTTTAAAGAAAAGATTTAAAAAATGCCTCACATACAAATAGAGTTAATAAAATATTTCAAAAATAAATATTAACATAAACTGTGGTTTTTACATTCTCAAATTTAACTTAAAAGATTAGTGTGCTGTCAAAATAAAAGTTGGTTGTTGGTGGATTGGTTTCTATGGCACAAGTTCCAAAAAAGGGTAAGCTGTGTCATAGTTAAAATAAAATCTTGATTAAAAATAGATAATTGTAAACATAAAGATATACATTTTAAGTTTCATCCTCTTAAAAAACATACTGAGAAATCGCTCCAACTAAACATGAAGGTTAAAAAGAATTAAATTCATATTAATTCTTACTAGAAAGCAAAATTTTCATAAAACAGCAAAACTTAGTATCAAAATCTAGTACAAAAGAATTGTTATATATATAAAATTTTAAGATAAGTTATTAAAAAATTAATTTTAAAAAAACTGTTGGGATTTCTTGTTAATCAAAATTTTTTTTATCCATTTTTCAAGATTTGCTACTTCTGACAGATTCTTCGAAGACACACATCAATTTATTCCTATTTGATAGATAAATAATGGCTTTATTACTTCAAAGGTTTGGTTGGTTTGTCGCTCAACGGTCATTTTTGGCACACGATGGCTAATTAGACCGGGACCTACAGTTTAAGGTGGATTCCAAACCACTACGAACAACACTGCCCAATGTGGGATTTGAACCCACGAACTGCTAAAGCGAAGGCAAGAGCGCTAACTTTTCTGCTGCCAGTTCGGCTATTATTTAAGAGGAATTCAGACACGTTTTACAAACTGAAACTGAATAACCCATTACACTTGAAGAATGTATACAATTTGATACATTTACGGCAAAACAATTTTTTTTTTTTAATGACATAAAAACTGACTTGATTCATTGCCCCACATAAAGATTTCAAATTTCTTTTTCAATATCTAAGATAAACAAATCATTATTTTCTTAACAAATTTGCTTCTTTTGGAATTAATAACAATTTTCAGTCTTCAACTCTCTTAAAATCCTTGGAGATCCTTAATCCTTGGAGAATCCTTAATCCTTGGAAAAAATTCTTAATAATCTTGTGATTACTTCCTACGTTTTCAATTGAATTTTCAGAAAAATTATTTCTTCAAGGGAAATCACAAATCAAATTTATAATGTGAAAGAGAATACACACAAGTAATAAATTTTTTGATTTTTACAGTGTGAAAAGATTGGTTAGAGTTTAATACTCTAGGAATAAGAGAGAAGATTTTTCAAAATCTGACCACAAACTCTAGAACTTCACAGGTACATAATTTTAAAGAACTTTTGATGTAATCAATATTAAATGTCTATTCTTCTACAACAAGAAAACTGTTCTGTTTGTAAAAGCCATGACAAGTATGTTGAAATAAAAGAAAAACGGGATAAATAAACTTAAAGTATGAACATTTAGATCTGACACTTAATTATAAATCATTACAAATATTGTTTTCCAAGTTAAGCATTAAATCCACAAAGTATTATGCATAAAAATTCAAATGACGTATTACTACTATAGGATATTCAAAAAATTTTCTTAGAAACCACTTATTTTGAAATCCCTTCACAAAATCCTATTCTGTTACCTCAAAGTGGTGTGAGGGTGTACACAGGTAGCACAGCTGATGTACGTCTGGAACGTAAACTTGGTTTAGGCACCTGGTAGGGTCACCCATGAAGAGAAGGCTGTGCTAATACACCTGGCTAATACAGAAAGGTAACCGTATCCAAGGTGTTAGGCTCTATGCTGATGGATGAATGGCACCAGGGTTATGGTGTCACTAATGGGCCTCTCGTGGAACAAAGAAAAACCTCATTCTGTATTTGCCTTCCACCTGCACAGGGAGGCTATGCAGGTGGTGACTATATTTCTTCCCAGTTCCTAGGTCACGTATGGATGACAAAAACAAAAAAATAAAAAAGGATTGTATAAATCTTCTGGTGTTATCAGCCGGCGAAACATTTACTAACAAACAGATTCCCGGCAAAAAGGAGAGCACTAGCAATCTGGCTGCTGGAGGAAGTGGAGTTACCACAAGGCAGCACAGACACCACAGTTGGAGAATCAGGAGTTCTCAAAATCACAAAGACACAATATAAGGTGTTGCAATACAGCAAGGGTGCCACCCAAAAAGGCAAATTATGGTGCCTATACTGGTTTGGATTGGGGAACCTTCAAAATTCTCCGGGACCCAAACCAGAAGGATATACAGAGCATTGAAGAGATGGAAGTTGTACAAGAAGGTGCAACTTCCTCTCAAGTAAATCCTTTCCTACTTCTAGTAAGGAAAGTGAATTACCTAACATTGATGAACTGGATTTAGATTCTGGTTCTGATATAACCCTGCAACCTAGCTCTCCTCTATCTGAGAGTGAGATAGAAAAGGTTTTGTAGGAAACTCAAGTAAATCCCCTACTTACGGAGACTTGGGAAGCATTGCTTCTTCTTGGCTTCTTTGGGTGCCACATTGGTAAGTGTCATTAAAGTAGCACAGATTAACCTTCATCATAGTCGATCAGCTTCAGCTATTCTTAGCAAGATGACTAGAGGGGAGGTTGACATTGTTTTAATTCAAGAGCCATGGACTTGCAATGGTTCTGTTTTGGGCGTACATGTTCAGGGTTTTTTAATATTTTACGATAAATGCTGTTTGAGACCAAGGGCATGTACTGCTATTAGCAACAAATTAAATGCCCTCATTCTGGTCAATTACATAAATGGGTATAATGTTGCTGTAAAAGTATCCTGTTTATTGCAAGGAATCAAAGATGAAATCATCTTCGTCTTCATATCTTCCTTTCGAAGATAAAGACACATTTAATGTGCAAATTGTCAGTCTTCTAAATTATAACAATTTGAGTAAGAAACTCATCATTGGATGCGATGCAAATGCTCACCATACTATCACACTATGTGGGGAAGTAGTGATTGCAACAGACGTGGTGAGGATCATTTTGTATTATAATCTATTTATTCTTAATAGAGGTAATGAACTCACCTTCATTTTGTATTATAATCTATTTATTCTTAATAGAGGTAATGAACCCACCTTCATTGCTATAAATAGAAGAGAAGTCATTGACATCACTTTATGTAACAGTAAGTGTGCTGATTTTATTAAAGATTGGAAAGTGTCTGATGAGATAAGCTTATCTGATCACCAATACATTAGCTTTTCTGTTTTAGGAGCAAACAGACTAGAGGTGGTAGGTAGGAATCCACAAAATATTAACTGGGGTTCCTACAGAAAAGATCTAGAAGATTTCCTCTAGGAAGGTGACTTCGGTAAGTTATCTTTGGTAACATATTTGGAGTTGGCCGTTGATCACATGCAACATGCCATTCTCCAAGCATACAATCAAAATTGTGAAGTCAGCAATACTTGCTCTCCAAGGTTAGTTCCTTGGTGGTCTAAAGAATTAAGTAAATTGCGAAAACAATGTAGAAAGCTCTTTAATAGAGACAAAAAGAATGATGAGTGGCAGAAATATAAACTGGCACTTACCACTTATAATAAAGCTATCAGGAATTCTAAAAAGAATTCTTGGCCAAATTATTGCACTGACATTAAAACTATGTCTACTACTGCAAGACTCGTTAAAATAATGTCTAAAGACAGGAACTGCTGTCTAAACACTCTTAAATTGACAAATGGTAAATTTTCAGAATCTGGGACAGAGACACTGGCTGAACTCTTCAGAGTTCACTTTCCAGGTTCCAACAAAATAAATGAAAATCTTAATTTTACACTCTCTACATCAAATTGTGGTAGAAGTAAATGGGATGTTTCCAAAAATATCATAACTTATGATCGAACAAAATGGCCAATAATGTCCTTTAAACCTTTTAAAACACCAGGAATGGATGGAATTGTACCTGCTCTGCTTATTGAGAGAGTCCAGTGCATTGCTCCAATACTCTGTAGAATTTTTAGGGGAAGTATAGCCTTTGGACATATACGTATGGCTTGGAGGCATACAAAATTAATTTTTATCCTTAAAATAGGGAAAGATAATTACTATGAAGCTAAATCTTTTAGACCTATCAGCTTAACATCTTTTCTTCTAAAGACAATTGAAAAGCTGATAGACAGATATATTAGAGAAGTCTATTTAGTGGAAAAACCACTTTCTGACTCTCAATATGCATATCAACTTGGTAGATCCACTGACAGTGCCATCTACAATATATCATTCATTTTGGAGAAGAACTTTAAGGCTAAGGAACTTGCTTTAGCAGTTTTCTTAGATATTGAAGGTCCCTTTGATAAGATACCCATTAAAACTATTTTACAATCTCTTGCTAGAAAGAGAGTTAATGACACAATCTGTTCTTGGATAGAAAATCTACTCAATAACAGATTTGTCAGTTCCTCATTTTTAGGTGAAAACATGATGATCCCAGCCAAAGTTGGTTGTCCACAGAGATGGGCTCTTTCACTTCTCTTATGGTGCTGTGTTGTAGATTCCCTTTTAGAGGTGTCAAAAAAAACCCAGGCATAACCACCATTGGATATGCAGATGATTTAGTTATAATCGTCAGAGGTAAGTTTGGTGAAACAATCTATAGCATTATGTCCAACACCCTCAAACAAACAAGTTGAGACTTGGTGCAAAAAAGGCTTTCCTGTAAATTCTCAAAAAACCATATGGTAGCCTTCACAAAGAAAAAGAATCAATCTGAAAAAGATAACTTGTTTTGGTCAAGAGTTAACTTGTTCCAAAGAAGTGAAATTTTTAGGAGTATTTTTTGACATACTAATGAACTTAAATTGGAACAAGCACTTCAAAAGTTATATCCATATATTCCCAGCTTTTATTTCTTTAATAATTCAAAAGTTTTTCATCCCTTGCTTATTTTATAAGTTAGCTGATTATTTGAGCTTTCAAAGAGAAGAACATAATTACTAACATAACTAGTCTCGTCACATTAAGTACCAAAATTATGTTAAGATAATCCTATAAGAATCTACTTGATTGAAATATTTTTACATATTGATTCGAAGGAAATTTTATACTTAAATGAAATTTATCTCAAAATAATTTTTAATTAAAATCATTACTTACAAATTTTCAAGTATGAAATCTATCCTCAAGAAACATGTACCTATGTAAATGACATTGGGGGAAAAAAACCTAAACAAAAACCTTGCTGTGGAGGATATAAAAACATTCCCAGATTTCTTGCAAATTTAACATAATTATAAGTAATAAAATTTGTAGAATCAAACTTATCAACTAAATTTAAAAAATGACCTTTAATTTAAACACAGGTCATTAAAATTATTTTAAAGAAAAGGAAGAACAGAATAACAAATTTTTTTTATATTAAAATTTTATTAAAAACATAACAGAAAAAGTCTAGCATAAGTTTTTCACTTGCGCCACAAACAGCATAAAAAATACTAAACCGAAATTAAAACTTACATTTGATAAAACGCCCTTTTCTGTCCCTTGGTCTGCTTGATAAATTATTTCCTAAAAAGATAAAAGGAATTTTGTTATCATGGAGACACGGTAAATAGGTAAAGGAAATATTTGTTATACTGTAGCACAAAACAATATTTATTAGACAATTAATTTAATAAGAACAGCTTGAAAAATGAATGTTTAAATTAATGTGTCATATTAAGTAATCTTATAACAATCATCTTTAAAAGCAGAAAACCAATCTCACACAAAACTATTTAAGGAACATGAAAGGAAGCATAGAATTTTTTCATTTAATTTAAAAAATAATGTAGATACACAGGCTTGTAATATAATGTATATACACATATCCCCATTTCCAAATAATTATTTCAGTAATAACTAGCCAAATCATTTCAAATTAAAATTTAATGTAATCTTAGGTACACTTTACAACTGACTGAATGTATTATTTTGTGTCAAACTGCTGATATCTTTACTTTAAACCACTGCAAAAATAACTTCATAAGTAAATTTAAGACACAGATATAAAAACTATTTTCGGCCAATGTTTGTTAAAGTTTTTAAAAAATATTATGAAAACTTAAAAAAAAAAAATTTTTTTTATTTAACTTTGGAGTTTTAATAAGAATAAAATTTTTCATACAGATAGTCTTTCTTGATATTTTAAAATACAATTTAATTTTAAAAAGAATGTACAGTGTGATAGCTGATTAGAGCAAAAAATTAAATTAATACAAGTTACTAATTTATATATAAATAACATGGACTTTTCAAACATAAAATGCTGGTTTTCTTTGATTTTACATAATTCAACGAGAAACATTTTTATTATTCAGTTAAAGCAATATGCTAATTTTTTAGAAAAAATACTTCCTTCATAGTGCAGAAGTTATTTCATGCTTACAAATTAATATAATCTAAATTATTTACATTAAATTTATTTACATCATATCTAATCATATCAGAAAAACCAATTCAAATATTTACAGAAGAAAAAATGTGAAGGACACGTGAAAAGTGAGAAAACAAGCAAATTACCTTTTCGGGTGAAGTTGGAATTTTTAGTACCAACAGGCTGTGGAAGAACAGGAATTTCATCAGCAACCTGGTCAACATCACCTTAATAATTATGAGCAAAATATATTATTAACAGTTTATTAATCTTATCGTGCATAATTTTAATAAATTTAACTTTTACAAAAAAAAAATTTTAAATCAATAAACAGAATATTTTTCTTTGAGCATGTTCAAACAAATATCATTTGTTACACAATAAAATTCTATTCTATTTCAAAATAACTTCACTAGTTTCTATAAGTTATGCTTGAATTGACTGATTATTAAGAGTCTCTACCAATGTCAACATGTTATTCTTAACAGCTGCCCTGACTTGTGACTATTCAAAGATGAGGAGTTTGGTTTGCTTTTTGCTCAATTGTAATTCTCTACACATAAGGGCTCATTAGACCCTATCCTAGAGTGGATTGTAAATCATTACAAGCATGTATTGGATTAATGAATTGACAGAAAATTTATGCGTTATCCCAGATGACTTGCTTCATTTTTTAATTTCTAATGACTTGAGAGAAATAATTCTTGTTAATTAAAAATTTTATTAATTTTTTAAATTTTTTTTAAAAAATCCAGTGAAAGAGCTTTAAATTAAACCAGAAAAAGTAAATAAAATCTTATTTCAGCTCACATTATACTCAATAAAGTATAGATTAACACAAATTTTCAGTGTGGATAAATACTAAAAGAATTTTTAAACTTAATTCAATCTTAGTCAAAAAAAGGTTCCTAAAATTGATCTTATTTATACAATTATTAGTGTTGAAAAATGTTAAATGAAACATTGGCTTTATGATGCTTTAATCATCTAAATTTAGTAATTTTTCATAAAAAGACATTTCATTATGATTTTTTAAAAATTAACTTAAATAACTGAAACTAACGATTTCAGCGTTTTTAAAATTTCATTATTGTTGTAAAGTACATTCTTGTATAGGATTGGTAATTAATGGGACGAAAAATTTTAAAATAATTTATAACCATTACAAATATCCATCTAGAAGATAAAATTGCAAACCAAGGAGATGCTTAAATTTAAGTGCAGGAAAATTGAATATGCAGCTTCTAAATCTTATTATAATAAATATAACAATTAAAATTACTGAATACCTTAAAAAATGTTGTACTTGGCTTTTTTTTTTTTTTTTTTTTTGACCAGTAGAATTTTACGCATTGTTTTTAAAAGCTAAAGATGCCAAAGTGGTTAACAAATAATTATGGTGGTCTTAAATTATGTAATTTTCAGTCTCTAATGCATATTAATTTTGTTCGTCTTGTCTCCCCCTTTCATTTATAATGTGATTATTTTGGTAAGAATTTTAAAGTGGATATTACAAGCTAAAGAACACTTAGAGAATATAATGAAAGTGCACTAAAGCACATAGTTGATGGAAAACAAAAATATTTCATCTGAAATTAAATTTGCAAGTTAAAATCAGAGAACTGCTTATTAAAACAACTGTCAAAAGCCATCCTGTGCTGACATTGTATCAAATTAGATAGTTCAGTAACAAATTTTTGGTATCCTGTATCAACATTACCAAAATAGCATTAGTTCACATTTTCCAACTGAATGAGATTTGAAGCTAACTAACAAAACATTTGTTTACTAAGTTCATATTTATTTCAAAGAATTGCTAACCATAGTTTAATGATTTAGTTACTAATACACAATTATTTCATAAAGCACTTACAATACTTCAGAATGTAAGTGGTTGATTGTGTATTCATAATACATATGTATTTAAGCTCTTAACAATCCAAGGGATATGGTATGCTTTTAAGTTTAATATCACAGATTACTTGTAAGTACATGACCCTTGCTTAAGCATTACTAGATGAAGCATTAGCTTCAGTCCTCAAATTAATTTTTCACTTTAATTATTGTTGAATGCATGCTTCATCCAAATTTATATTGAAAGTTGCAATATTAAAAATTATTAGAAACTTCTCAACTCTGTTACATACTTTTATACATCAACAATGTCTCTGAAACATTCTGAAAGATAACTTTGTAATTAAGAAAACAAAAATACATAAATTATGCATAAACTCAAGTTTTTAAAATTTTTATTAATTATAATTACATTAGTATTTATAATTAATAAAAATTTTAAAAACTTGAGTAAATTTTTATTAATTATAATTACATTACATTAATTACATTAGTATTACATGTATTGTCAATTAATGAAACAGCCAATTTTTATCATACTTACTACTGTCAGATGAAATTATCCTTTTCCTCTTAAAAGGGGGGCATATTTCATCTTCACCTTAAAAAGAAATGGGAAGTTTCAATAGGCTACTTTTTTAATTATAATTACAACAAATAATATTTATGTCAACTGATGAAACAATTCAACATCAGTTTTTATCATACTTACTGCTGCTACTATCAGACGATGAAATTAACAGCCTCCTCTTAAGAGGTGGTCTTATTTCACCCTTGCCTAAACAAAAAATAAATAAAAGAAATGGGAAGATTCAATATGTTATTATTTTATTAACTATAATTACATTGCAAATGTCAATGGAACAATTCAAAATACATCTTTAACATACTTACAACTATCAGATGATGAAACATCATCTTCACCAACATCTTCATCTAAACAGGAAAAAGAAATTACATGTGTTTCAATATTCTACGTAAATTTATATGTCAATCATCTGCAAATGCTAAAAATATGTTGTTTTGTTCAGAAAAATTTTAATGCAGAGCATACTTTTATCTAAAAATTAAATTTTACAGTAACTTTAATTGCACAGTCATTATTAAATAGTACGATCTTGCTAGCTAGATAAAAGGAAGATATTGGAAGCAGAGTGGAATTCAGTGTAAATAAAGGACATGTGAGGGCTTCGAGAAACATTGTAGTCACTGTCGTAAGGCTGAGACAGATTTATCCAACATCCAAAAAGCCATGATCGTTGGCTTTCAGGCCAAGTATACAAGCCTTTCCAAACTGACTTAGTTTGTGAACTGTTCGCATGTTACCATAGTAAAAGTGCACAGTAGAAGGCAAAACGGGATTGTCCAAAATCAGCAACGTGGTGTACCGTGGCCAAAGATGACATGGGTTAATGATGGTTGCACAGATGCATTTAGTACTGTAGATATGCTACTATTGAGCAATTGACCGCCCAGATGAACCAAGGTGGTACCAACAGCATCTTTCAGACTAATATTCAGCAAACATACTTCGTCAACGTCTCCAAAGCAGATGCTTGGTTCATATATTTATGCTGACTGCTGTTCATCAACAACAAAGGTGGAATTTCACACAAATACAGTAATTGGTGACTATAAGTATCCACTGAGTGACTATAAGTGGCGCTTTCCAAGGATTTGCGTTTTATGCTCCACTGGTCTAAAACAAATGGACAGATGAACACTGCTTTCAGAGGTTTAACATCATATACACCAAACACCTTGCAACCATTGCCAGAACAATCCAGGCTGGAGGCAGGAGTATTATGATCTGTAGAATATTTTCCTGCCACTCTCTCATCATTGTGGAAAGCACAATGGATCAATACAAGTAGGCATTAAACCTGACATACTATGTCCCCCCAATAAGTTCATTGTTTTTCCACACAATGGCATCAAGCAGTGGGATGATGCAAGGTGCCATACAGCTGGCAGTGTACATGCGAGGTTCAAAGAGCACCTGGACGAATTTAATTTTCTATCCTGGTAACTTCCCGGAGGTAAATCCAATTGAGAAAGTGTGGAATCAGGTTGATCACAACATGGATCATCACCTGCATTGTCTAGCACCTTGTAAGTTTCACATCAAAGCATTCTGAAAAAGGAGGCTTTAGACCGGTGATCACTCAAATGGGACTGGACTGTGTTAACCACAAGTATATAAGATTTTTTTAAAAAATCAAAAGCATAAATATATATTTAAATGAATAGCTATAAACATGAAATAAAAAGAAATATATAGTTAATTTGATTACACATTATGCATACTACTTTAAAAACAGATATTTTTGAATAATTAAAAATACTGAACTATATAGTATATAAATTATTATTGTTAATTATTCAAAAATACTAACAATAAATAGTAAAATGACAGATTCAAACAAATAGTTTACAATACTGCGAAAACTTGAAAAAAAATTATGCATAAGTAAAGTGCAAATGCTGAAATGTCTTAAATTTTATTTAATCAAACAATACCTGTCTTACAAGTTCTAACAATACCTTTGTTCTAACAATCAAACAATACCTGTCTTACAAGTATAATGAATTGATTTCTCATATAATGGATACTAAGTAAGCTTAAACAGCTCATACTTTCAAATGAATTTGTTACTATTTGTGAATAACATTAATATTGATTGAGAACAAATATTCATTTTAGCAATTCTGTTTCTTTAAAAGTCTAATACAATAATTTTTAACCAGCACTTTCAATTCTTGAGCAAATTATCTAATATTTTATGGTTTTTCTGAAAGAAGCAAGTAAATGTAAGATTGTAACTAGATAACATCAAAAAGCATTCATAACAATTACCAGTTTCCCAAAAACAATTGTAGCAAATTTCTATGCAGAATTGTTTTTGTATTCGGTTTTGATCATTTACAGTACTAAATTTCAAGTTTTTTCCAAAAAAAGTTACCTCTGATGGCTATTTAAAATATATTTAAGCTTGTTTCATAAACTTTGTTTCACACAGTTTTGCACTGCAGAAAGAAGTTTATAAGGAAAACTTAATTGTAATTACCATGTACACCTCTCTGCAATACCTAATGTTACTTGTTAAGGTACTTCCTTATAACATTATGTATTGAATATTTATAGAAAAATTTAAGTAGTCTACTAATCAGTATTAAAACAATAAGATTTACAAAAGAACAATGGCCAAATTATACTATAAACAATTTCTCTCAGCACATTTACCAGGTAAATCATCTTTTGGAAGGACTTTTCATAAGTTAGTGGAACATACTTAAGAATCTTACGAGGAAACCATAGAAAATTTTGAAGCACCTATTCTGATATATCTTCAGGAGATTTAAAGTTAAATTTCATAAATAGTTTTGTTACAGCAGATTTCATAAGCAGTTAAAACTTAAGATCACAAAGGGTACTTACTCAAAATCAGTTCAATATGTAACAATTTTCGATTATATTGCTATTTCCAACATACAGATACTAAAATTGCCAGAGAATCTTAGAATTCTTTTTTATTGACAAAAAAGGTGTTAACAACTTCAATTTTAAATGATACAGAAGTTGCCCATTATGTTCTGAATGTAAATCATTTAAACTCTGTTGCTCGGAAATTATTCAGACGAGGACCTTAACTGTTATTAGCTATATTGTAGTTGTTAAATGAAATAAATTATAGTATGTATTATTAAAACTATTTTGAAAGGTGAATAAAAGAACAATTCATTTAAAAGAAAAATTAATTTCTGCACTGTTTCTGTCTGTCTTAATCTTATTGAATGTATTACAAGACTTATCTTGGATGGTTTCATTTGTTTGTAATCAACGGTCATATTTTGTACACGAGGGCTAATCAGAACAGGACCTACAATTTAAAGTGGATTCCGAACCACTACAAACATCCATGACTTAGGTGGGATTCGAACCTATGAACTGTTAAAATGAAGCCAAGAGTGCTAACTATTCAGCTGCAAGCTCAGCGACTCATCTTGGAGGAAACCTTTATTTTAATATATAGGTTACATAGAATAATCAAAAATCAGAAATGTTTGAATTTATTTTACATAAAAACAATTTTAAAGTTAAGTTTTTATGTTAAATGTATATTAAATAATTAATTCAATTAGATTATAGCTAAGAATCGAACTTTTAAGTTCAAAATTCATGTTATTTATTGTTTAATTTGAAAATCAAACCTAAATTTTTGGTATTGGATGGGATTTTTGATATTTACATTATTCTAATACTGTCGTAGCAAAATAGAATTTTCTTGTTAAAATTTCAAATAAAATAATACACATAGTAAAAAAATATCAATATATTAAATTTACTGTATGACTGAATGTGTAATTAAAGACTTTCTTTGAATATACACTTCAAATAGAATATTTAATTTTTCATACATTTTTAATTTTTAGTGAGAAAATGTGCACAATAAATGGAACTTAACTACACTCACATCATGGAAGTTTTGCAGTTAAATATTTTAATACACTTTATTTTTTTAAAAGTGTTCCAGATAGTAATCAAGATTTTAGAATGTTTATAATTGTAATTAATAATTATATACAAAGTTATTACATATTATATAACAATTTATTAAAATTTGTTAAATTAAAATGCATCTACTGAATACGCTATTAAGACTCACCTCCAAGTGTAAAAAATTTCTTTTAAAATTATCTAATAAACATTTTACTTAGTAATTTAAAATATATTTATCTACACTGTTTCATAAATGAAACATTGGTGAATTAATTTTGACAAAATATTAACCGCAAATCGATATTATGCATTTTACAATTAAATAGAATGAGAATCAAAACATTAAAAGAAAAATACGAAAATGTAATGCTAATATTTAACGTTTGCAAAATTTCTAAAATATTTTTTAATCTTGGATATTTTTTTAAAAATATTTTTTGAAGTCAAAAGAATATGACTAATACGCAATCATGATTCTCAATTTTATTTCAAATTAAGCAAATGTAAACTAAAAGTTTATTTAAAATAGAATTTTTTTAAGTTGAATTATAAAAAATTATAAATATGACTATTAATAAAAATTTTAGATAAAAAAGGATTATTCTAAGTGTATGGAAGTCATAAAATAACTATTAGTATGTCTAACAGCATACATCAAACTTAATGGTATGCTCTAATTGAAAACTAAAGAATGATATACTTCATCAAATTTATTAAAGTATGAATAGAATAAATTTTTATTTACATCATTTAATTTGTATAATTGATTTTTATTCTAGCATATGAAATTAAACAGTTTTAATACTATATTTTTATTATATGTACTCATAATTCTTTTACAACATGTATTTTAAAAATTCTGCACTTTCCATAATTTTCAAAATATTACACTGATTTGAAAAACAAATCAATTTCTAGACAGACTTTTCTTACCCAGAAACTCTAACAAGCCATAGTTTTTCTTAAAGATGCATCTTGCTATGCTTGAGATAAAAATATTTACATGAGATGAAGTTTGTAATATTTTTACAATGGTGCCAGTAGTATCTTGTGTTAAACAGCGGATGTTTGGTTGGAATAAATAAAATATGGATATTTTACTTTATTGGACCAAAGTCACAGAAATTTAAAGTTCTACTAAACACATGCTTTATAATTAGATTCTGACTGTTACTTTTTGATGCAATTTGTAAATCACAAATTTATTGGTATAAAAACCTTTATTAAATAGATAAACAAGCTTATTTGTCATATCAGAGAGACAGAATTTTTCTTTCATTCCAATCTGTAACTCCAGCAAAACTTTTGCATAACATCTATATCATTACTTATTAACTGCATTCTTTATAACACAAGAAGTTAAAAAATAGATAATATTAATTTTTTTAATGATGTTCATTTAAAATTTGACATTCAAAAAGTATACCTTATTAAATATATTTCTTGAATGCCAAAAATTAAAAAAAATGAAGCTAATTTTAGAAGAAGAATTTTTTAATTAAGTAAAAATTTTAAGGAATGATGAAAAAAATATTTTTATCTTCACAATTACTTGCATTTCAAGTAATTTTATATATCAAGTACAAACTAGTTTTCAGTGTATTTTTATACAAATAGAAAATGAAAAGAAATCTTATTTAATTGAAAAGTTTACACAGATGTAATTGAAAAAGTAAAAACACTGATATTTCATTTTATACTATTTCATTTTTCTCAGAAGTCAAAACTAACCTTGAATGAAACGTTTGTTTACATAATTTTTTTTTAATTACATCCTTATGTTGCCTCTTTTGAGCATAATAAGTCTTGCAGTCCAATAAAGAAAAGAAATATCTCCAGGAGTGGAGAGCGTCTAGAAATGTGAAGAGTGGGCTTCCTGGAGGGCAGAACATTTCCAAAGATGCTCACCATCCATGTCAACATGTTCCCTACATAAAATGCAGTTGGGTGAATCCACAAGCCCTATGTGATATAGATGTTTCTGGAGAAAATCATGCCCAATAAGTAACCTGAAGTAGAAGACCCCTATAGATCTAGGTATATCTCTGGGGGTACACGAGGTCAGCAGGGTCCTCCAAGAAATATCAACTGCATTCTCTTTGTAATAAATTTTTTGCTGGTGATGCATAACCCGTTTTAGAAGAAGGTTGACATTTCTCAGGCCAGTAGGAGTATCTGGAGGATTTAAAAAAGAAGCCTCTTTCGCGAGATTGTCTGCTTTTTCATTACCAGGCAAGCCGAAAAGGCTAGGAATCCATTGTAAAGTAATTTCCTTTCCCGCAGACACTAAAGTGTTAAGGATGGTCTTACAGTTAAATTTTATAGATGCTTACATAAAGAGTTTAATATATTTAAAGACATTAAACTTAATTATAAAATTAAAATTTTACTACAGGCAGAAATTTTAATTGCTGAATGCAATAAATAAGCAAATAATAACTCACAGTACAGTGGAATTTCAGAAATTTACAACGCTTATATTTGCTTATGTCTCATATTTATTCTTTTGAACATATCAGAAAATAAAATTTATACAAATAAATATTATATAGTTACATATTTAGAACAAATTGAATTATTTAAAATATTTTATGAAAAATATTCAATTTTTAGCACTTTAGGACAATTATCCTCAATGTCTCACTATAAACTGTTGAAGATGCTCTGTCCTGTAAATATTAAAATATAGATATTTTTATCTTTAGATATGAATTTTGGTTTGAATTAAAAAATTAATGAAAATTAATATGGCAACATAAGAATTAAAAATACATACAAATTTAGAATTAATTTTACAATTTTCAATTAAAAAAAAAACTCTTCTCTCTATTAAGCTGAACAACAATATTTCCATATTGATGGTAATGACTCATAATACAATCAAAGTTCTGAAATATATTTAATAGCAATATTTTTAATAAACTCATTGCATTATAATGCATCTTGAATTTAATGGCTAAAAATTTTAATGTTTTTTAAAGATATTTCAAAAATTTTTCAGAGTTACATTTTGAATTCAAAAAAATATTTTTACTAAAATTAATTATACAAGAGACAAACTTTTACTTCCATTAGCAGAATTCTCTGTAAACTAATTAAATCTTTTAATAGTTTCTGTACCATGATCTTTATAATCATTGATAATCATATCAACAGTTTAAATGGAAAACAAAAAACAAAACCTATACTTAAACTTCAACATAAAATAAAGCATTAACATTTTTAATACATACAAGGAAAAATTGATAGAACAATAAGTTACCCACAATTTAAAGAAATTATTCATTTAGTTAATTTGATACATTCTTTAACAAATAGTAATCAAACATTGAACTAAAAATATATATTTTTCATTAAGGTATTCAATAAGCCTTTTCACACACAATTGAAAACGTTAACTTAAAATTTTCAACTAAAATAGGATAACGTAGTAAAATTAAAAAGAAATATTTAAAGAAACAAATATGAAAAATGATTAAGTCTTTCTATAGTCATATTTAAAATATTAATTTGGTGTAAAATATCCTATTAGAAGCTTATTCATAAGCAAAGTAAAATCCATCTGTATATTATTCACAGCCAATATAAAACCATTTTGCATACATTTATTTCAATAATATATCAACTAAAACTAGATTAATAATATAATGAACTATATTATAATTAGCACATTACATGGGAAATGAATAAATTAAACTAATCATTATAGTTGAAATTAAAAGTATTCAAAAACGAATTCTAGAAAATTAGACTAACAAAAAATCAATTCAAATTTTTTAAAAAAAAAAACTGCAATTTTTTTTAAATATTAAAAATTATTTCCATGAACTGAGGAGTTACAAAAATAGCAATCAATTTTTTTTTCATAATATTTTTATCAAACTAATTGTGTATAAAAGATAAACATCTTATTCTGTGATTATGAGAAGAAATACCCTCATATCTTCATTCCGTTTCACCAATAAATCATTGTTTGTTACGAAGATTTTAAAAACTATTAAATAACATTCACTAAAAACTATTAAATAACATTCACTAAATACTATTAAATACATTCACTAAGTAATATTGTCCCTGTGTGGAATATTATACAATATTAATCAATATTCAGAAGATTTTAAAAAAAAGATTTGTACACCATAAATTTACATGAAAAAACTTTAAAAAATATATTTGAATCATAATCTTCTGAAATAATTCACTTCACTATAGTTCCTAAATTGTTTAGAAAAAACTAATTTTCAGAATATTATATAATATTATTTAATACTAGCGGATCAACCTTCAACATTCATAATATTGACCAATATCTTTGTGCTACTTGGGTACTCATGACATACAAAAATATTAAAAATTCTACAAATCTATAAATGTTTATTGCATTATACACATTAATTATAATATATGTGTATGCATATGTACAATGTATTTATATATACATATATATAATGTAAGTACATTACATGTCTAAGTAAATAAACATGCTTACATATATATTACAAGTATGCATTATTTGATAGTTATTTATTGTGTATATTTATTCACAAAGTAATATTGTCCCTGTGTGGAATATTATACAATATTAATCAATATTCAGAAGATTTTAAAAAAAAGATTTGTTATATGTTATTACATGTTTACGTTATTACATGTGCAGCACAACCACCAACAACCACCCAATGAATATTTCCATTGATTGTTTACTGAAGAAAGACTCAAAATTGACATTAAAATATGTTAATTTCTATTAAAACATTTTACAATATAGAAATAAAGCAATCAAAACTGCAAATAAATAGAACAGATCTGAATTTTAACTGCTCAAGGTGAAAGATCCATATACATTGGTAATATTACACACAACAATATCCATTTTTTCACAAAAATGTATTAATTTTCACATTTATATTTTTTTAAAGAAAATTATGAAATTAGTAGAAAATGCAATCTTATATGTTAATCATAATAAATAGGTCAATGAGTACTAAATGAATAAAATTACGTAAAGGTGTTTCCAAACAAGTAATACCTTTCTCAAATTCATTACAATATAGAATTCATTAGATATAGAAATTAAACAGCCTATGTTTTGCATTGAATACACAAGTGAGAGTGCAATTATATGACGAAATGACAATTTCCAGGTAGATTTATTTATTTAAAATCCTAAACTTACGTTTCCTTAACTTCCTTCTAAGCTCATATTCCTCTAACTCTGATTCAGAATCAGAATAACTTTTTCTTTTCTCTAAAATCAAAGTACAAAGTTAAAATAAAAATTTAGAACTTAATAGTTTGAAATATTAAAATATAAAAATACATTATACAATTACATTAAATAAAACACCAAAAACTAAATGTTCCAATTTTTTATAAATTACCCAATATTTTGCCTGGTTAGTTATATTATAAATAGGTATTCTTAAAACTTATTTAATGTAAAAAGCGTTTCAAAAACCATTAGAGGAAATAAAATCATTGTTGGCAAATTCAGATAGAGGACACATGAGAAAAGTTGTTTGCATATAAATGAATCTAATTTAATATTAAAAGTTGCACGAGTCTAAGACAAATAATGGGGAAATGATAGGAATTTAATATTTTTATATTTTGTTCATTGATTACAAGCGACATGCAATTCCATAGGCTGCAAGGAATTATTTAAAGCTCTGCAAAATTTTGATATTGTGTGACTTGTGGAATATAACTCAACTTCTCTCAACATATCTTCTGTCTTGATCCAGGGACCTCTTTAGAGATTTTCTCAATGAGTAGGAAGTAAGTCAAGGGGATACTCTCTTATATTTTATTTAAAATCGCTCTGGAAAGAGTCATCAGAAAATCTGTTGTCAATACAAGGGGCAGTATCTTTAGAAAATCTGTTCAGGTATTGGCATTTGCAGATGAAATCGCACTGGTGGCCAGAAATAAATACTTAATAGATGTTTTAGAAGCTATTGAGAGGCAGGCTAGACCAACTGGACTAATTGCTAATCAAGACGAAACTAAATATTTCCCTGTAACTAGAACCCAATATAACCAAACGCATCTCATAGAGGATTATAAATTTGAAACACAGTTGCTATGTTTATCTTGGTTCATTATTTAATAAAAATGACATTTTCCTAGAATTAAGACAACATTTAGCTGTAATTAACAAAGCCTTTTTAGCCTAAGACATTTATTGAAAAACTTTTTATCACGAAAATAAAGTTACTGATCAATAAGATGATTATTTGTCCTCTTTTGACCTATGCTTCAGACCTGGACTTCAACAGTAAAAGAGAAGAGGCTTTTGGACCTGTTGGAACACAGGATCTTAAGAACTATCTATGGAGGTACAAAAGAAAACAGTGTGTTGCAGAAGATACAAAATAGAAATATACTGATTATAGAAGGAGCCAGACATTGTACATCACATTAAAATACACTGTCTTAATTGGATTGAGCACATTATCAGAATAAAAGACAATAAAACTCTTAAGGAAGTTTTTCATCAGCTCAATAGGAAGACCAAAGCTGAAATGGGTGAATGCAGTCAAGAAAGACAACAGGGTCCTTGGGACTAGAAATTAGAAGAGTTTGTCTGCCAGTAGAGGTGGCTTGAAGAAACTTGTTCAGAAGTCCTTGGCCTATCCTGGGTTGTGGCACACAAAGAATGATAATACTTTTAATTTTTAATATTAAAATTTTAATTTTTGTGCAATTTTTTAAATTAAGATTACTTAATTATAACATATTTATTTTTATCAAAATCTGCAAGAAAAAATATTACCTACAAATAACCTACAAAGAAAGGATCTTTGAAATTCTTATACACTCTTGCATTACCCACCGAAAAGAATTTTAATTTTTATGTGGAATGATATTATATAAGACTTTTACATGGAACAATTCAATAAGAGGAAAAAAACTGATCACATTAATATACAACAAAAATCGATATTTTTCTTAGCAAATGATACTTTTTTCAATTTTGAGTAAAATAAAACTTAGATATAAACCTAAAATTATAATATAATATTTTAAAAATATTGAAATGTTATGAAATATAAATAATTACAAAAAATAATCTCAATACACTTAACTTCAGGAAAGCAACTTTCTTTTACAATTTATATAAAATAAATAACAAAATAATTTATGAATAATCCAACTCATTAAACACATGGAAATTATTTAACAGTCAAAAAAACCAGATTTAGATTTTCACAGTTAAAAAAAAATGAATTTTAAATATGTTTTGAAAAAATGGAAATCCACAATAAAGTTAAAGGGTAATTTTAAGACACATAAATTTGGGTAGAGAGTAGAGATGAATTGAAAGATCTAATAGCTCTCCTAACTCCACTATCGTTATGAAAATTTTTCAAGCACTGCAAAGTTAAAGTCCTACATTATAAAGAATAAAATAGTCTCACTAACTTAAAAATTCTAAAATAAGATAAAATTACATCAGTATACATTATTAATGACAATGAAATTTGTCATTAATAATAAAAATATGATACGCCTCAAAAATGAATGATTGAATATTTTAAAAAATTCAGCTATTAAAAATAAGAAAATTACAGTACATATTTTATTACATTTACAGGTTGTAAATTTAACTCCATATTTTTTAAACATAAATTCCTTTGTGTATCACTGACATAGTAAATAAAAACTTTAGAAAATATGGTTCTATTTAATGGTTGTAATTAAAAGTACATTGGTTAAATTCTTTATACATAATTTATACATCATATTTAACTTATTTATTTAAAATCAGTGTTTTTCTTGATCTTAAGAAATAAAATTTTGTTATACAAAGCAATTATCACATTACACACACAAGTTTAAAAATGTTTCATTTTTAACCATTTAAAGACTTATTTAAAAACAATATTTTTTAAACTAGTGCAATAAAATTTTACATGAAGTCAATAAAAAATACATCACAGAAGTTTATAAAAATTTAAGATTCTTCTTCAAGCTCTCTAGTGCCTAGGAGTGTTCAAGTTTAAAGATAATATGTTCAACTCCAGTTGTGATTGTACAATGGAGTGTGATTAGCTTCTCCATGAACAATTGATGGTGTGAATGTTGGAAGTTTTCAGTACTTCTGCTCTTTCAACACAAGAATATGACCTACTCTCCATCAGAAGTCCTCTTTGATGACAATATACATATTGGGCAGTCGAATGCCTTAAAATAGCTTCAGGTCATCATTCTGTTATGCCATTTAAAATTTCTAATGAAACTGTATTAATAGGAAAAACTTTTCTACTATGAACATAAATTTAATAATAGAAAATTATTTGCTTATTAAAACTACTCTAAACAGAATATAGGACATAAAATTTCGATAATGATAAAAAGTTATGAAAAACAATATTAGTAATACTGTTAAGTATAAAATTTTACTCAAAAAATCAATGTTAGTCAATTTAAAAGAAATGTTGATTTTATGAAACAAACTGACACTCCAAATAAGTATTAAAAATTTTCATTTAAAAAATTTCTTAATTCAAACATTTATTAAAATTTTGCTATTCTAACTTAAATTAAATAGAGTATTTTACAACATTTATCAAAACTCCCAAATTTTTGTCAATATTGCAGAATAAAATGGTAAATTATAAAGCATCAGAAAATATTCAAAATATGATAAGTGTACTTACTATTTTTCAAGGCTTGCTTTTTTGCAATAATATCCTGAATCAACTTTTCCATATTTCTAAAGTAAAAAAAAAAATTTGTAGAACTTCTTGACATAATTTTCTCACTGTAATTTCATTCAATACGTTTTAATTTATTATTTAAGACAGTAACATTTATAAGCACGCCCCAGTTAAATTTAAAGAAGTATACACAATAAATTAGTTTAAATTAGCATTTTATCATACTATAAATGTATAAAGATATGAATTTTGATTACAGCATCCATCATTTATCATTTAGTTTGCAAATCCTTACTTACATACTTACATTAAAAAAACAACTACTGGAATAAAAAAAGATACATTAGGTCAAATAAAAAGCTAAGATACTGGAAATTTTCCTATTAAAAAACTTACCTTTTAAATTTTCTTTATTTTCATGTATTATAATGACAGTAGCATTTTATCAGAAAATAATTTTAAATAATAGCAGTATTCTTCGACATTAATACTTGTTTTTCACTGTAAAGTTTTATGAAGAAACTAGGAAGCTTCTAAGTGCATCAAAAGCAATCTATTTTTTGTATAGTATGCATACAAAAATCAAAAAATATTACTATATATCCTGGAATGGCCCAGGCTAAACATTGTGAATTCTTCACCTTCGAAAAAATATCTAATTTATTCTTTTATCTAAAATGGTGGTATTTAAGTAAAATAGCTTATATAATTGAAAAATTTATTGATAAATCAATAACAATAAAATATTACTTTTTCATTAATTGTTCTTTAACCCTTTCAGGTGCACTACCTTTTAAAGTTGAAATATTAACAAAAAATTTGTAGGTTGTCTATTTAGGCTTATATGAGTATACAGTCAAAATTTTGTAAAGATTGCATGTACCATTTCGATTTTGCGGGTGTTCCATCACATGGAACACTGCGCCGCAAATTTTGTAAAAAGCAAGCATTGCAGTGAAGCCCATATAAGCGTAAATGTTTTTGTATATGAATGAATAAATGATGCATTACACCTGTGTAGCAGATTTAGTATGGTCCAGGGTGCATCACAAGAAAGCCTGCTACTCTACTCCAAAAAATAAATAAAATTATAAAATAAGATTTCTGTACAATTTTTTAAATTATCCTAATAAGGTTTTGGGGGTGCCTAGAGGAGAATGGTTGAGATAAATCATCACCATCATTTTCACAGGCATTCAATACAACATTATCAGAATGAGACTGATCAAGTGGGTTAAGAACATATTTCTCTGTATCACTATACTTATGTTCTGATTCACTAATAGAGGGCGATTTTTAACGCATTTTTATTGCTACAAAAGGACTAAGACCTCCACGTGCCATTTGTTTGCAATTAACAAATTATAAAAAATTAACTAGAAATTAAAACTATATTTGAAAAAGGTAAACTAAATATATATGAATTCAAAAAAATATGTACACTATATTATAAAACGTATAGCAGCGAAAAGAAAATCAAGAGCATAAAAATACTTCTCTAACTAGAGAGGATTTGAACTAACTGATATATTCCTATACCACACTGAAGCTTCCCAATTCAAGAGGCCAAAAAGGGTGTAGAAATATTATCCATATAAGAGTATTCCCCTTCTTTGTACATTCCTCAGCATTAATTTATTATACCCCAAAAGGGAGAAAAACAGTAAAAAATAAACACAGCTGTTCCCCTCAGCATTGAGTTCAAGGCTAATCGCACTCGGAATCGCGGGAAGGAAAAGTGCGGTGGCGGTGCAGTGTTCCAGGTGATGGAACACTTAGATTTATCAGATAATTCTGCGTACACTTTATGTGTAAAAAATTTAAAGTAATACAGAATTAATAATTCAAGGTACAGGCAACAAAATAACAGAAATTTTTTCCAAACAATTATTTTTGTATAAAAAAATATTTCGGAAATATTCCTTCAAAATAAAAGGATTTAAATAATCTGCTATAATTGAAAATTATTGATCGTCTTATGTAGTGCTGCCATCTATTATTGAAATGGGGAGTCTAAGGAACATTTTAAGCCAAATTTCATCTTTTTATCATAAAATGCAACGATTTGGTAACAATTTAAAGTTTGGTGTTCCATTACTTGGAACTGAACCGTGTAAGGTTAAACAATAAATAACAAAACACAAATAATGTTTGTAATTTCTTAACACTAATTCTCAAAATTTATTAAAAAATTATTGCATTCATTTTCATTGTAAACAAATCAATACATTTTTATTATAGTAGAATGAAACAGCTTGTGAGATAATACAGTAAATGTATTTAATAGCAAATTTATTCTGTTTTAACAGATTTTACATTTTAAGACAAATGGTTATACAATTAGAAACTTGTAATTTGAGTAAATATATTTAAAGGTAAATTCTTTATTTCCAATGGCCAGTTGGTCTCAGAATTTAATTTAATCTCAGCTACAAATGTGAGGCATTTCTACAAATGAGATTATAGGAATGAATCAGGATGATAAACCAGTTTCTCATCTCTACTTCAACTAGAATAATCGAAAAAGCTTTTTTTACATTAATAAACATCTCCTCTGTCATTTCTTCTGTAACTAACTGGAAATACATCTCTAATCTTAGATGAAATCGCACCTGTAATTAGTTAACTTCCTTGAAATTAATTCCTGACATATATACAGGTAGTAAACAAGAAATTGTTTGAAATAATACTGTCGATAGTCACTAAAATTGTAGAGAAAAAATAAATTTAATACCTCAACCTTTAATATGCTGTCTCTCTCTGTCAGCTTTAGATAATCAATAATTTATAAATATTTTAAGCATATCCAATGAGTAATAATTAAGTGAAAAATGTTTAAATACTGAATAATAAAACATAGTATCAATATAACAGAATCTAATAATATAAAAATTTTACACTTTATAAACATTCAACTTTTTTATATAATTAAAGTAGAATTTTAGAAAGAATATTTTCATATAAAAAATTATTTTAAATTTTTAAAAATTCTGAATTCTGAAAAATTATAAGAATTATGTTATATTGTGACAGCTAAGTTGGCATTATTTTGTGTGCTAATCCACTTTTCCAACTGAGCCATATTTTGATATGGAGTCCAACTTCTTCAATACACATGTCATAGGTACCCGTTTATAGGGTAGGTAACCATTCACAATCCATTCATAGAAAGAAAGGACAAAGACAGGATAAACAAAGAAAGTACATCCATGCCCGAACTGAGATTTGAATCGAAAATCTCCTTATCCATAGTCAAGTACTTTGACCACTAGACAGAGTAGGCAGCAATATTATTGTTAGTATTAATAAAAGATTTAATTACCTCACAGATAATTACCTAAATCAGAGATTGTCTGAAAATTTCAATTCATTTTTCTATCTTCTATTATAAAAGTTATTTTGATATGTTTTTAAAATACAAAGAAATTTTTATGAGTAAATTACAAAAATTTATTTGTATATTTTAAACTTTCTTTGAAATGGCACCAGCTTGCAAAAAATTTTATTTAAAAAGTGCTGAAACAGCATTATTATTTTATCATGCTTAATATTATAAATTTTTATATCAAGAATTAAAATCAAAAAAACTGAAAATTGAAAGAGTAGTGACTTTTTATAAACTGAGATGATTTATTTTTAAAGAATAGAAATTGGAGAAAAAATAAATTTTATGAGCATTTTTTTCTATTCTTCAATATATCTCTAACATTAGTTTAGAAAAACATTAAATAAATTTGTAATAATTTAAAACATTAAGACAAAAAGAAGTTTTTACATGGAAAGATACTCAATTTTATTGATAGAAATTTAGAGCATACTTATAATTCTAAATTAATTAGTAGTCCAAATTTTAATGTTAATTGTCAATATTGAGACTATTTTCAATATTAAATTCGTAGGTCTTAAGAAAACAAATATACTATACAATTGCCCAGACTTGGTTGATTTTTATAGTACAGTTTATTTTTAATCAAATATGACATTCAGCAGAAAAAATACATTCAAGCAGAAAAAAAGTAATTTAAATATTGTAATACTATCTTATTTTATATAAGAAAACTGTTTTATGTATTTGTATTCATATATATTTTAAGGAAATGATTATTGCATAATTTGAACTAATTAATTTATTTGGATGTCTATTTCATTTTGAACTGCATTTTATTTCTGTTACTTCTATAATTTCAATATTTTTTATCAAATTAACCATTTTATACTGATTTTTTTCTTTTTTATTAAATAAATACAGTATCTTCTTTTAATTAATAAAGATTAGATCTTGTTTTAATTTATAGATAGAGAAAACAAAACTAAGTTTAAATATTCCACTATTTCTGGTCATATATTTTAACTTACTATTTTATTCAGATGTTTCTGCCTAAGTGAATGTTCTTTGATTTTATAAATTCTTTAAAAAAAATTGTTCAAAATATATAATATGCTGATTATTACATTTTAGATTTTAATAACACAATTGATCATGTATAGTATATACCATTTTATGCTTTAAAGATAGATGCAACAGATCAATTTCTTATTCAAACCATAATAGTTAGGAATATATGTTAGCCATTTTGCAACAAGAATTTCTGTAGTTAAGATTATTAGATTTAAAAATCACTTATATCTAATAAATCTTTTTAAAGATAATTATTTCAAAACAAGCATTTTAGTAATTTGTTTAAATAATAATTTTATAATAAAACAATTACTTAATTTTATAAGATAATACTTTTTATAATTGATTTCATCATAAATTTAATTTGTTTTGGAGATATTATAAATTTTTATTGTGGAATATTTATTTTCGAAAATACTATCCTTATTTTGTGGCAAAAAAAGAAATTTAAATATATACTAAAGATGTCAGAAATATATAAAAAATTTCTAATCCTGTTTCTTATGAGACTGAGTTATGTTATTAAAACAATTAATATTAAGAAATAAAAATAATGACTTTAGTGTAACAATTTTGTTAGTATACTATAATGAGTTTAATTTAACAATTTTGTTGGTATACTAGTTTCAATATTATATTTCTTTCAAAAGAAATGATTGTCAAAACATAACTATAACACCATACATTACAACTCATGACAATCACGTTGCATAATGCTTTAAGATGATACTTCTGTTTTATATGCAATATTTCAAATGCATATTAAAAAAAATTTGAAATAAAATGTAACATTCAGTAAACTTATTCAACAAACATTTCCCAATGTACAAAATAAAACTACAAATTAAATTAATTTAAGTGTTTATAAATTAAAACGTATCAATTTGACAAATACACAGGCAAGGGCTCATTAATTAAACCAACGTCGCCCAAGCGGAGGAGATGTAGGTATTGGAATTTGTTTAGCTACCCAGAATGGCCGCTAATCCGCATAAGAAATCGGTATTTTCCCTTATTTTAAATAGTTGAGCCAACACTATAAGAAATCAATTGTAACAACCAAGAAAAAAAATTGGAGTTATCCCAGATTTCAAATTGTTAATCTAACGGTATATAAGAAAACAAAATTAACATTATTTAATAATAATACATGTTAACTAAAATTTACTTAACATTATTGATAAATAACACGAATCAGATTATTCTTATACGATAAATATGTTGGTCACAGTATATATGGCTAAAATTGAAAAACAAGCTCACACATTGGTATTAGGAGCAGAATAGATATTAAATGTCAAATAAAAACCATGGACAGATCCCCGTTTTTTATACCGTGACGCCCTGGAGTGCGAATTTCTTCAGTTTCAATAATAAAATACAATTTTAAAAATACCAAGAATTCTTAAATTAGCAGAAAATTATAAAACTTTTAATTATTTTTAGATTGTAGCTAAAATCCGAGAGGTAAATTGACTAAAACTTACCCAAGAAATGAATGAAAGATGAAGAATGAAAATAGTAATAAACTGAAGAACAGCACAAATATAACAGCAAATTTTAAGCAGAAAGATTAACCAGAGTTAGACGTTACTGCTATCAGCTACGTGCGATCATACAATGAAGTGATTGCGGGTTGGCAGATTTTTTGAGGACCGTGGACTGGCAAACTTCATTGGCTAGCTGATTCTGGATGGCCTTGATTCTGATTGGCGTATTCGATAGAATGACTTAGAAGGCTGGGCTTCTTAAAATTTCTGAATAGGAAAACTTTTATTCATTTACTAAAATTCTGAGTAAAAATTTATAAATAAAATGAAAAACAAATTATTGATTAAAAGCATTTAAGAGCTTGAAAGAAGTTAATTAAGTGGATTTAATTTATACTATATATATAGGCAATGTGAAAAGGAGATATAACTAAACAAAAATGCAAGTTTTGTAACTACCCTGCTGTATATATATACATATGCATTTCTTTTATAAATGTTTGGGTAATAGCAAAAATAAAGCTAAATAATTGAGGGAGTATGTTGATAGAGTTTAAGGTGGTTGATGAGGAAACTTAGCACAGAAACGAAGTAACGCACGAGGACGGTACCGTTTGTGTGTGTGGGAAATGATGTCAAAGGGGATGGAAGTTTTATGATGGAATCATTGTGGGTTTTTATACATAATAAATCAGTGGTTTCCAATCTTTTTGTACCGGCGCCTCCTTTAAAAAAATTGGTGCGCCCCCTGTGGCAAATAATGCAGTTTTTAATTAGTGGCAAAAATGCATTGTTTTAAGTCTACTTCCTTTTTATATGCAATTAAAAAGTAGACCTTGTTTCGCTTGGTTTCGAAATCAAAAATCCAAACTATCAGTCAAATCTTGAAACGCGTTTTTGTGGAAATTCCCATGAACCGATTTCAATGATATTTAGTATACTTACAATATAAGGGTCCGATGACAATGCAATATTATGAAAAATAATTTATTGATATGATATCAGAATGATAAAAAAAATATTCTTTACTTTTTAGTGCATTTTAAAAAGCCTGTAACTTAATTTTTTTACCAGTTTATTTTCATTTTCCATGATTTTGGCGCCCCTAGATTATTGCGCTCCGGGCGGCCGCCCGGATCGCCCTACCCTGGGGCTGGCCCTGTATATATCAACATGGTTATCGCAAGCACTACAAACGAACTAATTCTGTTCATAGAAAATAGAAACAATCAGATGCTTCTGTTTACTGAAGTTTGGCGCGAGTAAGCACGAGAATTCCCGGGATGTTGCGAGTGCTTATCTTTTGATTCCACGCCCCATTGGTGTTCTGCTCCAAACGCGAAAGCGAGATATTTCGTTCCAAGAAGAATATGGATGGGATGCTTAGCATTTGTATACGAAAAATTCGCCGTGAGGATTGTGGATTATGTATACTGCTGATTCATTTTTTTGACACCTATTTGAATTTTTTGGTTCGTATTCGAAAATGATATTTTGGAAACAGCTGCATGCCCCCCTTGCAACTGTCTGGCGCCCCCCTGGGTGGCGCGCCCCATAGGTTGGAAACAACTGTATTAAATATTATGTTGGGAAAATACTGTACTTAACATGATATTAAGTTTTTTTATGTAAGAGATTAATTCATTTTATTTAATAAGCAATGTATTGTCAATTTATATATTTTGTTTAAATAAACAAAAGCGCAATTTTAATCTTATTTTAACAATTTTAAAAAGGAAATTTTTATAAAACTGAAATATTATTCATGAAAAGTTGTCAGAATATAATTAAAATACAAATAAAAAATTTTCTTTAGAAGCCCTTGAAATCTGCATCCTTAATAATCAATAGAAAAGGGGCCCATAACCTACAAAAAATTTTGTTTCGAATAAAATTAATGAATATGTGTAAAGTATTTCATCTTTACACATATTCATCCTTAATAAATTACTTTTAAAATTACTATTGTTATAAATATATAAAATAAGTCATATTTTATATCTTGTTAATTGAAACTTCTCTCATACAAAATAAATAAATGAGGATAGAATTTTAGTGTCGTGAATTTTGCCATATTAATGAGTTGTATCTTAGGATTTATCATTTGAGAAACAACTAAATTATTAGCTTCTTTAATTACCCTATGGTACATGTCATATATCATCATATAGAAATATTAATATATTATATTAAGAGGATTTATATTTTTTTACTCATTTATTTAAGCAAAAATATGTTATTACATTCCATAGTTAAGGATTCAGCCACTAAACCTGAATTATAGTGAGTCAAAATTTTGGAAATCTTCATTGTAAAGAAAAAATGCTGCATAAAGAAATTCTAATGATTTTGTCTTTAAATTTTTTTACTAACTGACTAAACAAAAATTATGTTAGTTTATATATATATATATATATATATATATATATATATATATATATATATATATATATATATATATATAGTTTGAATTCTAGGAAAATTCATAAATTTAGTTTCTCTTTTCTTATCTTTACGTGCAAAATAAGTTTATCATTACTTCCCAGTTTTCGCTAGTTTCAAAAATTTTTGTTTTTAACGAATAACGTTGTTTTGTTATATAACGATGAACTTCTTTGAAAGTTCTAATTTTAATAAATAAAATTTCGAAACTAAAAAGAATTATCAGTTTTATTCCTGTCTACCACATATTGTTTGCATTTATTTATTTAATATCGGTGTTTAGCCAGAGTTTATATTTATTAACATGCCTGCTTAGTTTTGAAGTTTAAAATGAATTTCTTATCACATTAAATTATTTCTTTAAAATCAAGTTTATAAAGTTTAAGCGTTTGGGTATTTTTTATTTGACTTGTAGTGTTTTGCGCCTTTTATATTAGCACTTTATATTGAAAAATTTCTTTTTTCAAAAGTTAAAGATCAATACAGTAAATATTTTTTTTTATTTTTTATGTCTCGGTACGCATAAGATGTTTCTTGATGATTATGTTTCAACTGTTAATTTCCTTTTGTGTATAATAAAAGCTTATTTTAACTAGAAAGAAGTCATTCGAGGAAAATACAGGGAAATCAGGTATAATCATTATTCTGCACTGTAAGATTAAGTCGATATCAATGGCGGAGTCGTTAGCGTCCCTCACTTGGAAGCAGTAGGTTCATATCCTGGTTACGGAATGAATGTTCTCTGTGCATGTCTGTTTGAATTTCTCTATCCTTTCACTTTCAGTACAAAGGTGGCACACCCACTGGATGCCCAACGGTACAAGTTACCATCGCCTTCCCTCCTTATAGCACTGAACAGACTATATCCTAAGATTAGGCGGGCATTGGAAAAATAAATAAAAAAAAATATTGTAAAAGATTAGAAATATTTTTAAATGTAATAAAATAATAGACGTAAAAAGTATACCACATCGCGCAGATGTTTGTTTACCGCTAAAGTGTCATGTGCGTGTGTGTGTGTCGGAATTTATAAGTTTAGAGTGAATTCCGAGATACTATACACAGTCAAGCAAGCGAAGTAAGATTTCAACTTGTGAACCAAAAGGAAAAGTGCTCATTCGTAAAAGTTGGGATATCATTGTGTAAAACAATGACTAAATAACTGAGAATAATAGCAAGTATAATGTTCCATTATTTTATGATTTTGAAATATACTTCAAACTCATAAAATAATGGAACATTAAAAATTATAAATTTTTTTCTCTGGTAAAATAATCCGCTTAAGAATTTCTTAACGTGAAATCACGAGTTATGAATTTTAAATTTCTTATCTGTTTGGTTTGTCGCTCAGCAGTCATTTTCTGCATAAGTGGTCCTAACTGAACAGAAACCAAGCGCTTAGTCTATAATTCTTGGTGATAATTTGAACCAATAAAATTAAAAATCGATTGCTACATAATGATATTGTTAACATTATGACATGCGTACTCGAAAGTTATTTTTATTTTCATTCACAAATATTTAAGACAGATTAAAACAGCATTTGTGTGTCGCCATGTAAGATGCGTCTTTGAAATATAAAACTTTTATTGGCCATTATAATGAATTTACAGTATATTTTAAATATAAAGTAATATACTGACAAAGTTTTATTTACATCTACAATAGTTTTTTTGAGCCTTGAAAACTTTTGTACCTCTGTAAGTACTTTTTGTACCTTTGGATGTTTAAGAAAACGCAATAAAAATTTAGGAACCATTTCCTATTTGTCCCCGTCTAAAATTTTATCATTCCCAGCATCAATGAAGAATCGATGAAACTCAAATAATTTTTCTCTTTTTCAATGCTTTTCAGAATGCACTATCCCAAGTGGCTGGTATGCTATGTTATAACAGATGTTGTTGAACCAGCATGTTTCCCTAAACCTGAGTTGGGCTCCACCAGTTAGAAGCAGCCGGGTGGAGTCTTCTTGATTTTGAAGCAGGGATCAAGCTGAAGACCCTCAATACTTGGCCTGCCACCCCTAGAAACCATTTCACTAGGAGGACATTGCGATCACGACATATTTAACGTGCCCCACTCGCCTTTAGCCTACACTGCGAATCTTCAGTCAAGCCAGGATTCGAACTCACTACCTTCCGATACAGCCAAACAGGCCACCGCACACTTATGTTATGACAGAGCCAACGTTATTTTTGAGTTATAACTTGCCAACAAATTTAAGGAAATGTAACAGTAGAAATTTCAGATACAAGTTTTAAACTCCTTCACAAAAACTGGAAAGCTGTATGATCATCGATCACACAGCCTGCATGTTCACTGAACTATACGTTTCTGTAATATTCTCATTCCTACATTTCCCAAGCAAATAAAAAAATCGCCAAACTCCTAATAGGGAAAATTTCCAGAAATAAATGTTATATATCAAAAACTGATATTGGTGTATAAACTCTTTTATTATTATTTTTTTTAATTTATTTTGAAAGAAAAAAATTACGTCTTAATACTTTGGCAAAAATGTTATGACGTCATGAATTTTTTAAACCAATGAGAATTGTAAGTGGCGTAATCATGATCTGTGGACGATGAATGGAACGAAAGAAACAACCACTTTATGGTTAATATAAGGCAAATAATATTACGATTAAGCAGTACACACGTAAAATGCATTTAACCAGTAAGTTTGGCACAAATTGACATCAAATCGTTTTATCTTATTCCCGGCACATATTTTACGCGTTTTAAGAACTGTGTTAGCAATTCATTATTTAGGATATAGGATTCTGATAAGTAAAATTTTTATTTCAATGACTAAGACTATGCGATTAAAAAAGCTGTGTGACATACTTTATTTACACAAATTATTAAACATAAAGTACTTTAAATTCATTACTTTGACAAAGAAAAAAAGTACTATTTAAACCAGAAGCATAAAATTTTAGGAACTAATTGTCAGCAAAAATTACTAAACATGAAAGCACTTTATATTCTTTATTTAGATTAAAGCAAAAATATATTTAAGTAAAAATCTTCAATAAATAAAATTTTACTGACGGCCAATTTTATTTGGTATATAGTTTTCCATAGTAAGCAAAATATCTTGTTTTTAAGCGCCATTTTTTTTTTAACTGTTTAACGACATTTTACGAATGCAAAGGCAAAAGTTAATAGCAATAGAACATAATAGCAATCGCACGCAAAACTATAACGCAACATAAAGAATTCTCTATTTTAATTTTTGCTTCTTTTCATTGTAAGTTTTGCTGAAAGGGTTGGGCCTGTCGCCTATTGTAATAACACCTTGTAGGTGTTGACCGGGTGCACCTGGGAAACAGATTCTATAAATTGCTTTAATCAGCTTCTTGCATGTAATTTGTCAAGCAAGTTTAGTTTAATATATATATATATGCCGGCGAACTTGTCTAGTGGTCAGCGTGCCTGACCACGGATAGGGAGGTCTTGGGTTCGAATCCCGGTTAAGGCATGGATGTACTTTCTCTCTCTCTCTATCCTGTCTTTATCCTTTCCTTGTGTGTGAATGAAGTATGAATGATGCCTACCCTATAAATGGGTTCCTATGGCATGTGTGAGGTTGCGATGGTGGCCCACCCCCTGTGATGCACCCGGGGCAACGCCTCGGTGGCTAAGAGGTAGCTGTATTTGGCCGGTTACTTGGTATCAGGGAACAATTGATTAATAGACTCTGTTGCAGTTGGAACTGTCTACAATCTGCCAGTGGAAAAATATATATATATGTGTGTGTGTGTGTGTTTGCAAGAGTTGGAAACGGGGTACAGTAGTGTGTATACACACCTTCTAACCGAGGGCGTTAGCAGATCCGAGGACGTCCACGCTTTGATTTTGCTTATTTTGTGTAGAAATTGCATAATTTTAGCTCGAATTTTAATTTTTGTTGAAATTTAAGAAAGCTGTCTATTTGATTTTGCTTATTTTAAGTCTAAATTATATATTTTTATTTTTTAATTATCCTTTTTGTTGACATTTTAAAAGAGTCCTCGGTTTTCACTTTGTGCATTAAACTTGTGCATGTGTGTATCAGAAGTGTGTATCTTGCAAAATGTGACGTCCTCGGTGGTCCGGTAAAATCCGGGTTGTGAGTGTGTTCTCAGATAACGGAAAAAATGTACATTGTGTATGTCAAAAATTTTCTAATAATATCGTTCATTGTGATAATTTCATAAAAACTCATATATTCAGTTCTTTGGTACATCAGTAGATGAGTATAATTATTATTAAGTTTTTTAAAAAAATTAAGTAAATTAAAAATTTAAGTAAACTTAATCACATTAATTTCAGCTTGTTTTTTAAAGAATAGCAGACCTTTTGAAAATTAAAGGAACTTCTTTAAAAAAATAATTAAATATATTTTTTCATTTAATACAAATTTAATTTTATTAAATGTACAAAATATTATGAATGTTAATTATATATTTTTTTACTAGTTTATATGTTGACGACTTACAAATTTCTTTCATATAATATGAATTTCTTAGATCAAATATGTATTTTATTGCCATACAATTGAATAAGCTGTAAATGATCTCGTTACTTGATGCGCACAGAATGGTTTTAGTCTACTTCCTAGTAAGTGTTGCTGTGATCATTTCTGCAAGAAAACTAACATTCACCATGATCTTTTGCTTCTCTTAAGCAGAAGACTTATCCCTGTGATTGATAATACAAAATTCCTTGGAGTGATTTTCGATAAAAAATTAACTTTCCTTTCTCAAATTTTACATTTGTGGAAGAATTGTTAGCTATCTGTTAGGCAATTTCGATTACATTTTGGAGTACAGATCACAAATCGCTCCTTTAAATGTACCAATCATTAATGTTATATCCCATTGACTACGGCTATGTTGTTAATGGATCGACTATATTTTCCGTCTTAGGCAGATTCTTCACAATTCATCACTCCTGCTTTAACTTATGCTCTGATGCCTTTCACATATTACCCATCAAGAGTCTATATGTAATCTGCCCTCAGTTACTCTTAGACCTGTCTCTTAGTTAATATTCAAAAATTATATATAGATGTGGTTATATTATTAAAAAATTATATCCACGCCTCATCAACTCTTACGTTCTATTGTTCATAATTCTGCTCTTAAGAGATTATATAAAGCAAGACCATCAACGTTCAAACTTTTCTCATTTGTATTAATCTTAGCTTTGGCTGTCTCATCTATGTGATGAGTCTACAGATTTATTCGCACACCCACTTTGGTATCATGTACACATCACCGTACTCAATTCCTTTGAAGACCATAAAAAGTCGGACACAGCTTCTGCTATTTTTCCACAGTTTTATGCATTTCAACGCTATTCGTGTGCTATGTACAGTCCTGTCTTCATAAGTGGATCCAAAACTGCTGGACATTTTGGATGTGCTGCTTTTCTTAATATTTCTTTTAGCTAATATCTCCACAAGCCCTACTTCATTTTCATTGCTGAGGCTAAGGCTATATCACGTGCACTTAAGCAGCTGCATACTAAAACTGGGCATACATTTTGCGTGTTTTCTGAAAGTAGGATTATTTTAGAAGTTTTGAGAAATTGTATCTTTTATTTCGGTAGTGTTCAAATATTTTAATATATTAATATATTATTTTCCTGGATACCAAGCCACACACACACATATTATATATATATATATATATATATATATATATATATATATATATATATATATATATATATATATATATATATATATATATATATATATATATATATATATATATATATATATATATATATATATATATATATATATATATATATATATATATATATATATATATATATATATATATATATGTATATATATATATATATATATATATATATATATATATATATATATATATATATATATATATATATATATATATATATATATATATATATATATATATATATATATATATATACATATATATAGATAGACAGATGGCAATGAGAAGACTAATGTGACAGCTAAGCCTGCAATTATTTCCATTTTATCTTTAGTTCCATTTATGCGATGTATGAAATAGATTTAAACATTTTATACAGTCACTTTGACAGGAATTCTGTAATAGGCAAGTCTGCAAAGAAATCTTTACCATCTTTCCATTAATCATCCTTTTACCTTTACCTTTACCCTTGATCTAAACCGAATTACACATGTCCAACTGACTCGTCTTCGTATCGGTCATAAGCGTTTCACACACAAAGAACTATTTGAAGTTATTTAAGGAATAGGTGTTTCTGGGTAGGAATTTTTGTAGAATTTAGTTGTAGGAAATATACAGTGCATCATATTTTAATCATCGATCCATATTTTAATTAATGCCACTGCATATTTTTTAACCATTATATTTTAACCTTAGAAAATTTGCTACGGGAACCCAGCCATTGCAATCTCTGTGCGTGTTTAAAAGCAATCGGTTTTAAGCATTTTATTTAATTTTATCTATTGTACACAAACTCCATTTAATATTTTAAAATTTTACAGTATATATTAACGGTTCTTTCGTAAAAACTTTAAATGATATGGTGAAAGATCTATTTAAAAATATTTAATGTTATTTGGTTTGGAAAATGAAGTCCGCAACTAAATCTTCAGTTTGGGTCAGCTTGTTTTATTTGGACTTGGTGCTACAAAACCCAACCACCAACGAAAAGCTACCTTCCTATGTAATATTTTTTCACAAAGAATTCTGTCCATAGAAGAAAAAATATCATTTTCACAAAACCAGCTTAAAGGGAATTATTTTGAAAAATATTAACGAAAATAAATATACAAATGAAAATTATGAACGAGAAAATGAAATAAATTAATAATCTATAAGTGAAATATATATTTAAAATCACCACTAATATATTTTCACATAGAACTAGATAGATTTAAAATATATCATGAAAAGAATACGATAGTCTCAGTGCTATTATTGTCTTATTGTCATTATCTGCGCTATTGTAGTAAAAATCATTAAACAGCTGAGACATGTGGCATTAGGTTATTAGTAAAGTAAATAATATAAATTTTGCTTCGAAGGTAAATACGTTTCTTGGAAAGCAAAATGTGATAAGATTTTAACGATTTTTTTCAGACTCTAAAATCCACTCCAATCAGACAAGTAAATCTCTTGATTTTTTTTCAGATATCCACCCTTACCAACCACTAACAAACTATTTTTTTTTCTCTGATTGACTTAAAAATACTATTTATCAGGATGAAGCTTCAAGGAATCTTTTCATTATTTGACTTCAAATTCGTAATATAAAGATAACTATACAATAACTTTTAAAATATTTCGAACAAATATTTCTTTTAGCAAGTAAGTAAATGCAAATTGCCGAAGTTGCATTTGAAAAAGATTTAAAGTAATCTGTGTGTTAAAAACAGCAATGATTTCTGTTTTCTTTTGATTTAAGTATTTTTATTTATGACAAATTTCTATATTGACTGGATCAAAATATATGCTTTTTATCTTTTACTTATAAGGAAAAAACTTAAAAATGGACTTTTCCTTTCTGCGTGCTTCTGTAATTAAATATGAAACGTTTTGAACAATGAATGTAGCCAGACAAATCTTGAGTTTCTACTTTATATGTAGCATTCAGGTTAATTTTTTTAATAAAATTACATTTGTCATACATTAAATAGTATTTTTCTGTTCATTTCTGAATGATTGAGAACTTGAAAAATGTCCATTCAAATAGTACATTACAAAATAAACTCTTATGTCAAATAAAATATTTTTATACAATTCTTATCAAAGCATTAGCAAGAAAATATTATCTTTATATTGGGAGTAAATTTTACCTGCAGTGTTTTAAATTTAATAAAACTATGCTTATTAAATTATTTTAAAAAACCAAAACCGTGATTATTTTCATTGTATACAGAAATTAAAACTACGTAGAAGGAACACTGACACAATTATAAGGTAACTTTCAGAAATATCTACCGCATCTCAACTTATGATTGGAAGTATTTTCATTTTTATTTTCCTTTTATTTTTAGCTACAAAAAGTTATAATGAAAAAAATTTGCTGAAATGAAGATGAATATGCTTCCCTTTTAAAAAGAGGATTTAAAAAAACACTTTTCGCCAAAATTCTCCGCTCGGGCAAGTCTCCGATTTTTACGACTTTCACACACAAAAGAGCAGCAATTAAACCTCCCTCAACTGCTCCTAGAAATTTGAGCGGGAAAAAGTCAAGGGCTTGAAAGGGGGGAAAAATTCATGGTTCAACTGCTGTAGCACAGCCGTCTTCTGATACACTAACTTTCGTAGTACAACAGTTCTACCACAGGGACGAAAAGGTTAAGAATAATTTTCCTTGAAATAAATAAGTTTATTTAAATTACCTTCAGTTCATTTTTATTTAGGGAAGAAATCACAATACATTTAATGCAATTAATGAATTTAAAAGTCTTTCTGTAGCTAAGTTTTATTTAAGTATTATTTCAGAAGTGTAAAAATACAGAGTATATAGGTTATTTTTTTACACATTATCTAAGCGGTTAAAATTCAAACAGCTTAAACAGAAAACAGATTTTATAAGCAATATACTACAGTATGGTTCGAAACTAACGAATTAAACGGAATAAAATTTCGCTAAATAACATTCACTCTACAAATAAGTGCTTCAAGTTATCTCTAATTATTTACTTTATGTTCTGAAAAGGAATTTAAACAATTGCAATTTGAATAATTCTGTTCATTTTAAAAAATTTTTCTCATATCATAAGAATTATATATTATATACGCAGATATATATATATATATATATATATATATATATATATATATATATATATATATATATATATATATATAATAGTATATTTTATAAATTTAATAATCAAATATTAGATAATAAATTGAAAATACTAATTGGAAAGAAAACAATACATTGAAAATACGAAATATAGTAATTAGTTGGAAAAATGTTCATTATATATTTTAAAATTTCAAAGAAAAAAAAAATAGAAAATAATACATTAAAAAGAATTTTTGCGCTGAATGTTTTGCTAGACATAAATGTTTTTATCTATTCTTGTACTTTTCAATTTTCGCTTATGAGTTTTCGTTCATTGTCACAAATATTTAAAATGAATTCATTAGGTTAAAAATAAGTGACTTATGAGTTTTTTTTTTTTTTTTTTAAAGGAAGTTTTCAATTGTTTTCATTTTCAATGTCTTCATATAAACGATCATATAAACGAAAAAGTTCAATCATATAAACGAAAAAGATTTTTCTTTTTCGTTTATATGATTGAACTGTACTTTCCCAAAGATTGTAATTTATTCCAAATATTCTTTAAATGTTGCACAACTTGCACTTTTCGTGACGTGAATGGGAGACTTGATCACGTGGCTCCAAATAAACTACTCCTATTTGTTTTTTTATTTTTCATTAATAATGCTTACTTGTTAGACAGCTGATTATGTAAAATATATGCTAAAAATTGTTAAAAATATCACGACTTTATTTTGTAATGAGTCAAATTTTCACAAAATCGCATAAAATTATATGTATAATTCCTTATTCAATAATTTCAAAGTAGCTTTCATTAGGAACTGTGTGGGGTATCAAAATTTTAATTTCACCCATTTACAATCTGCGAAATAATAGTCTAATAAAAAATAATAATCAACTAAGGATGAGCTAATATGCTTTCATTCCAATAAGGACTTTAAATTATATGTAAAAATCTTTATTGGAATGCAATGGACGCAACTGGTTTATAGTGAAAATAAAAGAATAGAACCGGTGACAGTTGAACGCGATTTTTAATTTATTCTTTAGTTGACTATTTACTTCTAATTGACCGCTGTATTTAATCCGCGTGAATTCATTATAACTGTTACACAATTTTTATGTCTCCTGACCAATTAGACAAGGATGCTTATTATTACGCGTAAATCACAATCGTTTCTTTGGGCTCAGCATTGCTCATCATATTTCCAACTGAAAATCAGCTCTTTGTCTCTAAACAGTTTACAAAAACATCTGTAGATGAGAGCATGCTGAGTTGCGAAAAATATAACTCATCGATATTTTTCTTAAAATATTGTCCATTCTTCTAATTTATTCAATTAAGTCAAATCTGCCTTCTGCAAGCAATTTCATGCTAGACTGAAACAGAAAAGTATTATTGAGCATCAAAACAGGAAATTAGGAAGCAATATACATGTAATAACAATTATATGGTTGACGTTAAATTAAAATATATACATAATTTGATTACAGTAGCAAAATGGCTGATGATATATTGAAACGAAATAAATTGATGTTATTTTCGGTTCAGTTCTCCAGTTTTTTCATTCCAACGAAAATAACGGCTTTCTCCCGTTTTTGTGGTTCAGTTCTTGTTCAAACAGTATGAAAAATTTTATTGTGTTGTATGAAGTAAGTTTTAGAATTTCCTTTATAATATTTTATTTATTTAATAAAAATAAATAAAACATATAAATATATGTTTCATTAATTCTTATCTCAAATGCTAAAAATTGAAAAAAAATTGAAATTAAAGGTAGAGAATATCATTACTACCGTTTTCCCTGCGCGGATCCTGTAACTTTGGAACAAATTAGGGAAGAAAAAATTACGAGACAATAAATAGAAATAATAATAAAGATATGGAGTATCCATTAAACATCTTTCTTATCACTGCTGCGACTTATATAGAAATAGTATGATACGATAAGTAGAATTTTTATTTCCCTTTATGTATAAATCTTCTTTTTGGATTAAGTAAAAAATATAATATATCCATTTAAAATCAGAACCTTTCAATTTGGATATCTTACGCATCCCGATTATTACATATTTTGAATACTTCGAATAGATTTCTTTCTTATCTATAAATAAATTAAAGAGGCATACTTTAGATCTGTCAAATAAACGTTCAGTGTTCCTCTATACTTAAAAAAACTAGAAGAGAAGAACATTATTAAGCAGTTTATTTATTACTCGGTAACACAAAAGTATTTTTGAAATCTACTATATTAAGCTGTTGTACATTAAAACCTTTTTCAACACTCTCCCTGATCTTTAATTAACAATTTTAAACATTTGATTTCCTTAGAGAACACGAACAAATGAAAAGGAAAATGTTATTGAAGGAATCAGATGCAAGCAGATGTAACGCTGATATTCCATATTTAAAATTCAATAAATATTTAAAAAAATTTAAAATTTTAAAGAATAGATTAATATTTGCAAAAAAATAACTTGAAGTTTATTTAAAATAAAAAAGAAATCTCAGTTTAATTGCGAAATACATTAAGTGATTGGAATTTAAAAGAGCTATTCAACGAAATATAGAAGTTAAAAATCAGGATATATATATATTTAAAATAACGTTAAAAAATATTGAAATCATGAAGATGGAAAGGAATATTTCCTCGATGTAAATATGAGGAAAATAAAAAAATTACGACAACTTTAAACTAGGGTTAAACTAGATAGGTTATTAGCTTTAAAAACTTTTGATTTTTGCTGATAGAATAAGAAATAATTAAGTCAAGAATTCATATAAAGGCTGTTTGCTATTGACTCACGTTTTGTAAGGGAAGAAAAGCTATTGAAAAACTAATAAATGAACTACAATCTTAAAATAAATTAATTGAATATTATTAAAATGAAATTTACAAAGCTCATGCTCGTTTATGCAAGCAATTGAAATGATAGATACATATATTTTTAATAATTCATGTTTCCAGTATTATATTTAAACATTCATCATTATTTTTGACCATTTAATGAAAAACTAAAATCATTCAATGTGTGTGCGAGGCAATGCATAATTTTTTATTATGATTAATAATAAAATTATTATTATGGTTGTTAAAAACCGTACTCATAAATGAATGTTTTCATCAATATCAGCGGAAGAATTGAAATATATTCTTCCTCAATGCCTGATATGGTCGTCAAAGAGGGATTCTGGTGTCATTTTCGGTGACCATTTGAAATAGCTTCCTCCGTCCGTGCTCTAAAACTTCGGGGGGTAATTTATGTAGCTACTCATTAACGAAACAGGTGGTGGAACACAGAAAGCACCCTTTCTGGTGTTGAATACAAAAGGACTCATGGCGTTAGTACATTTATTTTCGTAAGGAAGTAAAACATTTTTCTTAAAGAAAATATTTGACCTAAGAACAATTCACATAATAAAGAATGCATTGATTTTAAGTATGTGACATTAATAAATGAAATATAATAATTTTAAATACTTGTAATTAAGCCGATGAAATTTTCATGTAAATCTTGAATATTGGATCAAATAAAGATTTATTTTGTGTATATTTTTTAAACGTTTGTGTAATTTATTTTACTCTCAAAGAAACTTCTTAAAGAAAACCTGTATTTTAAAGTTTCTGTAAATCCAATATTTTTTTATGTGGGACCTTAATTCAAGACATAACTTGTTACAGTATTTCCATATTTCTCTGAATTTTCATTTCGCATGAATATATTATTTTGATGCGGTTGAAATACATAACCTCACAGAGAAATTACTAGTTTTAGAAATAATGTTCTCATTTTGCAATCGAACTCGGTACTAAATCACTCAACTACTTTCTAGTAATGATCTGGCATTTAATGTTTATAGATATCCAATACTGTTAGCTTCAAAAGATATTCTATTAAGAGTTTGAAAAATGCTCTTTTTGTTTTAAAAAACCTTTTATTTAATTTACAACGTAAATAAATGCTTCAATAAAATATACAGAATTGTAGAAATTTATTGTATATAAGAAATAATAGATATTGTGTATAAGAAAATCAGCTGAATACTATTAAATTCCAATACAATAAGGTTAAATATAGCTACATTTTGATAAAATTCTTTCTTTGTACAAAGAGAATAGAATATTCTAAATTAAGGTTTAGTAATATAATTTAAAATGATGGCGAGAAAGAATAAAAGTTTGCACTTAATATGTTTTTTACAATTCCCGTGAAATGTGAAATTTCCTTAATCATGCAAAGTGTATTAATTTACACATTTTTATAATTTACTTCAATTATTCTTCAATATCTCATATGATTGCTATAGTTTATGGTTTTCATGTTTGAATGAAAAATTATAAACTATAGCAATCATATTTCATGTTTGTGTATGTTTAAATATATATATATATTCATTTTTGAAATATACTTTGAAATTAAATACTATGCCGTGTTTTTTATGAGTTTCAAAATAAAATTTTTACAAACAAATTCTAATAATTTATCAAAGAAATACAATTTTAAGTGACGTGTATCTTACCTGACATGATATGACAATACGGGAAATCAGCTTTTCAGTGTGGTAAATAAAAAATAGCTTTAACAACTGATAACATTAATTTAAAGTTATCATTGTAGAAATTTGATAAAAATTTCTTGCTTGTTATTTAATTTATGCATACGAAAATGAATTTTTTGAATATATCTATTAATTTAGTCAATAATATTTATAAATATTTAATTGATTCAATTATAATTAGCTAGATATTATTTTGTAATGGTGAACGGAAAAACAAATTTTAATTTTATGTTTATCAAAATACTTTTTTTAAAATTTCTTTGATTGAATTTAGCATTTCTACAATGGAAAAGATTATAATATTCTGTATGAAGGAATGATTCAAAAGGGGTTTACAAGTAATTTAAAATGTTCTATTTTTTCTTACATATGTGACAGTATGTAATTTTCTGAGTAAGTTTCTGAGTGAAGGCAACTAATATGTTTCTTGTCGTTCATGAAAATATCTTACAACCTATTCAATTTATTTTACATAAAGTTTCTCAACGGTCATTAATGAATTATCGTAAAAATATTATTCTTTAAGAGACTTCCTTACAATGAAAAATTTTTAACGTCGTTAAAATTAATTTGCTTTTTGTATGTCTTCATATTTAGTACGGCATATGGGCAAAAGAAATCCAGAATTTCAAAAGCAATGAAAATGTTGTATTTGTCAAATGTTTTTTTCAGTAATACTTTTTACAAATACATTATAAAATTACAAATGCGAGATTTCTAACTCATACATATAAAAATAACAAAAATGTTAATTAATAATAAATTGTAAAATTTCCTTAAATTTTTAGAAGGAAAAAAACAATTTTCTAATCCTTATATATATTTGTTATTGTACTAGAAATATCATTTTTTATTCCTTTTTGTTCAACTGATTCCATAAACCAATATATACTGGATGACATTTTACACTCTTACTTTCATTTCTTTTAATCTTAAACATTAAGATTATTCAATCTTCCAGAGACATTCTCTTGAAGATTAATTATTAATAATTAATAATTATGCTTATAATGATTTAAAAAAATACTAATAAATTTAATCTGAAATATTTATTTAAAAGTTGTATTAGAAATATTTATATTTTAAAAAGCAAATTTAAATCACAATATATTAAATCTAATCGTGGCTTATTGAAAGGCCAGGATGTTTGAAGAATGAAGTCTTTGGTTCGATCCCAACTACTACTGAACAACAGAAGATGGATGCATCGCTTCTGCATACACATCTGTCGATCGGGGTGCTTAGAAGTCTTCCGGATTTCAAGCCAAAATACGGCCTACAATTTAGGAAAAGATCACCCTTAAGGCAATTTATATAGAAGATATTAAAATGCCAAACAATAGTCTACGCGTAATGTCAAAACAAACGAATCGGAATTTCGATTGTACCTGTAGAGAAGCAACTTAAAATATAATTCTTATTTTGAAGTTGCTATGTCTAATATGAAGAATGTCCAACATTCTAAAAAAATCTAATTTTTTATAGCAAAAATCAAATTTCAGTAATGATTCTTTCACATAATAATTTTTTTCAGATGATTTATTCAACCGAAACTACTTCATAGTTAGCATTTTAACTTAAAATAAAAATAGGAATGGAAAATTGGAGTCATTAAAAAATTACTTGCTTATTGTTCGATGGCAGCTCAATACTGACATTTATTTGTTAGAAAATAGTTGACAAATTAAATCCTGTGAAAATAATAGAAGAAAAATAATCGGCTTTTACTTCCAAAGATAGAAAAGAGATAAACAAATTTATGATGTAGCTCGTGTGACATTAAAGCGCAGATTTTTTTCTACCTCAAAAATAAAAATAGCAGCTTTAGTCACAGATGAAATATCAAGATCAGACATATTACAACCTGAAGTAAATGAAAATATAGAAATAAGAAATTATACCCTTGCTGGCTCTTCTCTTTGCATTGAGTCTGTAGTTGTTTTGATAGGGGCTGATTACTATTACAACATTGTGACTGGTAAAATCAAATATTTGAATAAAAATCTCGTAGCTGTTGAAAGTATTTTTAGTTGGGGCCTGCAAGGCCAAAAAATTGTTAATTACACTTTTCACATATTTAATGTAGTGATAGAGGAAGCAATCTATATGTCGAATCTAATATGATATTACGCAAATTTTGGGAAATTGAATCAATTGGAATTAAAAACGAAAGTGATAATACTCCTAAGGAAAACGAAATTTTAAACCAGTTTGAAAAATCCATTAGTCTTAAAGATAACCGTTATCAAGTTAAACTACCCTTTAACGAAAAAGTTGAGGAGTTAAAAGACAACTATCAAATAGCTTTTAACAGACTAAATAGTTTAACTAGGAAATTTAAGAAAAATCAAGAATTCTTCAAAAGATATCAAACAATTATCGACGGTTACCTTGAAAGAGGAATAGCGGAAGAAGTTTCTGATAATCCCGAGAAAATATCATTTTACCTACCACATCAAGGAGTACTTAGAGAAGATAAGGTTACAACAAAACTACGCGTGGTATTTGATGCCTCCGCTCATGCCACAAATGCCTTTACATTAAATGAATGTTTAGATGCTGGACCAAATCTTAATCCAGAATTATTAGGAATATTAATAAACTTTCGATGACATAAAATTGCATTTACAGCAGATATCGAAGAACCATTTTTGCAGATATTACTATCACCCGAAGATCGAGATGCAGTTAGATTTCTTTGGTTAAATGGGGAATTAGAAAAAGAATATAAAGTTCTCAGAATGAATCGAGTTATTTTTGGAGCAACTTGTAGCCCATTTTTGTTAGCAGCTACACTTAAGCATCATGCTGAAAGTTTCAGAAATAATTATCCAGTTTTTAGTGATTTAATTAAAAATTGTATGTATGTTGATGATTTAATAAGTGGCGTAGATAGTGAAAAGGAAGCCATAGAAATGAAACAAGACACGAAGAATGCTTTACAAAAGGCTACTTTTAACATGAGAAAATGGAAAACAAAATATGTTTCTTTACAGCAGAAATGGGACGAAGAAGAAAATCCTGGTCTGGTGCCCCTAATAGATTGTGGCAAGGTCTTAGGATACTATTGGGATAGTAGAAAAGATATTTTAAAGATTTCAATACCAGAGGTTACCATATTGAATCCAGAAGAAGAAATTGCAAAGAGATTTATATTAAAAACAATTGGTAAACTCTATGATCCCATAGGATTCATTTGCCCATTTACTGTTACGTGTAAAATCCTTATGCAGGAATGCTGCATTACTGGATATGATTGAGATAAACCATTACCGTCAGATATTCAAAAAAGATTTAAAAGGTGGTGTGAGAAATTATTTAATTTAAAGGAAATTCAAATCGAAAGACATTACTTGAAAAGTAACAGCATTAAGGGTATATCTGACATTCAATTGCATTGTTTCAGCGATAGTAGTATTAAAGCTTATGGTGCAGTCGCTTACATTAGGTTTATTGTGAGAATAATGAAATAAAAACTACATTTGTTTCATCAAAATCTAGAGTTGTTCCTTTGGAAAAGATGACTCCTCCACGTTTAGAGTTAATGGGTGCTGTAATAGGTTGTAGGTTAACGAAATATATCTTGCATAAAATTAATTTGGAAATAAATAACTGCTTTTATTGGACTGATTCTACGATAGTACTTCATTGGGTGAAAGGAGATGCTAAAAGATGGAAAAACCATTTGTTTACAACCGAATAATTGAAATTCAAGACATCACTGATCCCTCATCATGGAACTACTGTCCAGGGGAAGAAAATCCTGCTGATGTTTTAACGAGAGGTGAAAATTCTTTAAGGCTGAAAGAGAATCGAGCATGGTTCAATGGACCTTATTGGCTTTCTGAGGAACGTAACCATTGGCCTACAGCGTATCCAGACCCAGAAATGAAGATAGCTGAAGAGGAAAAGAAGGAGAAAAAATGCATAATTTTACAAGCTATTTGTATTGAGTCAAATACTACGGACTTATTAGAGATTTGTAATATAAACAATTTTACAAAATTACTTAGAGTTAATGCGTGGATCAAAAGATTTATTTTTAACTTGAAAAATAAAGGGAATAAAAAAGAAGGACCACTGACAGCTGAAGAATTGAATGATTCTGAAGTTTACTGGTTAAAAAGAACACAAGAGAAAGAATTTTCTACAGAAATAAAAGGTTTAAATTTTAACCAAAAGTTACCGGTTTCTTCAAAAATAGCCTTGTACAAACCATTTCTTGATAATAATGGACTGATTAGAATAGGTAGACGAATGTTGTTGCTTCCTTTACAATCCGTACTACCCCTTTCAACGAAACATTTCCTCCCCAGAAGATATAAGCATCAACAAAAAATAGTGACTACCTTTTGGAACAGATGGAAGAAATCCTATCTTGTAAAATTAAGGTCTGCTCATCAATCTACCTTGAGGAAGAAAAATCCTATCCCAATAAACAAGGACTCTATTGTTCTAATTCACGAGGATAAAGTGCCAAGGCTTATGCGGAAGTGTGGTATCGTCACAGACGTTCATATCGGCAGGGATGGAAAGACACGATCCTGTACAGTGAGACTTCTGTCTGGGACTCATTTGAAACGTCCAGTTCAATTTCTTTTAGTCGAACTTTATGATACATTTAGTAACATTGTTTAACTTTATATTTTCTTTTTCTTTTACAGAATTGGAGTAGAATTGCTGCTGAAATAATGAGTACCTTTATAGTTACTGTAAGAAGTTTATGTATGTATGTATCTTTATTTAGATTTGATTTTTTATGATGTTGAAATTAACTTTAGAAATTAATATGTAAAGCTGGTATATAATAATTTTTACATTATTATATGTTGTTACAAATGTATATGTTATTGTCAATAGAACGTAGTATTATTATGTGATTATTATTAATTATTGAGAGAGAGAGAGAGATGTTATTGTTTTGAAAATCTGTGAAATAACTCTTAGTATTAATTTAGACTCTACTCTTGATGAACTGTTGATGTTCATTGGGAGGGGGGGGGTCTATAAGTGGCGCTGTATACGAATATTTGTTTACAAACAGAATAAGATAATGCGCCTAGCGAGGTAGCTGTTTGTTATATGTCCTGTCTTGTTTTGTATTGTCCTGTTTATGTACTATGTTTAAAATAAAGAAAAAACCTGCTCAAGCTAAGTTTATCTAGAATTTGAATTGATTTATTATTAAGATCATTTGGTAAAAATGATTAGAAATAAGAGAGTTAATAGAGAAATATTACACAAACTTCTTTTATGGAATAAAATTTTCTTAAGATATCATTAATATTCACTCGACATTTTTAGTTATTTTATATTCATTTTTTGATAAATATATTCATTTTTTGAAAAAGTTATTTTATATTCATTTTTTGATTATTTTATATTCATTTTTTGAAAAACCACATAAAATTAAAACTTGACTTTATTGTAATAAAAAATCAGAATTAATGTTTTTCGTTCAAAATATAACTTATATAGTGCCTATGGAATTTTGAGTATTTTTGTTAAAAATATCTTTATAATATTACCAGAAAATAGTCTTAAAAACTAATATATTTCTCTATACATATTTAAATTATCAATTTTAAAACCTATCGTTTCGCAATTTTTTTTAAATTTCGTAATTCGTCTATCAAGTATAAGCTTCATTCACTTCCTGCTCTTATAACAGCATTTGCATAGAAAGTAATACATATTGAAAAGATAATAAAAAGATATTCGTAAACAAGATAACAATAAGCACATGAAATGTTAACAGCTACAAATAAGAAATTATAAAAAAAAGTATTTAAAAACCGACTTAAAATTGAAATGCTTTATCAATTATAAGAAATTAATAACAATAAAACTGATTAACATGTACCATTTTACAAAATGAAAAATATAAAGCGGAAAGATAAAGCGGTTCATTTTAGGTATCACAAAACACAATTATTTTTTTTCCATTACATTAAACCAACATTTTCATGTTAAAATATTAAACAATACTTTTAAATAATTTATATTTAAAAAAGGAAATGAGTTTAGTCTTAGAAATAGGAGCCTAAAAATATAAATAATTATTTAAGAAACGATTAAATAAATTATAATGAAACAACACAGTACAAAACACTTTTTTGTTTGTAAAACAACGAACTAATTCATTATATAATGTTGAATTAATTTTAATCACAAATATTGGAAATTTGCTGAGCATTAAATGAAAGGAAGAGCTTTAGCAAATCGTTGAAGCTTTCTCAAAATAAATAAATGAATAATAAAGACTATAATAATTTAAAAAATGCAACGACAATTCATTAATTTTCCGCATTAATGGAAAAATAAAAATTACAGACATATATGTATTGTGTCATCGTAGCATTAAAAATTGATACTACTACAGCTATATCGAAATGTTTTGGAAATAATTTTACTAATTAGCGAATTCATTTCAGTATAAGAAATTTACGTAAACAAAGTGCATAGAAAAAATTTAGGAAACTATTGTGTGTGTGGTTGCTTTTACAGGTTTATCATGAAATTTTAATAAAATCTGAATATTTTCCGGCGTTTAATAAAAAAAATAATACAAATAATATATATATATATATATATATATATATATATATATATATATATATATATATATATATATATATATATATATATATATACATATATATATATATATATATATATATAAACAAATAATGATAATATATATATATATATATATATATATATATATATATATATATATATATAGATGTAACCAAATAATATTACGTACTTTTTTCCATGATATATAGCATTAATTAAATCTGAAAATAAAAACAAATAACAATGGTTATTAAATTGAATGAATTCGTAAATTGAAGGTCTGTATATTGTTAAACAGAATTTTATGGAAATGTATAAACCAACTCATCCATGTAAACAGTTATACCGATATTTTACCTAGAGGCGATCTTCATCTATATACATCAAGTCTTTGTTTTAGAATGATTCTGAATGATATTTACTTATTTTAAAATGTATTCCACAGATTCTTTTCTGTATTTATTAACCAAAAGAACTCAACAGTAAAAAAGCTATTGAATTTATCACGAATTAACGAATATATCAAAACATTCACAGACTCCACAAATAAAAAATAATAATGAAAAAATGTATTACAGAGAAAATTCAAGGATTAATTTGATTTGTTTTGCTTTTCTGCTTTCAGCTAAAATTTTTACTTTAGATCTAATTTTATTAGGTCCTGAAATGGATACCGAATCACAAGAAAAATTCTCGCATGGGATGGTAATCAAACTGAATATTTTTAATTCAATTTATTTAATTCTTTCAGTAATTTAGGATAATATTTTAACAGAAGGCTCGATTTCTATTGTTGGGCAAGGTACTACTAATTTTTAAAGTAGATTTTTAATTGGACTGAGGCTTACATTTTTAAGTGGACCACTGCAAACATTACATCAGACAGAATTCGAACATTTTAGAGTTGTTTAACTGAAGGCTAGAGCACAATAATTTGGAAATCACGATCAGTAGTCATTGAATACATAAAAATATGCAGCGGAACGTGAACAGATAAATTCATGTAATTGCTGAATATCAACAAATATTGGAAGAAAATGGATAAATTGTAAAAAAGCATTGAATAACTCATGTAAAAAATTATGCTTATACAAAATCTATTGTAAAATATATGATATATTAGCAAAAAGCTATAATTAATTTAAATATAACCTAGAAAGATAATTAGAATTAAAAAAAGAAAATTTATTAAAATTCTTTTTTACCGAATTGCACTTGAGCATATTATCTTTTAAAAATTATTGAAATTTTTCAATAATATCAAACATATATATTCTAATAAAGTGTTTGAATTAGCATTCAAAAATTTTTATAAAATAAGAATTTATAACTTTATGTTGAAACAAAAACAATGGTTTAAATATGTAGATCAATATAAATATATTTCCCTAATATACTAGGAAGAAATATCAATCAATTAAAATTGTATTCGAAGCATGTAGTATTTTGACATAACGCAAAAATATCCAATTAGTAAGTTCGTTTGCTGTCTTAATAAATATAGTATTTTAAGCGTTTACATTGAAATAAGCAAAAGATATTCCATTAAATGGTGAGAAAACTAAGAAACCAAAAGAAAATTTTAAATAAAAGAATATAAAATTTTCATTAATTAAGCGGATTTAATTTTAAGATTCATTGTGCACTTTCTCGTCAAAAATTTTTACACCATTGCAAATATTGAGATAGATCATTTTTAGGTGGTACAACAGTTTGATTTTGGAATCAAAGTTAAGAATTTGATAAACATTTATAACAATTTCATTACATTCACTAGCTTAATAGAATAATTACAATAAATACTTTGAATTATTTAAGAAAAATGTTAAATTAATCATGAGCATTAACTTTAAGAAGTATAATTCATTAATTTAAAAAAAAACATAAAGGGTATTTCATGCGACCAAAAATTCTACTTGAATTTAAAAAATATTAAAGGGCACACAAAACCCCGTAATCACTATTGAACTCTAAGTTCACTCTTCCGTTCCTCAACTGTGACATTAGAATTTACTATTTTTTTTTTATTTATTTAACTCTTCTGTGAGGTTTGTATCTAATTAACTTTAGCACTCTTCTGCCCACAGAAATCTTATAAAAAAAAAAAATCTTTTGCGACATCTTAGTATTTTAAATATTCTAATGTAATAGTAAGCTCACATCTGATCGTTGGCTGGGTCAAGTATCGAACCCGCTACCTCCTGTCATAATAATAAAGCCATTTCCAATCAAACTACCACATCACTTTGAATTTGTTACTTATGTTTACAAAGAGAAAAAGGTAAACAAAGATGTGTTTACGTAATGCCTCAAAGATTCGATGCGCGTATCGAAGGTACGTATCATAAGAAATAAAATTTAGTCAATCTCAAAGCAACCATCTTTATAGATATGCATTAAAAAAGTATAAATTTATTACTACTTTAATTTACTATAATACACAATATAATAATTTAATAAAATACACAAATAAATTAATATAAAACCAAAGTTTGTGGACCTATGATCGTATTTAGGATCTAAGATTTAGTAGTCGAAAGAAAGCAGTAATTAAACCAAATTATTTTAGTTAATTAAGCCAAATTATTTTGTTTCTTTGTCGTTCAACGGTCATTTTCACACGGTTTTAATATGAACAGGACCAAAAAAAATGTAAAGTACAGGGTGATTATTTTTAAAGTGACAGTGTTTGAAGCATCCTGTAGCGTGATCTAATAGGCGAAAGGACACTAAACTTGGTATTAAGGCTAATCAAGACATGGGGGAAAAAATCCCGTAAAGAAAAACGTTTTAGTTAAAAGTCACCGATAGGGCGTTTTGTGGCGCTGCTGCAGTTTACAATAACAAGAATTAGCATAAAACACGGCTGTTAAAGCAAAATACAATTGTTGTGAGATGACAGCGACTGTAATAGGGGCTATAAAAGCAAGTAGTGGACAGCTCCGACAAATAATCTCATCTGAAGTGAACGAGCTCCAGTGGCCATGCCTCTCAAGTTACTGGAACGTGCGCTTATGTTGGTGGAGTATCAAATTTGTTTATTCTAAAGGACAACATAACAAAGACAGTGCGGAATATTCCTCGTGATATGTTACGTACGAATGTGGAGAACGTTGTGCGCAGATCCGGTGTTATTTCCTTGAACGGTGCTCACATTAAATGTGGTCTAATTCCTCACCGAGGAAAAGTTAATGCAAAAAATAAACATTAATAATTTAATTGTATTATTGTATGTTTTTAGTATTTTTCTTTTATTACATTTTATACATTGTAAAGCGAAATAAAATGACCTAGCGGCGATTTTTGGGACTAAAATTATTTTTCACGGAATCCTTTTCCCCGTGTTTTGATTAGTCTAAATACCAAGTTTGGTGCCATTTCGGCTATTAGATCACGCTACAGGACGCTCCAAACACTGTCACTTTAAAAAAGATCACTCTGTATATTCCGAACCATTATTATTATCCATGCCGAAAGTGCGATTCGAACGCATGAACTTATGAACCAAAGACCAGAGAAGAAATCGTCCGGCAGTTCAGGATAAAACGAAAGAGAAATCACGTCACAAGCGGTGTATACTGTATATTTAAACCAGCTGATGTATCTATTTAAAATTAAATATATTTTAATATCAATTATTTTTAAATTGGTTGTATTAAACACTGTAATTGAAATTAGCCCATCGTACTTAAATTCATGCATATACTAGATTACATATAAATACACGAAATTTGCGGAAAAATATTTTACTTAGGATGAATATACATCACATAAGTTAATAATATTATAATTACAACCTTAACGAAGGTAAAAAAAAGTGTGTCAAAAAAGTAAAATAATGAGAGAAAAAAAACTTCAACTATCTATTAAGAGGTACATTTAATGTCCAAGCTTAAAATACGAAAAAGAAAAGTTTAAAATTAAATAAAGGATATTAATAGGTATGATTAGAATTACTTTGTTGTTCATTATAATTATTTTGTCATTTCAAATCATATAAAAAAATGGACATTTAAGATTCTTTAATTAAAATGCACGATATAATAATAGGTGTATAGCGTGCATAAAACTGGTAACGAAAGCGACAAAAATCTTCATTCCGCTTGGTTAACAGAAAGTAGACCGTTCTTCGTAGTAGAAGGTTCAATGTTTAAATCCAGCTGCGTTAAAACAGAAAAGTCTTATCTAGGTTATTTCTTCAATTATACGATGAATTTTGCTCACGAGTTATGAATAAAATATACTCTCGTGTTCAAAAATTAGAAGAAAAAATTGACAGGAACATACAGACTTTTGTATGTTCCTGTCAATTTACATATATTGCAATAAATTAGAACAAAAATTAATATCGAAATTGATACAATGTTATGCGTTTCCATTTTAGATGAAATAAAATATGTGAGAACAGAAAGCAACACAATATAATTATGTTACTTTCCTGCATCATTTTCGTGATTTTGCTAGTGCGAAAACTAAGGAAATGTTTTGTTTCTCCTTTTTGAATTGTAAAAATACATTTCAAGACGTAGGGATTGAAAAAGATTTGAAAAACCGTAATTCAAATTTCATCATTTAATGAAAATAGATAATTATATTTCCACATATATTGCAATAAATTAGATTTAAGCAAAAAAGAATAAGTTTCTAATCTGTCAAAAAAAGTTAATTTTTGATACACTTTAAAAATAATACAAGAAATAGTATTTTATTAAAGATGTTTAGCTTTTGTTCAGAAAAAGCCATTCGCGTTTGGTGGATAATATTTTTTTTAACAAATAAAGAAATAATATCTTAATTAGAAAAACTACAAACGATTTATTTCCTTAACTACAATTTAAAATTTTTTTAATTAAATTACCATTTATTGATAAATAACGAAATTTATATAGGTTGTTTAAATTCATTGAATTATATAAATACTGTAAATCATAATCATAATACTAAGATACATAATGAAAATTATAATATTTAAATCTCTACAGTTAACCTTTTTTTGTTAAGTCGTTCGCTCACGTTATTAGAAGGTAATCGCTTCGAATCCCGACCCAACCGAAGATCCGCTGCTTTCTATAAAGTCGGATGGAATACATAAAATATGTCGTAGTAGCAATGTCCTCCAAATAAAATTTAAATACCTAAAATTTTAAAGATTTGAATTTTTTAAATTTAAATTGTTTTTAACTATCATGAATTAAAAAAAATTAATTTGTATACTTTGCTCAAGATTTATAGTTCTATATAATTATTTTATATTACAAATTTTGCACATCAGTAAATAACGAAAATATCTTACAAGATTTATAAAATTTTTCAAATACTATACTGGTCAGTTCCATTTTTATACATTTGGGATGTTTTTGATTGTAGTTTAAATTTATTTACAGTATTATTTATATTGATGTTTACATATCTTGATTTACAGATCAATGATTCAGGGAGATTCCAAAAAGTTAAGCTGACGAGATCTACCTTATTTAACTTATATAATGAATGCAGCAAGATTCACTCTATTCTTTATGAATCCTAATGTTTTTAAAGGAGTCAACTTGCATGCCTGTGAAAATTATTAAGCAAATAAACATAATCTACTCAAAATAATCTAGTTAATATTGTTTCGGCTGATGAATTCATAATTAGGCCTCTGTGATTATTTATTATTAGAAATTGAAAGAAAAAATTTCCTGAATAAAATTAGTATTTGGATAAAAATAAAATTTAAATTTTTTGAAAAATTTTGTCGTGTTATTTAGCACCTTGTTCCTAATGGCGCCCGGGGCATGATAGACCACCCCGGCAGTCCTTCCCTTGGTTACAGCTGAGTTGCAAGGGCCTCTGCAACTCAACACCACAGTAAGCAAGGGAGGAACAGGTCGTAAATAAGATTGCCTCTCCTCCATTGAAGATTGCTCGAGGGGTTGCAGGAAGGGACGTTGGACGCCACTTTTACGTGACGGAGTTCACTGTGCCCCAGGCACGCACCTCCAATTTATTTATTTACTCTAAAAAGGGAATATGGTGTTTGTCATAATTATTGCTTAAATTTATCTAATTGTGGGATATGGGATCGGAGAGAATTTGGTGTGGATCGAACTGGTGGTGTTGCAGTAAGGCAATTAAACACAGGAAATCTGAGGATGGATAAGTATAGCGGGTGGGAATCTTACATCTTTGTTTGAAAACAGAAGTTCCACTAGTAGGACACTGGGATCGGTGTCAAGTTTCATGCCGCTTCTCGTAATAGGAGTAGGGGATAGTGAGGTAGACGACCCAAAGAAAACAACTTTTCTCGACGAGGATTATTGGTTAGATGAGAAGCCTGATTTCAAAGATAAGTTGCAGAATATGCATCTGAATATAGTAGAGCAATTAAACACAAGAATTTGTGCATTTTTTTCTAGGAAAGAGGGTAGAGCACTGCAGGTGGACAATAATTCACATTTTATTTTTTAAAAAAAATCCCCAGATTCCTCGAAGTGTGGGAAAGGGATTGATGGGGATTTTCAAAGCTGTCTGTAAAAATGATGGATGGACGACCCAAAGATAGCATTCTCAAAAGGGTTGTTAATTATCGAAAGAGCGAGATTTCAGGGAACTGAATGCCGGGTAACAATTTCCTTATAACTCTATTATAGCTAATCATGTTTATCGAATCATCCTAATAATAACAAATCAAATTCTAAATAAGCTTACCTTGAGTAGGTTTTTATTTCTTTATCAAACACGGTATATACTTAAACAGGACAAGACTTGAAACAACAACATCGCTCGGCGAAGATTCCTATTCTGATGTAAGCAAACATATTCGTACAGTGCGCCATCTATGGACTTATAATTGCAACATGACGTAAAGCAATTAAGCGCAGGAAATGTGTCGATTCTTTCTTTTGGCCTAGATGCTAGGGTGTAAACCAAGAACAACTCTGTCTCAAATGGTTGCCAGTGATGGAAAAAGGATATTCATAAAAACTATCCCATGCTTAGAATTTTTGAAAGAAAGTATCTCAATAACTAATTTTGTTTGGAAGTAGTTCAGTGTCCCCTTATATTGGCGAACGCGGCGAATTTGTTTCGTCGCCAAGCTAAGCGCGCGTTTATTAACACGGAAAATTTCCCGAAGGTCGATCAAAAAATAAGCATTTTCGAAAATTTAAAAAGGGAGATCAATATAAATGATGGACTAACTTGATATGAAGTTAAGCTGATATGCCGATTGATATGTTTATTTCAACATTTTGTTCGTTGTCACCAGTGTCACATTTCAGTAAAAAAAAAAGAAAAGGCTTTCAAAAAATATTTTTCTAAATATATGCACATTATACAATTTAAAAAAGCATGCAAAAAATATTTTTCTAAATATTTATAAAATTTAAAAATAATATATAAAATTTAAAAAAAAGGCATGCAAAAAATATTATTCTAAATATATACACTTCATAAATTTTAAAAAAATGCATGAAAAAATATTTTTTCTAAATATATACAGTTTATAAAATTTAAAAAAAGCATACAAAAACTATTTTTTCAAATATATATATTTTTTAAAATTTAAAAAACATGAAAAAGTGGTTTTTTTTAAATATATACACTTTATAAGTAAATAAAGATGAAATACGAATACAATAAAAAAAATACATATAAGCAATAGAATTTAAATAAAATAAATGAATAAATAAATATATATATATGATAAATAAACCAAATAAAAAGAAATTGTAAAAAAGAAAAATTTACGATGATTGGACGCTGGCGACAACGAAACATAACTGAGGGAAAATCCCCTAATTGCACCAACAGCAAACAGAAGACAAATGGCTTCCAATTACTATAGAAACGTACAACAAAGAAAGTTCTAGAACAAAGAAACAAGTGAAACTTAAATATCTGTTGCCACTAAAAAAACACATATATAACGTAAAAATTATGTAAAACATGAGAAAAACGAATACTGGCAACAACAACAAAAAAAGAATAGTAATAAAAACTGAATTTGGTAACACTACAATAAAAACAAAAACTAAAATCGGCAACACTACGATCAAAACAAAGGGCGCCAGATTTGACGAGAAAGCATATATGGGGATACTGAACTTACACCTTTTGTTTCATAACATTACTTTAAATTTTATAAGAAATAAAAAAAACTTGAAATGTTTTTGTTGTTATGTTTCAGTAACTATACTAAAAAAGATGCTTATGAATGAAAGTTTTGAAGGATTAAATCCTTAAAAAAAGATTACTAATGGTATTATAGTATAATTTAATTCCATCCCTGCGTGATTCTTATTTTAAACCCAGGCAAAATTTTGGGGGGACAAACAAAAACCATATGATAACACGTGACAATGTTATATAAATTTTTCTGTTTCGAATATTCCGCATAATAAATTTATTTCGTTGCGACTAAAAGTCTAATTGGAAACGACACTCTGTATATAGACAGGATACATTGTGTACAGGGGATACATTGAGATGCGATTTTATTTTCGTTCATTTCTAGAATTCTAATTCTCAAAACCAATCGATTGGTTCTGAGATTTAAAAACCATACGTACTATAACAACGAAGAGTTCTTGGTATTTAAAAATATATTCATCAACTTTGAGTGCAGATCATATTTTGAGTTTAGAAATATTTCTAACCTATTGTCCACTACCAAATTTTATAGCACTTTATAGCATTCAACTACCAAATATAATAATATTAGTATACGAGTTTAACCGACTGATGGTGGAGTGTTTAGCGTCGTTAGCTTCGAAGCAGTAGATCCCGTGTTCAAATCTGGTTCGGGCATGGATGTTCCTTTCTTTTTTAGTATTTCTTTATCCTTTTACTTTCGGGGCGAAGACGGCACACCCACTTTGTAGTCCACTGTACAAGTTGCCATCATCTTCGCCCCTTACATTGCTTAATGGAAAAATTCTAAGATCAGCCTGCCATTGAAAAAAAAAAAGTATACGAAATTTAAAAGGTGTTTAAGATTTAGTTTTTTCATACATATAATGTGAACTTTTTCCCTCCTTCTCGCCGAGCTGGCAGCCGAATGGTTATCGCTCTTGTCTTCGGTTCAGTAGTTCGTGGGTTCGAATCCCACCTTGAACATGGATGTTTGTAGTGGTTCGGAATCCACTTTAAGCCGTAAGTCCCGGTCTAATTAGCCCTCGTGTGCAAAAACTGACCGTTGTACGACAAACAAACCAAGCCCTCCTTCTCACGTCCTGCCAGACGAACAGGCAGTCGCATGATTATCGCTCTGGCCTTTGTCTTCAAACGTTCACAGGTTCGATTCTCCCATAGGATTCGAATAAGTATAATGATTTTACTTTAAATTGCCTGGACTAATTAGTCCTGGCAGTTTTCGAGTGAATAAAATGATCATTGAGCGACAAACGAACAAAAAGTTTTAACAAAGTGACATCCAAATGTTTAGCGTTCTGATGTTCTGTTCAGTAGTTCGAAGGTTCGAATCCCTTATAAATTGCAGATTATTGTAGTAACTCGGAATCAACTTTAAGTCGTAATTTCTGGTCAAATTAGCTGTTGTTTTGAGTGACAAACAAATCAAACCCTACTATTTCTATTTTGCCCAATACCTATGTAATCTGCCTCAACAAAAAGAGCTGCTTTAGATTCAAATTAAAGAATTTTTGTAATATATTAAACTTTAAAATTTTCTTTTATTTTCCTTTTGATAATGCATCAATATTTTTAAATAAGTTGTGATGATGTGATGTAATTATACAATGTGTAATTATAGCATTGTGCTGTTACAGTGATGCATAAATTACATATAGCTGTTGTAACAGTAATCAGAAGGCAAATTTTATTCAAGAGCAGCCATAGCCCTTGGTAAAACTTATTTATTAAGTGTATATCGCTTGTGAGAGATAGCAATGAATTCGAATCTGAATCAATCAAAAGTAGATAATGTTTCTCTTCTTATTGCATGAAAATATGAGAATGAGGTTATCATTAACTTAGTTGCTCCTATTTTTTTAACAACAGTTGAAATCTTCATTCATTTATCAACTAGCCAATCTTAGGATTTAATTTAAATTGTTACCAAGCTGTCAAAAAATGTGTAGCTTTGAAGAAATTTAAGTTAAGCAAATTCAAATAATTTCAATAACTAGTGTTCGGCATACCGTTCCCCAGAAGTCAAATAGCTCTCTCCAGAGTGAAACGTCCTAAGATCGATCTCAACCACTTCTGGGAAATAATGGACGACATTAGTCGTGACGTCATTCATTACTAAGATTTTGAAAACAATCGTTGCTAATGCTGCCTCAACATGGGAATTCCCGTAACCAATATATTTTGGGGATATCCCTAATAAGCTTTCTGAAACACGTTATCCTGAAATATTAAGTTTTGAATATAAGAAATGGCAATTTAAATATCTATCACTCAAAGCAATGGCGATTCAACGATAATTGGCCCTTAACAACGACTGCATAGAAGCTGTTGGTACGTTTGACGTCACACTAAGGCCCTTAAAAACGACTGTTTTGAAACGGTTGCTAGGTTTTGACGTCACTCTAAAGTCGTCCGTAGATATCGCATTTCGAAAGTACCCGAAGACGTACTTTCGGTACATCTTCGAGCGAGTGCTTGAGAGTTTTCTACCCTTGTGACAAGTGAGTACAACCCTTTATCTATGGATAGTCCTCTAAGAATAAGATTTACACGGTCGTCATTAAAATGCCCTACAACAACCTTACTCTTCTTCGTGGTTTCAAAATGATATGAAAAATATAGGCCTTGTGACCTGCTTTCTGGAATGGGAGCTTGTGAGTTCGATTTCAGATATAGTTGAACAACCGGAAATATATGCTGTACTTCATCTTCCTTGAACATTCATCGGAATAAGTGTGATTTCCCTTGGGAATTATGAATTTGGCCCTCTGTTGATGAAAAAGCTGTCCCGAATGGCAAAGGCTTTGGTACATGGTGTCAAATATACAGGAAAGCAAATGTTAGCAAGGGAAATATAATATAAAAATGTAAACATTTAATGATACATGTTTTAAATAATTAATAAAGAATTTTGATATGAAGTTTTCTATCTCCATTTTAATTTCCTGTTATGACAATTAAGGAAATGAGATTTTTATAGAGAGCTAAATTATCGATTTGGAATGGAATTAAATGATATTCAAGTTCATCTGTTGTTCATTAATAGTCACATCCTTCTTTTACCATAATGAACAATTATTCAATATTACTTTACCTCTCGTTTAATAAAATATTTCCACTTAATTTAATTATGAGTCTGTCTTGCAATTTTCTTTCATCAGATTCTAGAATTGCCTGAAATAGGATTTAATAGTTTTCATAAAAGATAGAATAAGAGTATTAAGCCCTCCACACACGCGATAGGATTTTTCCTATGGAAAAGTTGTACCGTGTGTTGGACATGTTCAAGAAAATTCAAACAAGCTCTGATTTTCCTTCCAGTTCCAGGAAGTAAGCAATTGCTTCCTGTTGTCCCACAGGGTTGCAAATTGTCCCACAGGGTTTCTTGGCGACTTTTGGGAAAATTAATATTTCTCATTTACTGAAACTTAGATTCACGTTATGAACATTAGACCCCTTTTTTTAAAAATATCCATGAAGCAAATATTGCAGGGATTTTGAAGTCTATAAAGATGAGCCTTGTTTGAGGCAAATAATGAGTGTCGATTACACAAATAAAAAGAGAAAGTTAGCTTACGAAAAATTAGTAGAAATATATTAAAAGATAGATGAAAAGACTTTCATTAACAAAGTAAAGGAAAAAATTAATGCCCCCTGCAGAACCTATAAAAGAGAAAAATCAATGAATCGAAAAAAAAGAGGTGTAAGCACGGAGGATGCATATGTGTGCCGACTTTATGGTATTTTGACTATTTATCATTTATGGACGAAACTGCAGTTGCAAGTGCTGAAGTATCTTCCATGAATTCGGATATAAGTTTTGTTGAGAATGATGATGAAATAAGTTACATTAATTAATTTTGTAAAATTATTCTCTATCTGAATGAATAGATTTAATTACACATTTAACGTAAAATTTAACTACGAAATTTCAGAATGCTAACTTTCAGAATGCTTACAAATCTTCAAAATGAACATTTTAAAATTTTAATTTTCTATATTTTTAAATATGAATTAAGTTTAAACAATAATATAAAGGTATTAGTTAAGATTATTCTGTTGTTTTCTTTAAATATATTCTTTATACAATTACACAATAATAAAATTAGATAATTAAAAATAATTAATTGATTAATAATAACCAAAGGATATTATTTACCTTTAAGCGAAATTAAAATTAAATGCATTTTCAGTTATGATTTATCATTTGGTAAATGTTAATTTATTTCCCCTTTATTTAAAAATCATTTAAGAAAATATTATAAAATCTAATAATACTTGGATAATAGATAACAAATTAATAATTGATTCTATATCTACTAAAAATAATAAAAATTAACAGTCGAGAGATAAACTTATTGATGTACTATGTGGCTCTTTAATTAACACCACTTGTCAGAAAGCACTAAGTTGCACTTAATGGTTCATGAGAACTTAGAGATGAGAGCATGGATGTATCTTTTCTTATAATGAAAGGTGTTACCTTATCCAACAACGTTGCATACAATTTTTCATTCATCCTCATGTAATTCAGGAAATCTTTATCTTCCGACTGTATTTCTGTAATCAAATTTACATGTGAAAGAGTTTCACGCTGGAGCAACCAATTTTTTCCCATTTCTTTTTTATTATTTATTATTTTTTTCACCATCATCACAGTCCAAAGCAACAGCCAATAATACTTCTGTGCCTAAGTTACTCATGTTACTTAACTTACTATGATAACATTTAATGGTAGACGTTACAAGCAGACAAATGAGTACAACAATAAAAACTAAAAAGACACATAAATATGTCAAGTCATAAAAGTGACTGAAAAACTCTTTAAAATGATTAAAATTTTTGGCGATTTTCGATTTCCGTTTACAAGGCACACATTTTAAGCCAAGAGCAATAAATGTTGAAAAATGGCACCCTTAAAAATATCTTCCTACTCCAGATGTGCCTCCCCTACTGTGGTCTGCAGAATTTGAGGGAAGTGTGTGCTTAATTACTTTCTACCCCTTTTAACAAATCCATAGGGAAAATCCTATCGTGTGTGGCGGGCTTTGGTTCTTATCTTTCATCAAAATCGTTATTTTAAATTAGAAATTTCTTACAATCGGAGCAGTAATATCATTATACAAATTAGCAAACATTTTATGATTAAAATTGAAATATTGCTTAATACATTTTATTTTACTTTGTTTCGAATCACATTATATACAATATAAATAAAAATCATAAATCCACAAATTCCGAAAATGACTAGAAATATAAAAAAAAGCAAATATAAATGTGTCTTCATTGTTATAAAATGTTTGCATTTTCACTTAAAAATTATTTACATGTTTAACTCTAAATGTAGCACATTTACTTCAACTCTAACAAAACAGTTGAATAAAATTATAGTGTTCACATTTGTAACAGAAGCAAATTCAATTCAATAAAATAACAATCTTTAATAGGCAGAAAATTTTATTTTAAATGTTCCTTTCGGATTTCTTGAGAAATGGGCCGAGCAGCTGTTCATTTCTCCAGCAATTTTTTATAACGGTCTTCATCAAAGGCCCTGTTTTCTCCCTTTAATTCGAGATTTTTTCCACTACACTTAACATTCAGGCGTTTTAACAGGATTTCTTTTTTTTTTTTGTTTTTATTTATTTTTATAATATTATTGCGCTGTTTCACTGCCTTCATTCGAGCAACCATGTCGTGACCAAGAGGATTTCCATGTGATGATAACTCTCGCAATGACGATTCATCTACTTCAAAGCTGACAAATGTTTCACTAGTTGATGGTCCCGTGTCTGCGTTGACATTCAGGTTAGCTTCTTCATAGACACTTTCAATGAGTTCACTATCTTTTGCACTTAGAAATCCGGGATCGAACTCATAAGCCATTCTTATTCAGCACAGAAATCCGAACTTCTATGAATTTTCAAAAGAAAGTGTTTCTGAATTATTCAAGCGGCATTCTCATCACTTCTCCCTTCCCTTTCTCGAGCTTTTTCCTTTTTCGACGTTTCCTCGGTCAAATTTATTTTTTTGAAATCCTAAAAGCGATTCAATAATAGGAATACAACTATAATAATGATAAATGGAAGCGTGACACAAGAAATTTTATCATCAGACATTATTTCGAAAAATTGCAAATATTATTTTTCGAAGGCAGAAAAAGGGGAGGGGAGGTAAATTGTTTGTTGAGTCGCCGGTGCCCTGCCAGAACTTTCTAGAAAACTTTAAAATTCGCCCATTTTGTGACGTTTTCTGACGTCACTTGTTCGCCGAAATTTCACCGACGTCAGTCCATTTTTCCTAAATTTGGAAATAAATTTTCATAAATCCGACATCATTTATAAAAACCACCTTTGAAGGAAAAACACAGGAAATATTTGAATGCCTCATTTGTTTCTTGGTATCGAACATGCTAAGTTGTTGTTGCACCAGCGTGCTTTCTGTACCTAGCCCTGAGTAGGGCACTACCAGTTAGAAGCAACCGGGTGGAGTCTTCGTGATTTTGAACCAAAATAGAGGAATCAAGCAGAAGACCCCACAATGCTTGGCTCACCACCGTCAGATGCAAATTTCATTTCCAGGACGTATCCCAACTGCCTTTAGTGAACACGACGGATCATCGGTTAAGCTGGGATTCGAACTCACTACCTTTTATTATCAAAAGGTAGTGAGTTCGAATCCGAACGACGCTCTAACTAAGCAGATCACAGCGGCCCCTCTCTCAACCATGTTAAATGGCAAGACATTCAAAAACCTACGCCTTAAAGTACTTATTTTCTCGATATTAGTATAAATGATTAAAAAATAACACGCGACCATTAAACTTCGGGATTAATAAAACTTTTTAATTTTAAAAACGAAATTGTAAATATAGATACCCTACTTAGTACTCGTTTATTTACATTTTATTCAAGTCACAAAATGGAGCAATTTTAGTGTATTTTTGTAAATTTCATATCACTATTTTCAGAAGCAGTTTTTATATTGCCACGAGTTAAAACCCTGGAGGTCAGTCGGTATTATTTAATTGTCAGCATTATTATTTTCATATAAACATTCCACTAGAATAAAAGATTCAGGTGATTCGTAAAATTCAAATGTCAGTTTCGATTCGAGAACAATGAGTAATCGCCCAGTTTATAATTTTTCGGTATTCGATAAAAATTGCTTTCAACAAATATAATTTCCAAATGCGTCTTAAAAAAAGAAAACGTTACTTATTAGATTTTAAAAAGCTCTTCACCTTCTTTCGATAAAAAAAATAAAGAAATAAATTCTGCTTGTTTTTGATTTGTATGATGGAATTCAGTAATAAAGAATTCATCAATAGTAAAAGTTGTTCTTTGAAACTCTCTCTTAAAGATCATTGTAATAATAATCAGAAAACATATTATACACGTCATGTGTTGAGGTAACTCTTGCATCATAGTGATTTCTGTTCTTTTTTTTTTTTTTTTTTTTAATGCTGCCCATGTATTTCATGACGGGCAATTTTATAAATTTAGACTGCATTTTACACTTGAATGAATTACATTAGAAAACTAAAGAGTTTATTTTATTCCCAACGTATTACGAGTCTTAAGTTGCTGAGAGAATTTTCTTCTAAAGTATATCAGATTAAACAATTGTAAAGTGTGGCGTAGTGAAGGCGAGGGGGGGGGGGTCAAGGGAGTACATCATACCCTTGGCGCCGCTTGAAGAGGGGCGCTAAATAGTAACTAAGACACAAAATTTTAATTTTATTTTGATGGAAATTTCATTCGAAAATGTTTATTTTTAATTAAAAAATTATTGCGTTATGGTGAATAATAAACTGCTTAACCTAGGGACATACAAGCGAGGAGGCGGGAAATAATTATTGGTGAGGAACGAAATTTGAGAAAGTCGAAAAAACACCTGGAGTAGCTTACCATAAACGAAAATTGTATACTTTTAAATTTTTTTTTATTAAAAAGTTAAGTCTTTTTTAAAAATTCTGTGTTTTTAATTGTTTACAATTATCGTGATATTTTTTTAAAATGTTATAAGGTTAGCTCAAGACTTGTAGAGTTATATCATTATTTTGTACCACAAATCTTGTGCATATATAAATGACGAAAATATTGAAATTTTTTTTGATAAAGTTATTGAAATATTATACTAGTCAGAGAGTTCCATTTTCATGTATTTGAGATGGTTTACATTTTAGTTGAAATTGATGTTTTTATATCTTGTGTATGTGTGATTTATGAATTGATAATTCTGGAAGATTCCAAAAAGGTAAAGTTATGAGACATAAATTTATACTAATGAATGCAGCAATATTCATAATTGCCCTTATGAATCCTAATTTTTCTTTTACACTATGTCCCTGTCATGTTATATGCCTATTAAAAAATAATAATATTGATTAAACAATAAACTTAAACTATTCAAAATATGTAATGTACAGTGAATATTGTTTTGGCTGATATATTCATTGATAGGACCTCTTTTTCTGGAAGTAATTATTTCTTATCTAGAAATTCAAAGTAAATAAAAAAATGTAGAAGTTTTAATGCACAGAAATATTATTATATATGTATATAGGCATCTTTAAACCTTTAATAATCAAATAATCAATAGAAAATATGTGTACAGAGTATTTCATATAAATCATTCCTTAATAAATCACATTTATAACTGCTTTTATTATGAATGTATAAGTTATGCTAAACATTACAAATATAAAAGAATGGAATTTTAGTATCGTGGATTTCATCAGATTATCTTGGAATTTGAATACTTGAGAAATTTTTAAATTATTATTTTCTTAAACTCTACCATACAGTACATATTCAATAACATCATTGAAAAAGTAATGTATAAGGGTACAAGTAGTTGTTTTGTTTCTCGCACAACGGTCATTTTTTGCACACGAAGGCTAATTAGACCGGGACCTACGATTTAAAGTGGATTCCGAACCACTACAAACATCCATGCTAAACGTGGGATTCGAACCCAAGAACTGTTCAACCGAAGGCAAGAGCGATAACCATTCGGCTGCCAGCTCGGCTGTATAAGTAGTCGCGTAAATACATGATTTCATTCTTTTGGTAATGCTTCAACAATCTAACTATGGATTATCGTTTGTTTAAACTTTGGAAGCCGTCATTTTAAAGGAAAAATAAAATTAATGTCGCGAAAAAATTGAGTCTTTAGCCGAAAAAGAAATTTGCCAAAACTATTCAAATAACTTAAAAATATCAATTTTCATGTCAATTTCATTTCTTAAAATTCATTTAAATGTGTTGATATCATCAGAAAAATCATCAGTTCATTTTTCATATCAAGCAGCATAATCGAAACATTAGTTGCTATTAAACTAAGAAAATTTGAAATTATTGTGCATTTGTTATCGGAATAAAGAAAGGCTCTGTGTTTTTATTTGTTTTGCCCTCGTAGTCTAATCTTGAGGGGAAGTCCAACAAGTAAAGAAAGGGGAGGGGGGATTCTTGTAGTATTCTTAAAAAACGAAAGTAAGAACACTCTGAGTTCGAGACTATAAGAATATTAACAAACAGAACATTTCGATAACGTCAATACATGTATGTGTGTCGTCCCATTTTTGAATAAAATAATTATTACATTCCGGCTGCTTCAATGAACATTACTATAAAATACACTACAATTCTCTTAACATATTTGTAGCTTCTAAGGAAGAGAACCAACTGTCCTACTGAAATGGTATACAAAAGTAATTACTCCCAAATTCTAGGAAATTCTTAAATTGGGTTTCTTTTTTCTTATTACCACGTAAAGTGGTCAGTATATCAATGCCTCCCAAATACCACAAGCTTAACTTTCACGAAATTTTGTTATTAAGTAAATAACACTGCTTTGTTAATAAACAATGGACTTATATATAGTTTGAAAATTCTATAAGTTTTCAAAATATTGAGTTTTTATTGCGAAAATATTAGCGATTTTTTTTACTGTTAAAGCCTGATTATTTTATTTTTCCCAGGAAATGTTTTATTTTCTCTCTACCTCATATTATTTACTTATTAAACACCGATTTTTAGCCAGCGTAAATATTTATTAACAAAACTTTCAGTTTAATATTTAAAATCAAATTGCTTGTATTCTTAAAATCACACACACACACACACACACACACACACACACACACACACACACACACACACACACACACACACACACACACACACACACACACACACACACACACACAAATTTAAAGTTTAAGGGTTTTCGGAAATAATTTTTATTTAATTTGTGATTTTGTTGCCTTTATATTTTTATTTTATGTCAAAATATTCTTCCAACATTAAAAGATTAAGGCATCGAATAATAATTTTTTGTAATGTTTAAGTACTCATTAAATATTTCTCGATAATTAGTTTTTTACTAGATTTATTTCATTTTATGTATAAGAGCATATTTTAGTTTGAAAGAAGTAACTCTACAGAAATATAATGAAATCACACACTGACATAATCAATATTCTGTATTGTAAAATATTAAAAATTAGAAATCTCTGATTGAATGTTAGAAAATTATTGACTGAAAAAGTGCACCACTGTATTTGTCGCTATACAGTCATTTCACGAGCACTTAATTAGACCGGCACATACACACACCTTCAGTTTAAAGTAATGTAAACTACCTGTATTATTGATTTGTCATTAGAATTACTTTTAAACACAGCCATATCAGGACATTTTAGTAAAAGACTGTAGTTCAGTAACAAATAAAAAATTTATAGAAAATCGCGCTTAATCATTCTTCGACCAATTCTGACGATTGACATACATTAAGTGATCTATTTACTGTTCGCCATTCTTTGGCGATTTCACATTTTTCATATTGAGCCAGGTCTTACCATACAATTTCCCTCAATTGTTTAATTAAAATTTATAATTAGTTACTAATTAAGACAAATTTCTTAAAATTAACATATAGCTAATCAACATAACATAAAGCAGATAATACCAGATATATATATATATATATATATATATATATATATATTCACACACAAACAAATATTGTATTAATAATCATTAACAATATGCATCTGCATTTTCCAATAAAAGTAGAAGAATTAACATATTGGATTAAAAAAGTAATGTTTAACGTAAAAATATAGAATAACAACAGTCTTATTTCTAACATTTAAAAAAATTCTCTAATAATAGTATAATCTTTTTTTTAACCGTTTATAATTATTTATTAATACAATTCTTAATTCTAGTATAATTACTTCTGACAAAAGTTTAAAAGAAAATAAATAAACTAAGGAACATGTTAAACACACTTATATTAATGTGACAAACCAGTCTCCATAATCCTTAATTAATTTCAAAATTTTTAAGAAATTGTGTTATCAACTTTAATATCGTCAATTTTAATTGCTCATTTACGCTTATTGTATAGTGTATCTTCAGCTGCGTTGCAAAAATTATCAAATGAAAGAATATATTCAGAATTTAAATTCTACTCCAATTATATATCGGTTACCCTACTCACACATAGATTGTCTTTTAACTTGCTGCCAAAAAAACCATTTTTCATAGTAGGAATTTTATTATTTTTAATTTCAAAAACAGTTTTGAAATTTTTTTCCATTCCCTCTAATAATACAAGAACATTTTCTTACATTCCGTTTTCACCTGAATAAAATGCGTGCTATTCGTTTCCCTACATCAGGGATGGCAAACCATTTTTGATGTTCGTGCCACAAAGTCATAAAAATGCTTATTTAAATAGGTAACGTGCCACAATAAAATTTCATTCGAAATGTTAACGTGGTGAAATTATACGTAAGTGTAATTAAATAAACAAATAAAGTCATTTTTTCTTTTAACAGTTTTTTTATTAATCAATGTTTTACAAAAAGCATTATGTTGGAAACAAAATTCACTTTAAAAATAATTGTTTTTAATGCGATTTTTATTGCTATGCCAGATGTGCTATTTGGTGGTAATTTGGGCGAATGAAACACATGTTTTGTCTAGAAAGCTTCTTACTACAATAAAGGTCAAACGCTTGAATATCGTAAAGCTAAACGCAAACGATTTTCTTCTTACCGGAACTACAGTCTGATTTAATTGCAACGGATTTCTTAATGAAAGAAGTGCTCGATCCCACCTATAAAGCTACCGATCGAATTCTCAAAGTTTTTTATTTTTGTGGAGAATATTTAATCCAAAGTGGATTTTTCACCGATAAAAATATTAATACAAACTATCGTAATTCAATGCATTCCTTAACAATGCATACAGAAAGACACCTAAAACAGAAGTAAATAGGCACCGAATTTCACCGGAAAATTCTCCAGTAGTTTGCGCCGGATCCAAGTTCTAAGCGACTGCTGTGGCACCGATACACTGCGCATGCGTTGGATAAAGGGAACACTGCCATCGCCGCTCTTCACAACAATTTTAGCTTTGTAATTATTTATATAAGCATTTTAAGGGGAAACGTTTCCAAGGTTTACCGTCAAACTATATATTTTTTTATTTTCCGAACAATGTATCTCTGGTATATCCAGTCTCATCACATTCTCTACAAATTTAATTTTTTCTTTCTTTTGGATAGTCTTTAGAAATCTACCTGTAATCATAACATTTAATGCTACTTTTATCTTAACTAGAGTTAAAATTAGTGTTTCGTTTTTCTTGCGGTTATAAAAACCCTTATTCTTGGGAAACTTTTTAAATTCGTGGTTGAGAAAAGCACAAATTTGAAAAGTAGAGAATTACTTCAATTTTGAAATTTTAATTTTCATTTGATTATTAAATTTGCTTATGCAGTTATTAAAATAAGTTCTTTTCTCCATAAATTTCACGTTTTTGTTTTCAACACAAGATTTCATACCAAATCTGACATTCTCGTATGAATCGGCTAATTTTTCCGGATTAGTGAAGTTTGTCCATTTATCTATGAAGTGATTACAAATGATGGAGGAAACACTTTTAATTGTTCCATAACAATTAAACCTTAAAGTTTTTTTTAAAAATTTAAAACATTAATTCTTAACATGCTTATTAAGCCTTGATAGAAGTTATATGGATTTTTTTTTATGAATAATAAATCCAGATAACTTCTATTACTGTTAAATAAGCATCATGAAAATCCATATATATATATATATATATATATATATATATATAAGATAAAATATGAAAAATATGAAATTGGAAAAACATTGAAATATAAATAAAATAAAACATGAAAAATATGGAAAAGCATTGAAATACATGAAACAGATGAAAAGAAGAATACATAGGGGCCACGTCTTCATCAGGAGGGAGATGGCCAGCTATGCTAAAAGAAAGAACACTCTTTTCTGACATGCTCGAAGGACAAATGTCTAAAGATCTTCGAGCAATTCCCCCAAAGAGTGTTCGTATTCAAAGAACCTAGGTTAAAACATTTGAATAAATATAAATGCAGAAAATTAGAAATACCTATAAATTAAACACAAATGCAATTAGAGATACTCATATAAATGAAACATACATACAGTAAAAATTTAAATACATAAAGCCAAAGTCAGCAAATCAGATGGGATTTATACATGAAAATAGTATGAAAGTTGCCAAAAGTAATTTTAAAATTATAGTAAAGAAGTGTTGCCAGTTGTAATTAGATTAAATTTAAATTTAAAATATAAATGTAGGTGTTTTAAGGATTCTTGTAATAACTTCAATGCTTGGGTGGCCCTTATGTAGTTATAAAAACTACGCATTACTTCAATCTTACAAGCGATTCCCTACTTCCTACATATTTTAAAATAAAATTAATTGGAATATTATTATTTTTTAAGTGATTTATCAGTCGTTTAATTTGATTTTTAGTAGATTCATGGTTATTGCAAATATTATAAATGCGATTAAGTTCATTAATTATAACGTTTCTGTATATTTTTAAAGAAATATTTGAGTTCCAGGAAATTAACTTATTAACATGAAAATTAAATTGATTTGTTTTGTCGAAGACATCAATATATGTAGTAGAATTATCAATAGTGATAAATAAATCCAAAAATTCTGTTTTAGTATCAAATAAATTAGTTTTAATTAGAGAAAGCTCTTCAGGATAAATAGTTTTAGAAATATCTTGAAATTTTAAATTGTTAAAAATAATGAAATCATCTATGTATCTGAAAGCATAAGGATATTGATAAAAGAAGTTTTTTTCGAAATAATGTAGAAATAAATTTGCTAGTGTGCTGGAAAAGTTTGATCCTTGTGAATTCCACAATTTTGAATAAAAATATTTTCACCGTTAAATATATAATTGTTATAAATACACATTTTAACTAGATTATTCCAATATTCAAAATTAATATTTAATAATTTTCTATAGTCCTGATAATAAATGTGTAATACGTTATTTAGTTTATCAATAGGAATACTTGTAAAAAGGTCTTTAAAGTCAAAGGAATTAACACTATGAATTTTATTTTTTGATAAGAAATCCAAAATAGGTTTATTGTTATTAATGATCCAAGTAGTATCTGATTTAATAATATAGTCTAGTATAATATTAAGAATTTTAGCAAAAATGATTCCAGGTTTATTCATACACTCTTTGGGGGAATTGCTCGAAGATCTTTAGACATTTGTCCTTCGAGCATGTCAGAAAAGAGTGTTCTTTCTTTTAGCATAGCTGGCCATCTCCCTCCTGATGAAGACGTGGCCCCTATGTATTCTTCTTTTCATCTGTTTCATGTATTTCAATGCTTTTCCATATTTTTCATGTTTTATTTTATTTATATTTCAATGTTTTTCCAATTTCATATTTTTCATATTTTATCTTATTTATATTGGCAAATCTTTCTTTAGCTGCTTTTGCGCTGGCTAGATTTCCTATTGTATTGTATATTTTGTATTGTATTTTTATATATATTTATATTATTATATATATTTATATTTTTTGCTATATGTATATATTTTTTGCTTTATAATTATATATATATATATATATATATATATAAACATGTGTGTGGAATTTTTATGAATATATATTTTTTTTATTTTTTTTTATTTTTTTTTTACATTTTTCTGTTAATTTAGAGACTTTTTTGCATTTATATATAAATTAAATACATTTTCCATGTATTATTTTTCAGCTGCCAAAAATATTTATACTTGGAAGAAAATGAGGAAATTTTTCTCATTTTTCACTCACGCATTTTTATTTTCATTCTCTAAATTTAGAAAATTTTCAAAAAATATAAAAAAAAATATATATATATTTATTTATTCTTATTATAAAAACTGCTGTTATGAAAAATAATTATTATCTTTTAATATTGATTAAAGAACATTATTAAAGTTATAGAAATTATTCTACGTGACTTTATCCTCTCAAAAAACAGAACATAACTATGTTATATCTTTTGTGGCCTTATATATATAGCATCTTACAAAAAAAGGAAGAGATAATACGATATAATTTTCTTTCATGGTACAAATAAATAAGATTTACAAACAGTAAATGGTTTTCTTGTTTAAATATTTTTAGTGACGCAAAGTATTGATAAAAAAAGTGTGGTGCAAAAGCTCACGTACAACGTATCCCCCCCCCTTCAATTTAAATAAAAACAATAATTTTTAAAAATCTCGTCTCTTTCCTTAGAAGTTTATAACTGAAGTTGGAAAAATTAAATGAAAGAAAAAATAATAATTTAAGAAAATTGGATTTTAATGAGGCAAAGTTTTAGGTGTAAGCAAGGTGTAAGTTTTATGCAAATTTCATCGCCTGTAGGATTTTTGATGAACCAAGAATATATTTCGATTAGCAACTACATGGTTATCTAGTATTAAATACCCAATCCAACTGTTGAAGTCTTATACATTTCCTTTGGAGAAGTTGCTAAAATATATGAACTTAAATATGAAAATAGTTCACATATTTATTTTACTCACAAATCAAATATTATATTTATTGTACTTTAAAATAGAGGAAAAATATATTTTCCAATATAATCAAGAAAAAGTATGTTTCATGACTGCAAACTTTTGATAAATAATTTTTATCTTTCTCAAATAAAAAAAAAAAAACTATTTACTCGAATAAAAATCCATCACTGCATATATGCAGTAAGAAAATTAATTAGGGTGAACCAAAAAAACATGAAGTGGCGTACATGCAAATTCTGAAACATCTCCATACTGAAGCTTATGAAAAATTTGTCACCATAGATCATTAATAAAATGTCTCCACCATTGCTCAAAGGTGGAGTGAACATCATTGATCATAGTAAAAACGTATAACAGTGATTAATTGTATCAGTTTTCACCAATGATTAATAATAATTATCACGATTGTTTAACGGTAGAAAGTCACCAGTTAACTTTTTATAATAAGATCAATAATATGACTGAAGAATATAATGCACTCAAACGTACTAATCTTTGATATTCTTAGAGGAGCGACATTCGTACATGTTAAAAACCACGCGCGTATCTTATTAGTATTTACTATAAATATTTTCACGCTAACTATTATTTATTACCTATTTACTACTATCTCTATTCCAAAAATAATTACATTGTCTATATAAAAGTGGGAAGATAATTATAAAGTTTGTATACGAATTAACTTTTAGATAGATAAAAAACTTTTTTAATGCATTTTGTATATAAAAACTTGAAAGGAAATTTGTTGAATAATCAGCAGTTCAAAACAACTAGTATTTAAAATTCTTTTTCTATGATATTTTACTATATCAGCTGCCATTTAAATTTAGAAATAAGAAATTTATGCAGTTTGAAAAGTAATTCAACTTATTTTTATAGTTAAAATTTGATTTTGTAAAGTTGAAAAGAAAAGTAATATTAATTCAGCATGCTTTTTTAATACAAATTATTTGGTATATTTAGAACTAAAAAATCCTTTTCTAATGATTATTTAAATACATAGGTTGGGCGAAATTATAAAAGTTTCTAAATAGGACACAATTACTTGCGTTTTTCTTACGCCATATATATTCAAAAAACTATAGGTTTGATTTAAAACGTATCCTTAAGAGATTTTTAGAAAATGTATTGCACAATATATTGTTTTCGTAATTTTCATGGTTAGAAATTAATTATTATTATTATTTTTTTGAATAAATTTGTTGCTTTTTAAAATGAATGAAGAATATATTATCATAAATTATTTTTAGAATTTTATTGTTCTTAATTAAATTTGATGATATGTTGACAAGGATAAAAACTTAGGCATTGAAAACCTATGAAAACATACATTTATTTTGATGTAATGTTTTCTATAAAGCATTTATATGTATGTATGTTAAAAACTAAATTCAAGCTGAATTTAGTTTTTAACATACATACATATATATAAAAACATATTTTTAGTTGAATTCAAGTGCTGAATTCTTCAAAAAAATGATTTATATAAATTACTTTCAAAATAATAAGGAATTATTCAGATTCCTAGTATTTTAATGCTTGTTCCTTAATCATTGATAAATACATATTTTCTATCTTCATTTCTCACTAGAGAGCTTTACATTGACCATTGGCTGTCTTCTTTTGTGAGATTTAACTTTGTGTAAAATTTTAGTGATATACAAACTTCTGGTCACCCAAAATGCAACACCAAGGAAAACAAAAGATATCAGTACAAAATTTACTTTGTAGATAACATGCTGACCAAATATCAAATGATTAAATTTAGATTTCTGTAAAGTGTGATTCCTGCCAAAATCGGTACCCAGAGTTGCTGCAATTGCTGGAGATTACCGCTACCACACGCCTCAGCATTGGTTCAAAGAAACTTTGGATGTGGTCTTGGGGTGCAGCACACCAAGCAGCTACCATACCTTACCAAAGTTGATCTGGTGTGGCAGCTGGGGATGTAATCTGGGTCGATCGTCGAGCAACCATGGACCACATGTTTTCTATCGGCGAAAGATCTGAAAAGCGAGTGAGCCGAACATACGATTTTGTCTAGCGGTTGACGAAGAACCCTTAGACAATGGGTGGCACGTGTGGTCGATCAATTATCAATTCAATTATCCTATTGAAATATGGCTATGAGCAAGGGTTCTGAAGGTAAGGAAGGACAATTGGCTCTAACACCTCGGAGATGTAGCGCTGGCTGCTTAAAGTACCTGCTATGCAGGAATACGAGAGTGATATCGAAAACCGCCGAATATAATAATATCCAGTGCAGGACCAGTGTGGCAGTGCATAATACAGCTGTTCAGCATCATCTCTCCACGGTGTCTCCAGACTCTAATGCGAGTATCGTAATGTTGCCAACAAAAGCGTGACTTATCAGTAAAGACAATTTCATTCCATTCTGCCGTCCTTCTTTCATAACACAATTGGTGGTGGAGACATCTGTGGGTCTGCTTCAAGGGTAGACGAAGCAATGGACGTTTAGTGAACAGACCACTCTGCTGTAAACGGTGTTGAATGTTACGCACAGACACTGGATGATGCGTTACAGACTGAATGTTCTGTGCTATGGTTCTTGATGTGGCTGAGTGATCTATCACTGCCATGAGCACAATTTGCCTGTTATCACTTGAAGTGGTGCATTGAGGAGGATGCGATAGCACACGTTGGTTCATCGTACTCTCCTGCGTCCAACGATCACATATCCGCATTACTGTTGTTTGGTTTCGCCCTACACGATTACCGATTTCCCTGAAAGATAATCCACAATCTCAGTAGGCAACTATCCTTCCTCTGTCGAACTCGGATACTTGATCAAAAAATGATCACTTTTTCTACGAGGCATAATTAATCGCCTTAAAAAAATCCCGAGTGTCGAACTTGAAATTTTCGAAATCTCCAAGCCTTAAATAGTGTTTTGAAGTGGAGCCATAGACACGTGTGATGCCCTGAAATTCTTATCCTTTGCATATTCCACCTTCACTAATGCATGTTGTAAATTTCATGTTATTTGCATGCTTTCTTCACGGTGTTGTATTTTCAGCTGCCAGCAGTGCATTTATATTAAGTGATATATAATTTTATTGTGGAAATATGTCTTGCGTATTGATGAAATGTCTAAAAAATTCAACAAATTTTCATAAAAAGAGTATACTTAATAATAATTAATCGTATTTATTAATTCTTATGATTATATATAATTCTATGAAACAGAAGTAAAATAATTTACTGTAATTGAGCTAACTACAAACTCAAATTTCAGAATATTTTTCTTAGACTGATTATATTTTGAAAATGTAATCTAATTCTGTTCAGAAATACAAGGGGAAATATTGAAGACAATTTATACAATGTGACACGCAGTGGGTCTGCATCTTCTCCGGGATACTGAAAGTATATAGAAACGCTCACAAAGATAGAGGAACATCCCTGCCCAAACCAGGATATGAACGCAAGATCTATTGCTTCGAAGTTAAGGATGCTAACCACTACGCTATCAGACAACCCAATAGAGATGTATATTGATCAATTTTTAATTACTAACGATACAGATGAAGACAAAGCTACATCATTTACTACTACTTTCATCCAATAACGAAATCACAGTATTCTGCAGTTTCCTATTGTTGATTACGTTTACTGAGAGTTATTATTCGCTTACATATTCTCATTATTTCTTCAGTTGTTATTGGCAAATCAAATATCTGAGGCTGATTCCTTTAGTCTTTAGTCACATGCCTACCTTTTATTACTACTGTGTTTTTTACTGTGAGACACTACGACTCCTACTCAAGTCAAACAACAACAAAAGACGGCGGCTGCTCACGAAGGGAGTCGTTCTGCTCCACACGTCTTCAGAGTCACGCTCATGGAACTGGCCAAGTCCAAGTGGAAGACGTTGGACCAACCGACCTACAGTCAGGACGTGTCGCCCTGCACTTTTAATGTATTTGGTCCACTGAAGAAACACCTGAAATGGAAGCGCTTTAATTCGGACGTCGTACTCAAGGACGCTGTCAAAAACTGGGTCTCGACATGGCCACAGTAATTTTAGGAACACGGAATCCTGCGGCTTGTTCATCAGTGGGATCATTATGCTCAAGTGCTCAAGCCTATGGTGTATATTTGGAATAAAATCTACATTTGTACCCACGTGGTCGTTTCGTACCTTTGATCATCCCTTATATATGTATGTATGTATATATATATATATATATATATATATATATATATATATATATATATGTATGTATGTATATATATATATACAGTATGTCCTCTAAAGTCCCTTGCCACCCTCTTAACTTCGGAATGGCTGCTACTTGCTGCTACATTTATAAAAGTGATGGCTAGGTACAGTAAAGTAGCCACGCGCTACTGAATGAAACAGACCTCTGCGCCACCTGGTGAAAAACTGCGGAGTTAGCATTCTTATGTTGAAAACAGAACGAGATAGAGAAAAAGTGCTATACAAAGTTGTAGAGCATTCTCGATTTAGAACGAAAAGATACCTTGTAGGTATTAATGTGAAGAATACAACAATTAAAACGCGCATTTGTTGTTCCGTGCTGTGACGTGACAAAACGATCTAAGGAAGAAAAAAAATAGTTTACTTAAGATGTTCAAACTTCTCACTGTCAGCTGCAATGCACATTTAGATCCTCGCTTGAAGATTACGTTTCACACGTTGGAGCATACAGCGTGACACGTTGTAACACGCGACCGTAATGCGTCGTTTAAGGTCCTTCAATTTTTGGGAGGGGTCGCATACACCTACTGTTTCAAGTATCCCCACAGGAAAAAGTCCAGTGGAGTCAGATCAAAAGAACGTGGAGGCCACTCTTCGAAACCACCATACCCTAGTATTTGGTTGCCAAAGCAGTACCTCACCATTCCTTGACGAGGTACTGCTTTAGGATTTTCCAGCGCCCAGTAGTAGGTGTTTTGCCTATTGTACATGCCATTCCATGAAAAGCATGTCTCATCCGTCTACATTATATCTGCCAAGAATGTTGGCTGAACTTGTATCTGATTCATGACGAAAGTGCACCATGCATAGCGTCGCTCGGCATCCCTGTCCACTAAAATCTGTTCAGGCTCTGGTCGGTATGAGCAGCTGATTCGCTTAGGATTTTCCAAACCTGACTTTTGGAGAGACCACATTATTGACTGATCTGTCTTACGCTGCATTTCGGATATGCGAGTGCATATGCTAATTCCTCATCCGGTTGAACTTCCCGTCCTACCTTACCTGGTCTGCCAGATCGAGGTCGACTACTAACGCAACCTGTCTTCCTTAAACGTTTTACAACAGTTACGATGGTTTGATAAGAAGGATGCGAGCCTGCAGGGAAACATTGGCGGTATAACCTTGCTGTGATCGTGACTTGCGTCGACATTCACCGTACAGTAAAACCATCTCACAATACTCAGCTTTGGAATACTCAGCCATGACTATGAGCATCAACATACTACAGTCCCAAGAAGATGTATCTTTTATAGCTGTCTCAGGTGAACAGGTGTGACGCTTCTTACGTATTTGCATACTGCATGCAAATTGTTGAAATTATTTTTAATACTTCTGTTCTTCTCATTTCGAAATAAAAGTGAAAAATGTAATCTCGAAAACGATTTTTTACTTTTTCAAATATACACACGCACGATGTGCCACGTCATAGCACGAAACAACAAATGCGCATTTTAACCGTTGTATTCTTCACATTAATGGCTACAAGGTATCTTTTCGTACTAAATCGAGAATGCTCTACAACTTTGTTTATATATATATATATACATACATATATATATATATATATATATATATATATATATATATATATATATATATATATATATATATATATACATACATATATATATATATATATATATATATATCACTTTTTTTTACCTAACTCGTTCCGTTTCCGAGTTTTCCACAGTTTTCCACCAGGTGGCGCAGTAGGTGGTTTCATACAGTAGCACATGGCTACTTTACTATACCTAGACACCACTTTTATGAATATAGCAGCAGCCATTCCGAATTTTAAGAGGGTGGCAAGGGACTTTAGTGGACATACTGTATACATACATACATATATATATATATATATATATATATATATATATATGTATGTAATAGCATACTTAGTTAAGGAGCTAAAGGAATCGCGCTAATATCAAGTGCCATAACCGATTTCAAGCAGAGCAGAAGCAGTGCAAGTTCAAACATAGTGAGAAAAGTTTCTCTCGGGCATATAATCACATGATTCATGAGAAGATTTACATATGTAAGCGACGACATAGGTGCCAGCAGTGTGATCAAGTATTCTCTCATCCAAGTAAGTAATCTCAGAAGACATCTCAGGCTTCACAGAGGCGAGCGGCCTCATGAATGCGAACATTGTAACAGAAGATTCACTCAATCGGGTCATCTCAAAAATTATCTGAGTATCCATACTGGTTGAGAGACTGAATAAGTGCAAACAATTTGGTCAAGCATTCTCTGAACCGGGTACTCTCAATTAACACGGGCGAGGCAGTTTAAGAGAGGTAAAATATTCTCTCATTCAAATAATCTCCATATGTGACTCAGGCTTCACACGGGTTAGCGGCCGTATGTATACTTGTAGCGTAGTAACTTAGATGGGTAAGTTGAAGATGTATTAGAGAATTGACAAAGGGGAGAAATGATGTTTAAAGAATGTGATGTCTTTCTTTCAAATCCGTTAATTTTAGCGTACACGAGAACAGAGCATCGCGAGATTGGCGAACGACGAATCACAGTAAAAACGTATTGAATCTAAATAATGTTACTTAAAATTTTAACTGTATTGTGTGAAGATGAACTACACATGATCCTCCTCAAAATGATTTATTCTATGAGATTTTCATTATTTAAAAATCTCACGCAAATGAACTTTGTAAGCAAGTATGTTATTCAAATTTTAATTTGTGTTAAGATTTTTTATTATCTCAGTAACAAAATATAGGTCAGGATTTAAAATTGGAATATAATCTGTATGTTTCTGTTTTTCATCCAGAAACACAAGATTGGTCTTTCCAACGTAGTCAACAGATATCCAAACCAATAAACTGCCTCCTCCTACCTGTCAGGTAGAATAAGTTTCGTCTTATTTACCCAGACAAGCAACGTCAATAATATTGACTACCATCTGGGCCATCTAAATTTACTTTATTTTCATCAGAAAAAATAACTGAAGTCCATCCAGAGTACCAATACACGCATTCTTTGACCCACTGTAGCCTGTGCTCAGTGTGCTTTTCCTTCCATTTAGGAGGGGGTATTTCTTTTCTAGAATATGAACGTATCCGATCTTTTTATGTAGTTGTAAAGTGTTCTTCTGGTTATATGTGTAAAGTAAGATAGGTTTTGTGCTTTTCGAATGCATCCACGCATTTTTCTAAGTTCTTTAAGATTTTTAATTCAATTACGTAGTGTCAATTTTTTATGTATGCCAATCTTTGCTATCCTTTGGCTCTTTAGATTTTTCAAGAAGTTAGAAACAGTGTTTGGACAGATGTGTAGGTGCTTCGCAATTTCTCTTACACTTTTGACCACATCTTTATATCACACAATTTGGCCTTCTTGAAATTCACTTAAATGTTTCCCCTAGGCATTTTAACTTCACAATTGAGGATTTTTACAGAAATTGTGGATTTTTTACCACAAAATATATTTTTTGAAAAAAAAAAGATAGTTTAAAAGAACAATGTTTTCAACATATTAAACTGCTACAGATTCCCAAATGAGTAAATTTTAGCAGGCGTCCAACTTTTTTTACAGACCAAAAATGCTTAAATACAATTCTATATCTTCTATTGATTAATAAAACTCATGCACTGAAAATGAAACAAAAATTACATTAATTGCGCTTATAACACTTCACTCTCTATCTCTCTTCCTTTCCGAGAGTACCCCTAGCAGTGAGAAGGAAAGACAGGCATTTGATTTCGAACTCTTTGGATGTGTTTTAATCACCCTTTTTAATTTAGTTTCTGTTTGTTATTGTGAGTAACTTAACTTTGAATAATTAAATTATTGTTACACTAAAGGCTATTTTGATTAAACCCACAACTAAAGCACCAGACATTGGCGTCCAACCGCTTTTCAATATTGTAGCCTTTGTTACCAACAGAGCCTTATTCTAAATTATCAAATACTAAGGCTTGACTCATGTTTTATTTCAGGCGAACCGAATCAAAACTTACTCCGAGTATATGATTGAATAGTAAGACCTGGATTTCATGTTTTACTTGAACAGTATTTTCATCCTGAAAGACTGATTTCAAGGTATAGTTCCTTTTCACCCAGAAAAGAAAAGTCATTTGAAGGTACTATGATGTTAATATTTTTTCCTAAATTTGGAAAGTGTTATTATTAAAATAATTTAACTTGTGATCAATTTTATAAGGAATCATTACTACTATTAAAATTGTTGATCACAGTTAAAAAAAATTTAATTTAATTTAATTGTTTAGTTTGATATTCGCTTTCTTTTCTAAAGTTAGTGATAGAGCTTACTCATCGTTTTCGGAATGAATAACATTGTCTTTGAAAGTAAAATATTGTTCTAAAAAGTTATTTTTCTTTCTTCGTATTGAATAACATTTGAAATAAATAATTTTAATATTATTTTAAAATTGTATTTTAGAAGCCTTCCTGGTAAATCATATTTTGTTAACTTTTGGTGTGTGTCTGTTCTGCATTAGAGCAAATATTCCATTTGATATGGAAGTGCATTTACCAAATCCTTGGTAATGTTTACATTTGTGCTTTAGTTCAGTCTAAAATAAATATATGAATAAAAATGTTGAAAATAGTATTAGCTTAAGATATGTATTTTTTTCTTCTTCGTGTGGAATTAATACTTGTTTGAATTCTTTTTTTCCCACAGTATACTTTTCTATAGATTTTAATGAGGCCTTGTTGGGCAGTTTTATCTGTATGTGTGTGTGTAATTTTATTATTAAAAAAATTCACATAAACTTGTAATTGTTTTGTTATTCCATATTAAATCATGTTTATAACGGCAATGTATGATTAGTTGAAATGTTTTTCAATACAATTCGATTGACAGAATAAATTATTAAATTATTTAATGTGAATGTATGTAAGTAACTTATACAAATTGCGGATCCAAAGAATTAAGACGAAAAATTAAAAAAAATTTATTTCCCCAAAAACTATTTTTGTTAAATGGTTATTTATTAATTTAGAGGAATATAAACTTTACTTAAAAATTATTAAAGTACTGAATGTATTTTTATTAATATTCCATAATTACACTAAATGGACATTTATAAAATTTTAGGAAAGAGATATAAATAGTATTTTATAAAAAATGGATTGAATATTTTTAAATTAACAGTATACATTCTGTTTTGTAGATATTCTTAGTTTTGAGATTTATATTTAAGATATTCTTATTTTATTTTGAATAAAAATAGTGTATTTCTAATAATTTTTTTAAGGATTAGTTTTCCGAATGACTCATTATTTTCTATACAAAATTTCATTTTTATCTATCGGAAATTTACAAATTTATTTGCATTACAAATGCGATGACCATAATCTATGAACAATTTTTGTTTAAATGTATCTATAAAAATTACTATAACTTTATCAACAAATTACACCCAATCCAAGTAATACCAAGTTTAATTTAAAAATCGAAGCATCTCTCTCTCTCTCTCTCTCAAAGATATTTTTTTCATTCATTTTACTATCCCGTCTTAAAAATAAAGTAACTTTTTATTCTTAAGAAATTCCCCCATAATTGTAGCAATGAAAGCTATTCAGTGTTAAATATATTTTTATTCTTAAAATATGATAAAATGCAACAAGCTACTTGTATCTATACCGTCCTGTAATTTTTAATGCAGTGTTTGACCTAAAAAATGAAGAAATTTAAATTTTAAAGTAAAATACCAAATAGTTTTTCCATTATTGTAAGGTTATTACTGAACATTACTGTAAAATATCCTATGTATTATTTATTATGAAAGATATTATTTTTTCATTTATTGTCTGATTTAATATTTTAACTCAGAATTCGGTTCTTTGTTTTCAGTTAGTATAAAAAAGTGTTTTGCCTAAAGACAACGTTTTGTCGTCCAAATACTGAATACAAAGCTAATGATGACATCACCACTTTTTTAGACATTTTCATTGGCTGTGCTGTGAAGAGAGAAGAAGAAGCTACCATGAAGGCGCCTGAAACTGAAACTGATGTCGATTCATTAGCCGAAATGTTGAAAGCTTCTTAACTTAAAAATGTCTCATCAAATTGTTCTACATCGTAAGTAAACATGTTGTTCACCCCTTTGAAATTATATATACTTTGTTCTTAGTCACTCAAAGTTAACTACAAAATTTGTGGTGTACTGTTTTCTTTACTAATTGTTGTATTGTTCATTGCTAATAACTGAGGCATATTTTGTGATAATGATAAAATTTTAATTACAATAACATACTTTGTTTATAATTTGAAACATCTACCAAATTTCTTTTCTTAACTTTTAGAAAAAATATTTCTTTTTATTTTAATGATAATTATTGGATAATATGCATCATGTGAAAAGATTTTAAAGCTTTTTACATTTCTCACGCTGTAAATAATGCGTCCAGTTTACATTGCAATTTACTTTTGTTTATTTTGTTATCCTTCCATTATTTTTAGTTGAAGGAATTCGCCCATTAACTACCATAAGGAGTGAAACAAATAATATAGGTATGAGAATAAATAAATTTAAAACAATATATTTAATTCAGCATTATAATTAAAAAAATTTATTAAACTTTTAATGGAAATTCTGATACATTAAATTGATTGTTAATAGTTATGATATTCATCACTATAAATTTTCATATTAATTTAATAAGGCGCATAAAAATTTATATAAAAATGAAGAAATTAAATATTTTAATCATTAAATATCTCTTACTTAATGATTTTTTGCTGATCAAACTTATTTGGTTAAAAATCGGAATGGAGCTATAAAAATAAAAACATGCCATTGACACCAATTCGATTTAGATGTTTGATGTGGTCTGAGAAATAAGTTAGCCGTCCAATTAATTTTATTTATGGTTTTTATTAATTATTAATTACTAAATCATTTATACATTAAAAGGCTTATACGAATGCAACGGATTAAAATTCAAACCAATAAAAAAACCTAAAAAAATGAAATAATTTTTTTCTATATTTGCCTCTATCAATAATTGTAATTTCTCAGTAAATATATTTCATCGTCCTTAGGTGCAATATTCTTAACGAATATAAAAATTAATAATTTTAGTTGTATATTTTGAAATTTGACCAAAACATCATAGTATTGTTACTATGCAATATTAGTATTATTTTTGTTTCAAAATTAAATCTTTTAAATTATTTTTCATTTCTTTATATTAAATTTAGGTATTTCCCTGAAAACAGTTAGATTGCTTAGTGCCTATTTATAAGAAAATGTTTTGAATATCTTTGAGGTTTTGTCATAAAAATAAGCTTGGAACAGCTTAAATTTATATAATCGAAATTTATCTGAATGATAACAATCTAAATTATTATGGTGCTGAGTTAAAAATAAAATTGGTTAAATTTAGGCATGGTTAAAGCGATTAATTTTAATCATTAAAAATGTATTAAATGTAAGGATTTGTATTGTTAGGAATTAATGATTTGGTTTGAATACCTTTCTTTTTAATGTAAAAATAATTTAAAAATAATAAAAATGTTTTAATAATGAATATATTATCATTTGCTTAAATAAGCTCATTTGCTTAAATCATCATCATTGCTTAAATATTTATTATCATTTGCTTAAATAAGATGCTAATTAAAAATTTACAAAACCATCTTTAAAACATAAAATAATTTTTTTTTAAATTTTACTATATTTAAAAATTAGTAGAGAATATGCAATTTTTAATACTTTTTTTTATGTCATTTCCCCAAGTGAACTTAAAAGTGCAATCCTCTGAGTTTTTTCAATGTGCACTAGTAAGTTAGTTAATTCATTGTTCTATTTTATCATAATAATGAAAAATATGAAATAAAAAATATACATACTTTTTAGGTATGTTCAAGATTCTTATTCAGAACAATATAAAATGTGTTTGAATAGTCATATATATTGCAAAAAAGTATTCGTCTTAGTGTGTGTATATATGACTCTGTTTTCTTCTCAATATTCCACCAAATGGATATAATTAGTAATTGAAATTACATTCGAACACTAAATAAATATGTTGTGAAGAAAAATGTCTCTTGTTGCAAAGGCTGAGAATTTAACTAAATAATTCTGATCGTGCTTTCAAATCCCACTTGGGTGTGGATATTTGTATTGGTTCTGAATCCACTTTAAATTGAAGTGGATTAATGAGTCATTGTATGCATTAAATGACCACTGAGTGACAAGCAAACTAAACCAAATACTTGATGTAAAAAAGTACAGTGAAATTTTTTGTCTTAGGAAAGCTCATTTGTTTCAAATTTAAAACCAAACCTCTATAAAAATAGTCATTAATGAAAAATTCATATAAACTTAAAAATTTTGAAATTGTCACTGAAAATTTCTGGTTAAGATATGAATGATAATTAGTTTTAGTAGAATGATTATTCTTGTATTGTTATAGCATTCTTCAAGTAACTTGTAGTTTTTTTTCTAAAATTGAATATGAGTTAGTGAAAAATAATTTTAAAAACATTTAGTCAATAAACAATTGCAATTTATAGTATTAAATTTTATCTCATAACCACATAAGTTAAAATTAATATCACATACTTGTCATCGTTTGTATTATTGGCGAAATATTCCCACATTTGAGTTAATAACTAAACAAATTTTGAAGAACTTACTGAGTAAGGATTTTTATTAAAAAAAAGTAGCTTTCCTATATGATCTCTAGACTTCAGTTAGAAGTTCCTCATATTTTACATTTTTTCTGAGACAACTATCTAAAAAATAATTGGCATTACAATTTTTTGTCGTTTATTGATTGTAGCTGATGGAGTAAATATCCAAATCTTTTTACATATCTGTATTTCTATTTGTATTCCAAATAAGGAGCTTTGCATTTTTCACTAATTTTTATCGATCTCTAAACTGATATCTTTAATATTCAGATTTGCATTATCATTTATAGGTTAAGAATCTAATATTTTCAAATTTTAGCTTATTTAATTTACCTTAAATTTAGAAACTTAAATATGGATTACAATCATGTTTGAAAATGAAATGTGGGTGTGCATTATTCTATATAAATTTTCATATACATTAAATAAGCAGTTTTCTGGGTAACAATTAAATCAACATAAGAGGAATTTATTAAGTGAAAAATCTATTCGTGTTTAAATTTGATTCCAAATGAATATTTAGTAAATAATTTCCAAAGTCACTTATGTTGACTTTTTGTACTCGCTTACTATTACTTTTCTTTTGTCGCTTAATGTGTAACTTTTCAGATTAGGAAAATAATGTAATTGGTGTAAGACGTTTAGAGAAATACAAGATTACGTATTTAGAGTTAGAATTTCTTTTAGAAATGAATTTTTATTTTGGAGACTTATTTTGATCATGAATAAACAATGCATTTATTTTAATGGGAATTTTCGACTAGCTTCCATTCAATGATAATTTATAAATTATATATTTTAGTGAATTTTAGCTGTAATAAGTGGTTAATAATTTATTAAAAGATAAATTATTTTGTCATTTTTTATAAATGATTTTGCAATTATTCTTGGAGATATTTTCTCATCTCAGACATTTTTCTCTTAGTATCTGAGTAAAATAGAATTGTTTAATTTATTAAATTGAAAACGAACTTATAACATTTCTATTTTATTGTTTATAAACAAGGCCTTTTTTCCACTTCATTTCATTAATAATATAATTTCTTATATTTTAAGTCATAATTTGTAAGTTTAATATGTTTTACGGAAATTGGAAGTAACTGATTTTAAAAGGAAAAGTTTTAGTTATTATATTTAGATGTGTGGAGCATATAAACACATATTTACGTACATTTACTATGTTTCAATTACTTTAAACATTTCAAAAATATCTAAATTAATAACAATTTAAAGAATAATTAAGATTATGTATACTTCAAATATGTGACTTTTATAAAATACAGGTGATATTCAGGAAAGATTATACTTAAATAAATGTTGGACTTAGTTATTTTGTTGTTTGTACCTTATTTTAATATGAGCAAACGGGATAAAAACTATAAAGCAGTAATATTTTAATATATTATCGAAACAAATTTTTGTAGAAGAATTATCATTTCATATCAAATCCATAAAACCATATAATATGAAATTTTACATTTCATATTCATTAAGATAAGCAATTTACAAACAGAATGAGTTTTGGCTATACAAGGGTTGAATCACCATTTGGTGTGATTTTTATTCTTACTTATATGATGTAGCATTTCATGAAAAGCAGTTTCTAAACATAATTTATGTTTATAAAGCTTAGAAAAAATAATAAAACATAATTAATGGGGAACATTAGATATATTAGAAAAAAAATGGAAATATCAGCAGAGAGTAACATTAAAATATGTAAGTTTATAATTTAAGTTATTATAACTCTAAAACGTGGTTCATTTAAAACCACAGTTGCACTCTTCTAAAAGATATGTTGTGTATATTCTTCTTCTTCTTTGAGTTTGCTTATGTTGACACCAGGTTACAAGATACCTCCGGTAAAAAGTATTCTGAACCATGATGTTTAGTATATCAGGGCTTTATATAATTATTTAATCGATTTTATCCTGAGAAATTATTATTGTAAGCCACAAAAATATTTTAAGCTGCACTCATATGTTACAGCAGAAATTATAATAGTTTATTTATCAAATGAGCCATTGTGAAACACACTTAAAGGATAAATCTGAATTTATAGTTATTCAATAAAAGGCAAGGTGAGTTAAGCTTAACGATAATCCTAAAAATGTTGACCAGTATCGCTTAGGTTAGGACTCGTGATATTCAATTCATACCAGTTTTCATATAAAATAGTATCTTATCTTTTTCAAATGTGTTATTTAATAAAACTTACAAGTTACGTTATAGCAGCTTGAGCTTCACTCCACGGGGTCCCTGATGTGCAATCATACCCATGAGCTCATGCAACGACACTTGAGCTTAACTCCACGGGGTCCCTGATGTGCAATCAAACCCGTGAGCTCATGCAACGACACTTGAGCTTCACTCCACGGGGTCCCTGATATGCAATCATACACGTGAGCTCATGCAACGACATTTGAGCTTCACCCCACGCGGTCCCTGATGTTCAATCATACCCGTGAGCTCATGCAACGACCCTTGAGCTTCACTCCACAGGGTCCCTGATGTGCAATCATACCCGTGAGCTGATGCAACGACATTTGAGCTTCACTCCACGGGGTGCCTGATGTACAATCAAACCCGTGAGCTCATGTAACGACCCTTGAGCTTCACCCCACGCGGTCCCTGATGTGCAATCATACCCGTGAGCTCATGCAACGACATTTGAGCTTCACCCCACGCGGTCCCTGATGTGCAATCATACACGTGAGCTCATGCAACGACATTTGAGCTTCACCCCACGCGGTCCCTGATGTGCAATCATACCCGTGAGCTCATGCAACGACCCTTGAGCTTCACTCCACAGGGTCCCTGATGTGCAATCATACCCGTGAGCTCATGCAACGACATTTGAGCTTCACACCATGGGGTCCCTGATGTGCAATCATACCCGTGAGCTCATGCAACGACATTTGAGCTTCACTCCACGGGGTCCCTGTTGTGCAATCATACACGTGAGCACATGCAACGACAGATGAGATTCACTCCACAGGGTACCTGATGTGCAATCAAACCCGTGAGCACATGCAACGACATTTGAGCTTCACTCCACGGGGTCCATGATGTGAAATCATACACGTGAGCTCATGCAACGACACATGAGATTCACTCCACGGGGTCCCTGATGTGCAATCAAACTCGTGAGCTCATGCAACGACACTTGAGCTTCACTCCACGGGGTCCCTGATATACAATCATACACGTGAACTGATGCAACGACATTTGAGCTTCACTCCACGGGGTGCCTGATGTACAATCATACCCGTGAGCTCATGCAACGACACTTGAGCTTCACCCCACGCGGTCCCTGATGTGCAATCATACCCGTGAGCTCATGCAACGACACTTGAGCTTCACTCTAAGGGGTGCCTGCTGTGCAATCATGCCCGTGAGCTCATGCAACGACATTTGAGCTTCACCCCACATGGTCCCTGATGTGCAATCATACCTGTGAGCTCATGCAACAAACCTTGAGCTTCACTCCACAGGGTCCGTGATGTGCAATCATACCCGTGAGCTCATGCAACGACATTTGAGCTTCACTCCACAGGATCCCTGATTTGCAATCATACTTGTGAGCTCATGCAACGATATTTGAGCTTCACTCCACGGGGTGCCTGATGTGCAATCATACCCGTGAGCTCATGCAACGACATTTGAGCTTCACTCCACGGGGTGCCTGATGTGCAATCATACCCGTGAGCTCATGCAACGATCCTTGAGCTTCACTCCACAGGGTCCCTGATGTGAAATCTTACCCGTGAGCTCATGCAACGACATTTGAGCTTCACTCCACGGGGTCCCTGATGTGCAATCATACCCGCGAGCACATGCAACGACATTTAAGCTTCACTCCACGGGGTCTCTGTTGTGCAATCATACACGTGAGCACATGCAACGACACATGAGATTCATTCCACGGGGTCCCTGATGTGCAATCAAACCCGTGAGCACATGCAACGACACATGAGATTCATTCCACGGGGTCCCTGATGTGCAATTAAACCCGTGAGCACATGCAACGACACATGAGATTCCTTCCACAGGGTCCATGATGTGCAATCATACACGTGAGCTCATGCAACGACACATGAGATTCACTCCACGGGGTCCCTGATGTGCAATCAAACCCGTGAGCACATGCAACGACACATGAGATTCACTCCACAGGGTCCCTGATGTGCAATCAAACCCGTGAGCACATGCAACGAAAATTGAGCTTCACTCCACGGGGTCCATGATTTGCAATCATACACGTGAGCTCATGCAACGACATTTGAGCTTCACTCCACGGGGTTCCTATTGTGCAATCATACACGTGAGCACATGCAACGACACATGAGATTCACTCCACGGGGTGCCTGATGTGCAATAATACCCGTAAGCTCATGCAACGATCCTTGAGCTTCACTCCACAGGGTCCCTGATGTGCAATCATACCCGTGAGCTCATGCAACGACATTTGAGCTTCACTCCACGGAGTGCCTGATGTGCAATCATACCCGTGAGCTCAATCAACGACATTTGAGCTTCACTCCACGGGGTCCCTGTTGTGCAATCATACACGTGAGCACATGCAATGACACTTGAGCTTCACTCCACGGGGTGCCTGATGTGCACTCATACCCGTGAGCTCATGCAACGACCCTTGAGCTTCACTCCACAGGGTCCCTGATGTGCAATCATACCCGTGAGCTCATGCAACGACATTTGAGCTTCACTCCACATGGTCCCTGATGTGCAATCATACCCTTGAGCACATGCAACGACATTTGAGCTTCACTCCACGGGGTCCCTGTTGTGCAATCATACACGTGAGCACATGCAACGACACATGAGATTCACTCCACAGGGTCCCTGATGTGCAATCAAACCCGTGAGCACATGCTACTGCATTTGAGCTTCAATCCACGGGGTCCATGATGTGCAATCATACGCGTGAGCTCATGCAACGACACATGAGATTCACTCCACAGGGTCCCTGATGTGCAATCAAACCCGTGAGCTCATGCAACGATCCTTGAGCTTCACTCCACAGGGTCCCTGATGTGCAATCATACCCGTGAGCTCATGCAACGACATTTGAGCTTCACTCCACAGGGTCACTGATGTGCAATCAAACCCGTGAGCACATGCTACTGCATTTGAGCTTCACTCCACGGGGTCCATGATGTGCAATCATACGCGTGAGCTCATGCAACGACACATGAGATTCACTCCACTGGGTCCCTGATGTGCAATCATACACGTGAGCACATGCAACGACACATGAGATTCACTCCACGGGGTGCCTGATGTGCAATCATACCCGTGAGCTCATGCAACGACATTTGAGCTTCACTCCACGGGGTCCCTGTTGTGCAATCATACATGTGAGCACATGCAACGACACATGAGATTCACTCCACGGGGTCTCTGATGTGCAATCAAACCCGTGAGCACATGCAACGACACATGAGATTCACTCCATGGGGTCCCTGATGTGAAATAAACCCATGAGCTCATGCAACGACACTTGAGTTTCACTCCACGGGGTACTTGCTGTGCAATCATACCCGTGAGCATATTAAAATTTAATATATTTAAAAAAATAGCTCGTCCGACACAACCTCCGTCTATAAACTCTACTGTTGTATAACGAAGCCATCCCCACAGTTGCTTTTATTGTTTATAGGTATCAATGTATGTTCACACTCTCTCATAAGTCCATATTCTGCTTTTTAATTTTAAAAATTACTTAAAACTTGGTCATTGTATTTTCTGCTGTACTGAAAAAATTTGTTTTAACCCTCTTATTTAAACTTGTAATGCATTTATTTAATAATAAATTAAAATTGAAGTGTATTACATAAATAATAATTACGTTAAAAAATACAATAATTTAAAAATAAAATCCTTCGCCCAACCCAACCTCCCTAAATAACTGTACCTTTCTATAACAGAGACTTCCTCCGATGCTTTTACTAATAGTTAAAGGTTTTAATGTATGTTCTCACTTGTATTCACCCATTTTCTTCTGCTTATTTAAAAATTCAATTAAAACTGTGTTCTCGGCTGGTCAAAAAATTCTTTTAGCCCTTCTATCTGAACATACGTTACTTTTATGTAAGAAAAAATTAGTATTGAAATGTATTACAATAATATTATAGTTATATTAAAAATTTATTATGTTTTGAAAATAAAACTCCTCACCCTAAACCTAATTCAAAAAAATATAATTTCTCTAAGGTAGGACCTTCCCTGTTGCTTTTAGGTTAGTTAGTTATCAATATATATTTTCACTCATGACACCATATTCTGTTAATGTCATTTTTTGTTAAAGGTTTCAATATCTGTGGAAACTGATGGGATCATATTCATCTTTTTACTTTAAAAATTTAATTAAAAGTCATAAGTTATGTTCACTACTGTTCGAAAATTTTTTCTAATCCCAATATATAAACTTATGTTACATTTATTAAGAAAAAAATTATTATAGAAATGCATTACAATATTGTAATTATTTTATTAAAAGGATATTCTCCCTCAATATACTTTTAATAACAAAGTCCCATTGTTGCTACCAAAATTACGCAAAGATCTCAATATATGTTGTCACGGATGAGCTCATATTCTGCAGTTTACTTTAAAAATTCAACTTAAATTCTGGAAATTATGTTGTCTGGTGGAGTAAAAATGCATCTAAATCTTTTATCTCAACTTATGCTATGTTTATTAAAGAAATATGTAATATTTCAGTGTATTACAATAAAATAATTTTATCAAAAATTTAATATATTTTAAAAATTTAATCCCTTGCCCGACCTAAATTCCCTCCATTATCCTTACCTTTCTATAACGAAGCCCCACCCCCCATTTACTTTTACGATTACATAAACACCCCAACATATTTTGTCAATAATGTCATGTTATTCTGCTGTTTACTTTAAAAATTCAAATTAAATTCTGGAAACTATGTTGTCTGGTGGAGTAAAAATGCATCTTAATCTTTTCTCTCAACTTATAATGTGTTTATTAAAGAAATATTTAATATTTAAGAGTGTATAAAAATAAAATAATAATTTTATTAAAATTTAATACATTTAAAAATAAAATCCCTTTCCCAACCTAACATCCCACCATTATCTTTACCTTTCTATAACAAAGCCCCCCCCACACACATTTACAGGTACGATTACATGTAGACCACAATATATGTTGTCACTAATAACATCTTATTCTGCTGTTTACTTTTAAAATTTAAGTAAAATTCTGGAAATTATGTTGCATGGTGGAGTAAAAATGCATCTAAATCTTTTATCTCAACTTATGCTATGTTTAGTAAAGCAATACTTCATATTTAAATGTATTACAATCAAATAATAATTGTATCAAAAATTTAATATATTCTAAAAATTTAATCCCTTGTCTGACTTAATTCGCTCCATTATCCTTACCTTTTTATAACGAATTCCCCCCTCCATTTACTTTTACGATAACATAAAGACCCCAACATATGTTGTCACTAATGACATGTTATTCTGATGATTACTTTTAAAATTTAATTAAAATCCTAGAAAGTATATTGGCTGGTGGAGTGAAAATGATTCTAAATCTTTAATGTGAACTTTAGCTACATTAATCAAAGAAAAATTTAATATTTAAGTGTATTACAATAAAATAAAATTTTTATAAAAAATTTAATACATATTAAAATAAAATCCCTTGTGCCCGACCAAACCTCCCTCTATTATCTTTACACTTCTATAATGAAGCACCCCAACCTTTTATAGGTACGATTACATATAGACCACAATGTATGTAGTAACTAATGACATATTATTCTGCTGTTTACTTTTAAAATTTAAGTAAAATTCTGGAAGTTATATTTGATGGTAAAGTAAAAATGCATTTAAACTTTTATCTCAACTTATGCTATGTTTATTAAAGAGAAATTTAATATTTAAGTGAATGACAATAAAATAATAATTTTATAAAAAATTTTATATATTTTAAAAATAAAATTCCTTGCCCGAGCAACCTCCCTCTATTATCTTTACCTTTCTATAACGAAGACCCTAATCCATTTACCGGTAAGGTTACACATAGACCACAATATATGTTGTAACTAATGACATCTTATTCTGATGATTACTTTTAAAATTTAAGAAAAATTCTGGAAGTAATGTTTGCTGGTGGAGTAAAAATGCATCTAAATCTTTTATCTGAACTTATGCTATGGTTATTAATAAAAAATTTAATATTTTAATTTATTATAATAAAGTAAAAATAATATGAAAAATAAAATACATTTAAAAATAAAATCCCTTGCCATATTAAACCTCTGTCCATTATCTTTAACTGTATATGACGAACCTACTCTCCCCACCCGCTTACTGTTACGAATACATATAGACCATAATGTATGTTATCACTAAGGACATAATATTCTGCAGTTTATTTTCAAAATTTAAGTTAAATTCTGGAAATTATATTGGCTGGTGGAGTGAAAATGCTTCGAAATCTTTAACGCGAACTTTTGCTACGAGTACATTAATAAAAGAAAAATTTAACATTTAATTGTATTACAATAAAATAATTTTTTTTTAAAATTTAATACATTTTAAAATAAAATCCCTTGTGTGTGTGTGTGCCCGACCAAACCTCCCTCTACTATCTTTACTTTTCTATAACGAAGCCCCTCCCCCAAACATTTACAATTATGATTACATATAGACCACAATATATGTTGTAACTAATGACATCTTATTCTGATGATTACTTTTAAAATTTAAGAAAAATTCTGGAAATTATGTTGGCTGTTGGGGTAAAAATCCATCTAAATCTTTTATCTCAATTTATGCTATGTTTTTTACAGAAAAATTTAATATTTAATTTCTTACAATAAAATAATAATTTTATAAAAAATTTAATATATTTTAAAAATAAAATTCCTTGCCCGAAGAAACCTCCCTCCATTATCTTTACTTTTCTATAACGAAGCCCCACCTACCCTGTTTACTGTTACGATTACATAAAGACCTCAAAATGTATTGTCCCTAATGACATCTTATTCTGCATTTACTTTTAAAATTTAAGAAAAATTCTGGAAGTTATGTTACTGGTGGAGTAAAAATACCTCTAAAATTTTTTCTCAAATTATACTATATTTATTAAAGAAAAATTTAATATTTAAGTGTGTTACAATTAAATAATAATTTCATTTTAAATTTAATACATTTAAAATGAAATCCCTTGCACGGCCCAACCTCCCATCATTATCTTTACATTTCTGTAACGAAGCCCCATCCCCCGTTTACAGTAACGTTTACATATGGACCACAATATATGTTGTAGCTAATGACATCTTATACTGCAGTTTACTTTTAAAATATAAGTTAATTTCTGGAAATTATGTTGGCTGGTGGAGTGAAAATGCTTCTAAATCTTTAACGTGAACTTTTGCTACTTTAATGAAAGAAAAATTTAATATTTAAGTGTATTAAATATAAAAAAAAATAATAATTTTATTATAAATTTAATATACATTTAAAATTAAATCACTTGCCCAACCCAACTTCCCACAATTATCTTTAGCTTTGAATAACGAAGCCCATCCCCAAAGTTAGAGTTACCATTACATATAGACCACAATATATGTTGTCACTAATGACATCTTATACTGCAGTTTACTTTTAAAATTTAAGGAAAATTCTTGAAGTTATGTTGGCTGTTGGAGTAAAAATGCAACTAAATCTTTTATCTCAATTTATGCTATGTTTATTAAAGAAAAATTTAATATTTAAATTTATTACAATAAAATAAAATTTTATTAAAAATTTAATACATTTTTAAAATAAAATCCCTTGCCCGACCTAGCTCGCACCATTATTTTTATCTTTCTATAACGAAGCCCCAACACCAAACATATACAGATTCGATTACATAGAGACCTCAAAATATATTGTCACTAATGTTATCTTATTCTGCTGATTACTTTTAAATTTTAAAATAAATTCTGGAAGTTATGTTTGCTGGTGGAGTAAAAATGCATCTAAATCTTTTATCTCAACTTATATTATGGTTTTTAAAGAAAAACTTTGTATTTAAGTGTATGACAATAAAATTAAAATTTTATCAAAAATTTAATACAGTTTAAAATAAAATACTTTGCCAAACCAAACATCTCTCTATTATCATTACCTTTCTATAACGAAGCCCCTCCCCCACCCATTTACAGGTACGATTACATATAGACCACAATATATGTTGTAACTAATGATATCTTATTCTGCTGTTTACTTTTAATATTTAAGATAAATTCTGGAAATTATGTTGGCTGTTGGAGTAAAAATGCATCTAAATCTTTTATCTCAAATTAAGCGATAATTATTAAATAAAAATTTAAAATTTTAATTTATTACAATAAAATAAATATATAATAAAAAAAATACATTTAAAAATAAATTTCCTTGCCCGATTAAACCTTCCTCCATTATCTTTAACTTTATAAGACGAACCCCCCCCCCCCGTTTCCAGTTACAACATATAAAATACATTTAAATATAAAATCCCTTGCCGGACCAATCCTCCCTCTATTATCATTACCTTTCTATGACGAAGCCCCCGAACCATTTACCGGTAAGATTACATATAGACAACAATATATGTTGTAACTAATGACATCTTATTCTGCTGTTTACTTTTAAAATTTAAGTTAATTTCTGGAAATTATGTTGGCTGGTGCAGTGAAAATGCTTCTAAATATTTAACGTGAAATTTTGTTACATTAATTAAAGAAAAATTTAATATTTAAGTGTATTACAATAAAATAAAAATTTTATAAAAATTTAATACATTTTAAAATAAAACCCTTGCACGACCGAACCTACCTCTATTATCTTTACCTTTCTATAACGAAGCCCCCCCCCAACCATTTACAGTTATGATTACATATACACCCCAATATATGTAGTAACTAATGACATATTATCCTGCTGTTTACTTTTAAAATTTTAGTAAAATTCTGGAAATTATGTTGGCTGTTGGAGTAAAAATGCATCTAAATATTTTATATCAACTTCTGCTACAGGTATTAAAGAAAAATTTAATATTTAATTTTAATACAATAAAATAATAATTTCATTAAATATTTAATATATTTTAGAAATACAATCCCTTCCCCGACCAAACTTCCCTCCATTATCCTTAACTTTCTATAAGGAAGCCACCCCCTCCCATTTACATTTATGATTACCGAAAGACCCCAGTATATGTTGTCAGTAATGACATGTGATTTTGCTGTTTACTTTGAAAATTTATGTAAAATTCTAGAAATTATGCTGTTTCGGGGAGTAAAAATGCTTCTTAAAATTTTTTCTCAACTTATGTTACATTTATGAAAGAAAAATTTAATATTTAAGCGTATTACAATAAAATAACAAATTTTCTAAAAAATTAATACGTTTAAAAATAAAATCCCTTGCCCTACCAAACCACCCTCCAATAACTTTATCTTTCTAAAACGAAGCCACCCCCCTGTTTACAGTTACGGTTACAAATAGAACCAATATATGCTGTCTCTAATTACATCTTATTCTGCAATTTACAATTAATATTTAATTAAAATTCTGGAAATTATGTTGGCTGGTGGAGAAAAAATGCATCTAAATCTTTTATCTCAACGTATGCTATGTTTATTAAAGAAAAATTTAATATCTAAGTGTATTACAATAAAATAATAATTTCTTTAAAAATTTAATATATTTTAAAAATACAATCCCTTGCCCAACCTAACCTCCCTCCATTATCCTTAACTTTCTATAAGGAATCCCCCCTCCCCATTTACATTTACGATTACATAAAGAACCCAATATATGTTGTCACTAATGATGTTATTTTACTGTTTACTTTGAAAATTTATGTGAAATTCTAGAAATTATGCTGTTTGGTGGAGTAAAATTGCTTCTTAAACTTTTATCTCAACTTATGTTACATTTATTAAAGAAAAATTTAATATTTAATCGTATTACAATAAAATAATAATTTTATAAAAAATTAAATATATTTAAAAATAAAATACGTTACCCAACCTAACATTCGACCAATATCTCTGAATTTCTATAACAAACCCCCCCCCGTTTTTATTTAACGATTATATAAAGATCTCAATATATGTTTTTTCACTAATGACATCTTATTCTGCTGTTTACTTTTAAAATTTAACTTTTATTCTGGAAATTATGTGGTCTGGTTGGATGAAACTGTTTTAAATCTTTAAACTGATCTTTTGCTGCATGTATTAAACAAAATTTAATATTTAAGTGTATTAAAATTGAATATTAATTTTATTAAAAATTTAATATATTTCAAATGTTTAATCCCTTCTCTCCCCTACATAAATTCCCTCCATTATCCTTACCTTTCTATAACGAAGCACCCCCCTTTACTTTTACGATTACATAAACATCCCAATATATGTTGTCACAAATGAATGCTATTCTGCTGTTTACTTTTAAAATTTAAGTAAAATTCTCGAAATTATGGTGGCTGGTGGAGTGAAAATACTTCTAAATCTTTAATATGAACTTTTGTGTTTACAAATACTTTTGTGTTTTTTTACCACCCCCCCTGTTAACAGTTACGATAGCAAATAGACCATTATATATGTTGTCTCTAATGATATGTTATTTTACTGTTTACTTTGAAAATTTATGTGAAATTCTAGAAATTATGCTGTTTGATGGAGTAAAAATGCTTCTTAAACTTTTATCTCAACTTATGTTACATTTATAAAAGTAAAATTTAATATTTAAGAGTATTACAATAAAATATTGATTTAAAAAAAATTTAATACATTTAAGAAAAAAAAACCCTTGCTCAACCTAACCTCCACTATTATCTTTACCTTTCTATAACGAAGACCCCTCAACCGTTTACAGGTACGATTAAATATAGACCATAATATATGTTGTCAATAATGACATCTTATTCTGCTGTCTACTTTTAAAATTTATGTTAAATTCTTTAAATTAAGTTGGCTGGTGGGGTGAAAATGCATCTAAATCTTTTATCTCAACGTATGCAATGTTTATTAAAGAAACATTTAATATTTAACTGCATTACAATAAATTAATAATTTTATAAAGAATTTAATATATTTTAGAAATGCAATCCCTTCAACGTCCAAAATTCCCTCCATTATCTTTAACCTTCTATAAGGAAGCCATCTCCTCTCATTTACATTTATGATTACATAAAGACCCCAGTATATTTTATCACTAATGACATGTTATTTTGCTGTTTACTTTGAAAATTTATGTATAATTTTAGAAATTATGCTGTTTCGGAGAGTAAAAATGCTTCTTTAACTTTTATCTCAACTTATGTTACATTTATGAAAGAAAAATTTAATATTTAAGCGTATTACAATAAAATAATAATTTTATAAAAAAATTATTTCTTTTAAAAATAAAATCCCTTGCCCGACCAAACCACCCTCCAATAACTTTATCTTTCTATAACGAAGCCCCCCACCCTGTTTACAGTTACGGTTACAAATAGAACCAATATATGTTGTCTCTAATTGCATCTTATTCAGCAGTTTACATTTAAAATTTAAATAAAATTCTGGAAATTATGTTGGCTGGTGGAGTAAAAATGCATCTAAATATTTTATCGAAACTTATGCTATGTTTATTAAAGAAAAATTTAATATTTAAGTTTATTACAATAAAATCATAATTTTATTAAAAATTAATATATTTTAAAAATAAAATTCCTTGCCCGACCGATCCTCCCTCCATTGTCTTTATCTTTCTATAACGAAGCCCCCCCCCCATTTACAGTTACGATTACTTATAGACCACAATATATGTTGTCACTAAGGACATCTTTTTCTGCAGTTTACTTTTAAAATTTAAGTAAAATTCTGGAAATTATGTTGGCTGGTGGAGTGAAACTGCTTCTAAATCTTTAACCTGAAATTTTGCTACATATATTAAAATAAATATATATCTAAGTGTATTACAAATGAATATAAAATTTATGAAAAATTTAATACATTTAAAAATAAAATCCCTTGTGTGTGTGTGTGTGTGCCTGACCAAACCTCCCTCTATTATCTTTACCTTTCTATAAAGAAGACCCCATCCCCACACGTTTACAGGTACGATTACATATAGGCCATAATATATTTTCACTAATGACATCTTATTCTGTTGTTTGCTTTAAATATTTAAGTAGAATTCTGGAAATTATGTTGGATGGTGGAGTAAAAATGCATCTAAATCTTTTATCTCAACTTATGCTCTATTTATTAAAGATATGTTTAATATTTAAGTGTATTACAATAAAATAATAATTTTATTAAATATTTAATATATTTTAAAAATACAATCCCTTTCCCTACCTAACTTCCCTCCATTATCTTTAACTTTCTATAACGAATTCCCCCCACCACAAATTTAAATTTAAGATGACACAAAGACCCCAATATATGTTGCCATTAATGAAATGTTATTTTACAGTTTACTTTGAAAATTTATGTGAAATTCTAGAAATTATGCTGTTTGGTGGAGTAAAAATGATTCTTAAACATTTATCTCAACTTATGTTACATTTATTAAAATAAAATTTAATATTTAAGAGTATGACAATGAAATATTGATTTCAGTAAAAATTTAATACACTTAAAAAAAAAAAAAAACCGTTGCCCAACCTAATCTCCCACTATTATATTTATCTTTCTATAACGACTTAACATCGCACCATTATCTTTACATTTCTATAATTATGCCCCCCCCCCTGTTTAGAGATACGAATACAAAAGGACTACAATTAATGTTGTCACTAATGACATATTATTCTGCTGTTTTCTTAAAAAATTTAAGTAGAATTCTGGAAATTATGTTGTCTGGTGGGGTAAAAGTGCATATAAATGTTTTATCTCAACGTATGCTTATGTTTATTAAAGAAAAACTTAATAATTAAGTGCATTACGATAAAATAATAATTTTTTTAAAAATTTAATATATTTTAAAAGTACAATCCCTATTCCGACCTAACTTCCCTCCATTATCCTTAACTTTCTATAATGAAGCCCCCCCCCCATTTACTTTTACGATTACATAAAGAGCCCAATATATATTGTCACTAATGAAATGTTATTTTACCGTTTACTTTGAAAATTTATGTGAAATTCTACAAATTATGCTGTTTGGTGGAGTAAAAATGCTTCTTAAACTTTTATCTCAACTTATGTTACATTTATTAAAGTAAAATTTAATATTTAAGAGTATGACAATGAAATATTGATTTCAGTAAAAATTTAATACACTTAAAAAAAAAAAAACCTTGCCCAACCTAATCTCTCACTATTATTTTTATCTTTCTATATAACGACCTAACTTCCCACCATTATCTTTACATTTCTATAATTATCCCCTGTTTAGAGATACGAATACAAAAGGACTACAATTAATGTTGTCACTAATGACATATTATTCTGCTGTTTACTTAAAAAATTTAAGTAGAATTCAGGATATTATGTTGTCTGGTGGAGTAAATATGCATCTAAATCTTTTATCTCAACTTATGCTTATGTTTATTAAAGAAAAACTTAATATTTAAGTGCATTACGATAAAATAATAATTTTTTTAAAAATTTAATATATTTTAAAAGTACAATCCCTTTAACGACCTAACTTCCCTCCATTATCCTTAACTTTCTATAATGAACACCCCCCATTTACTTTTACGATTACATAAAGAGCCCAATATATATTGTCACTAATGAAATGTTATTTTACCGTTTACTTTGAAAATTTATGTGAAATTCTACAAATTATGCTGTTTGGTGGAGTAAAAATGCTTCTTAAACTTTTATCTCAACTTATGTTACATTTATTAAAGAAAAATTTCATATTTAAGCGTATTACAATAAAATAATAGTTTTATAGAAAATTAAATATATTTAAAAATAAAATCCGTTACCCAACCTAACATCCGACCATTATCTCTGAATTTCTATAACGAGCCCCCCGTCCCGTTTTTATTTTACGATTACATAAAGATCCCAATATATGTTTTTACACTAATGACATCTTTATCTGCTGTTTACTTTTAAAATTTAACTTTTATTCTGGAAATTATGTGGTCTGATGGGTTGAAACTGTTTTAAATCTTTAAACTGATCTTTTGCTACATGTATTAAACAAAATTTAATATTTAAGTGTATTACAATTGAATATTAATTTTACTAAATTTTAATATATTTCAAATGTTTAATCCCTTCCCCTACATAAATTCCCTCCATTATCCTTACCTTTCTATAACGAAGCACCCCCCCTTTACTTTTACGATTACATAAACATCCCAATATATGTTGTCACAAATGAATGCTATTCTGCTGTTTACTTTTAAAATTTAAGTAAAATTCTCGAAATTATGGTGGCTGGTGGAGTGAAAATACTTCTAAATCTTTAATATGAACTTTTGTGTTTACAAATACTTTTGTGTTTTTTTACCCCCCCCCCTGTTAACAGTTACGATAGCAAATAGACCATTATATATGTTGTCTCTAATGATATGTTATTTTACTGTTTACTTTGAAAATTTATGTGAAATTCTAGAAATTATGCTGTTTGATGGAGTAAAAATGCTTCTTAAACTTTTATCTCAACTTATGTTACATTTATAAAAGTAAAATTTAATATTTAAGAGTATTACAATAAAATATTGATTTAAAAATATTTAATACATTTAAGAAAAAAACCTTGCCCAACCTAACCTCCACTATTATCTTTACATTTCTATAACGAAGACCCCCCCAACCGTTTACAGGTACGACTAAATATAGACCATAATATATGTTGTCAATAATGACATCTTATTCTGCTGTCTACTTTTAAAATTTATGTTAAATTCTTTAAATTAAGTTGGCTGGTGGGGTGAAAATGCATCTAAATCTTTTATCTCAACGTATGCAATGTTTATTAAAGAAACATTTAATATTTAACTGCATTACAATAAATTAATAATTTTATAAAAAATTTAATATATTTTAGAAATACAATCCCTTTAACGTCCAAACTTCCCTCCATTATCTTTAACCTTCTATAAGGAAGCCATCCCCTCCCATTTACATTTATAATTACATAAAGACCCCAGTATATTTTATCACTAATGACATGTTATTTTGCTGTTTACTTTGAAAATTTATATATAATTTTAGAAATTATGCTGTTTCGAAGAGTAAAAATGCTTCTTTAACTATTATCTCAACTTATGTTACATTTATGAAAGAAACATTTAATATTTAAGCGTATTACAATAAAATAATAATTTTATAAAAAAATTATTTCTATTAAAAATAAAATCTCTTGCCCGACCAAACCACCCTCCAATAAATTTATCTTTCTATAACGAAACCACCGCACCCTGTTTACAGTTACGGTTACAAATAGAACCAATATATGTTGTCTCTAATTGCATCTTATTCAGCAGTTTACATTTAAAATTTAAATAAAATTCTGGAAATTATGTTGGCTGGTGGAGTAAAAATGCATCTAAATATTTTATCGAAACTTATGCTATGTTTATTAAAGAAAAATTTAATATTTAAGTTTATTACAATAAAATAATAATTTTATTAAAAATTAATATATTTTAAAAATAAAATTCCTTGCCCGACCAATCCTCCCTCTATTGTCTTTATCTTTCTATAACGAAGCTCCCCACCCATTTACAGTTACGATTACTTATAGACCGCTATATATGTTGTCACTAAGGACATCTTTTTCTGCAGTTTACTTTTAAAATTTAAGTAAAATTCTGGAAATTATGTTGGCAGGTGGAGTGAAACTGCTTCTAAATCTATAACCTGAACTTTTGCTACTTATATTGAAATAAATATATATCTAAGTGTATTACAAATGAATAAAAAATTTATGAAAAATTTAATACATTTAAAAATAAAATTCCTTGTGTGTGTGTGTATGCCTGACCAAACCTCCCTCTATTATCTTTACCTTTCTATAAAGAAGACCCATCCCCACAAGTTTACAGGTAAGATTACATATAGGCCATAGTATATTTTCACTAATGACATCTTATTCTGTTGTTTGCTTTAAAAATTTAAGTAGAATTCTGGAAATTATGTTGGATGGTGGAGTAAAAATGCATCTAAATCTTTTATCTCAACTTATGCTCTATTTATTAAAGATATGTTTAATATTTAAGTGTATTACAATAAAATAATAATTTTATTAAATATTTAATATATTTTAAAAATACAATCCCTTTCCCTACCTAACTTCCCTCCATTATCTTTAACTTTCTATAACGAAGCCCCCCCATTTACATTTACGATGACATAAAGACCCCAATATATGTTGCCATTAATGAAATGTTATTTTACAGTTTACTTTGAAAATTTATGTGAAATTCTAGAAATTATGCTGTTTGGTGGAGTAAAAATGATTCTTAAACATTTATCTCAACTTATGTTACATTTATTAAAGTAAAATTTAATATTTAAGAGTATGACAATGATATATTGATTTCAGTAAAAATTTAATACACTTAAAAAAAAAACCGTTGCCCAACCTAATCTCCCACTATTATATTTATCTTTCTATAACGACTTAACATCGCATTATTATCTTTACATTTCTATAATTATGCCCCCCCCCTCTGTTTAGAGATACGAATACAAAAGGACTACAATTAATGTTGTCACTAATGACATATTATTCTGCTGTTTTCTTATAAAATTTAAGTAGAATTCTGGAAATTATGTTGTCTGGTGGAGTAAAAATGCATCTAAATGTTTTATCTCAACGTATGCTTATGTTTATTAAAGAAAAACTTAATAATTAAGTGCATTACGATAAAATAATAATTTTTTTAAAAATTTAATATATTTTAAAAGTACAATCCCTTTCCCGACCTAACTTCCCTCCATTATCCTTAACTTTCTATAATGAAGTGCCCCCATTTACTTTTACGATTACATAAAGAGCCCAATATATATTGTCACTAATGAAATGTTATTTTACCGTTTACTTTGAAAATTTAGTGAAATTCTACAAATTATGCTGTTTGGTGGAGTAAAAATGCTTCTTAAACTTTTATCTCAACTTATGTTACATATATTAAAGTAAAATTTAATATTTAAGAGTATGACAATGAAATATTGATTTCAGTAAAAATTTAATACACTTAAAAAAAAAAAAAACCTTGCCCAACCTAATCTCCCACTATTATTTTTATCTTTCTATATAACGACCTAACTTCCCACCATTATCTTTACATTTCTATAATTATGCCCCCCCCCCTGTTTAGAGATATGAATACAAAAGGACTACAATTAATGTTGTCACTAATGACATATTATTCTGCTGTTTTCTTAAAAAACTTAAGTAGAATTCAGGATATTATGTTGTCTGGTGGAGTAAATATGCATCTAAATCTTTTATCTCAACTTATGCTTATCTTTATTAAAGAAAAACTTAATATTTTAGTGCATTACGATAAAATAATAATTTTTTTAAAAATTTAATATATTTTAAAAGTACAATCCCTTTAACGACCTAATTTGCCTCCATTATCCTTAACTTTCTATAATGAACACCCCCCCCATTTACTTTTACGATTACATAAAGAGCCCAATATATATTGTCAATAATGAAATGTTATTTTACAGTTTACTTTGAAAATTTATGTGAAATTCTACAAATTATGCTGTTTGGTGGAGTAAAAATGCTTCTTAAACTTTTATCTCAACTTATGTTACATTTATTAAAGAAAAATTTCATATTTATGCGTATTACAATAAAATAATAGTTTTATAGAAAATTAAATATATTTAAAAATAAAATCCGTTACCCAACCTAACATCCGACCATTATCTCTGAATTTCTATAACGAGCCCCCCGCCCCGTTTTTATTTTACGATTACATAAAGATCCCAATATATGTTTTTACACTAATGACATCTTTATCTGCTGTTTACTTTTAAAATTTAACTTTTATTCTGGAAATTATGTGGTCTGATGGGTTGAAACTGTTTTAAATCTTTAAACTGATCTTTTGCTACATGTATTAAACAAAATTTAATATTTAAGTGTATTACAATTGAATATTAATTTTATTAAAAATTTAAGATATTGCAAATGTTTAATCCCTTCCCCTACATAAATTCCCTCCATTATCCTTACCTTTCTATAACGAAGCACCCCCCCCCTTTACTTTTACGATTACATAAACATCCCAATATATGTTGTCACAAATGAATGCTATTCTGCTGTTTACTTTTAAAATTTAAGTAAAATTCTCGAAATTATGGTGGCTGGTGGAGTGAAAATACTTCTAAATCTTTAATATGAACTTTTGTGTTTACAAATACTTTTGTGTTTTTTGTTTCCCCCCTTCCCCTGTTAACAGTTACGATAGCAAATAGACCATTATATATGTTGTCTCTAATGATATGTTATTTTACTGTTTACTTTGAAAATTTATGTGAAATTCTAGAAATTATGCTGTTTGATGGAGTAAAAATGCTTCTTAAACTTTTATCTCAACTTATGTTACATTTATAAAAGTAAAATTTAATATTTAAGAAAATTACAATAAAATATTGATTTAAAAATATTTAATACATTTAAGAAAAAAAACCCTTGCCCAACCCAACCTCCACTATTATCTTTACATTTCTATAACGAAGACCCCCCCCCAACCGTTTACAGGTACGATTAAATATAGACCATAATATATGTTGTCAATAATGACATCTTATTCGGCTGTCTACTTTTAAAATTTATGTTAAATTCTTTAAATAAAGTTGGCTGGTGGGGTGAAAATGCATCTAAATCTTTTATCTCAACGTATGCAATGTTTATTAAAGAAACATTTAATATTTAACTGCATTACAATAAATTAATAATTTTATAAAAAATTTAATATATTTTAGAAATACAATCCCTTTAACGTCCAAACTTCCCTCCATTATCTTTAACCTTCTATAAGGAAGCCATCCCCTCCCATTTACATTTATAATTACATAAAGACCCCAGTATATTTTATCACTAATGACATGTTATTTTGCTGTTTACTTTGAAAATTTATGTATAATTTTAGAAATTATGCTGTTTCGGAGAGTAAAAATGCTTCTTTAACTTTTATCTCAACTTATGTTACATTTATGAAAGAAACATTTAATATTTAAGCGTATTACAATAAAATAATAATTTTATAAAATATTATTTCTTTTAAAAATAAAATCCCTTGCCCGACCAAACCACCCTCCAATAACTTTATCTTTCAATAACGAAACCCCCGCACCCTGTTTACAGTTACGGTTACAAATAGAACCAATATATGTTGTCTCTAATTGCATCTTATTCAGCAGTTTACATTTAAAATTTAAATAAAATTCTGGAAATTATGTTGGCTGGTGGAGTAAAAATGCATCTAAATATTTTATCGAAACTTATGCTATGTTTATTAAAGAAAAATTTAATATTTAAGTTTATTACAATAAAATAATAATTTTATTAAAAATTAATATATTTTAAAAATAAAATTCCTTGCCCGACCGATCCTCCCTCTATTGTCTTTATCTTTCTATAACGAAGCTCCCCACCCATTTACAGTTACGATTACTTATAGACCGCTATATATGTTGTCACTAAGGACATCTTTTTCTGCAGTTTACTTTTAAAATTTAAGTAAAATTCTGGAAATTATGTTGGCAGGTGGAGTGAAACTGCTTCTAAATCTATAACCTGAACTTTTGCTACTTATATTGAAATAAATATATATCTAAGTGTATTACAAATGAATAAAAAATTTATGAAAAATTTAATACATTTAAAAATAAAATCCCTTGTGTGTGTGTGTGTGTGTGCCCGACCAAACCTCCCTCTATTATCTTTACCTTTCTATAAAGAAGACTCCATTCCCCACACGTTTACAGGTACGATTACATATAGGCCATAGTATATTTTCACTAATGACATCTTATTCTGTTGTTTGCTTTAAATATTTAAGTAGAATTCTGGAAATTATGTTGGATGGTGGAGTAAAAATGCATCTAAATCTTTTATCTCAACTTATGCTCTATTTATTAAAGATATGTTTAATATTTAAGTGTATTACAATAAAATAATAATTTTATTAAATATTTAATATATTTTAAAAATACAATCCCTTTCCCTACCTAACTTCCCTCCATTATCTTTAACTTTCTATAACGAAGCCCCCCCCCCATTTACATTTACGATGACATAAAGACCCCAATATATGTTGCCATTAATGAAATGTTATTTTACAGTTTACTTTGAAAATTTATGTGAAATTCTAGAAATTATGCTGTTTGGTGGAGTAAAAATGATTCTTAAACATTTATCTCAACTTATGTTACATTTATTAAAGTAAAATTTAATATTTAAGAGTATGACAATGAAATATTGATTTCAGTAAAAATTTAATACACTTAAAAAAAAAAAAACCGTTGTTCAACCTAATCTCCCACTATTATATTTATCTTTCTATAACGACTTAACATCGCATTATTATCTTTACATTTCTATAATTATGCCCCCCCCCCTCTGTTTAGAGATACGAATACAAAAGGACTACAATTAATGTTGTCACTAATGACATATTATTCTGCTGTTTTCTTAAAAAATTTAAGTAGAATTCTGGAAATTATGTTGTCTGGTGGAGTAAAAATGCATCTAAATGTTTTATCTCAACTTATGCTTATGTTTATTAAAGAAAAACTTAATATTTAAGTGCATTACGATAAAATAATAATTTTTTTAAAAATTTAATATATTTTAAAAGTACAATCCCTATTCCGACCTAACTTCCCTCCATTATCCTTAACTTTCTATAATGAAGCCCCCCCCCCATTTACTTTTACGATTACATAAAGAGCCCAATATATATTGTCACTAATGAAATGTTATTTTACCGTTTACTTTGAAAATTTATGTGAAATTCTACAAATTATGCTGTTTGGTGGAGTAAAAATGCTTCTTAAACTTTTATCTCAACTTATGTTACATTTATTAAAGAAAAATTTCATATTTAAGCGTATTACAATAAAATAATAGTTTTATAGAAAATTAAATATATTTAAAAATAAAATCCGTTACCCAACCTAACATCCGACCATTATCTCTGAATTTCTATAACGAGCCCCCCGCCCCGTTTTTATTTTACGATTACATAAAGATCCCAATATATGTTTTTACACTAATGACATCTTTATCTGCTGTTTACTTTTAAAATTTAACTTTTATTCTGGAAATTATGTGGTCTGATGGGGTGAAACTGTTTTAAATCTTTAAACTGATCTTTTGCTACATGTATTAAACAAAATTTAATATTTAAGTGTATTACAATTGAATATTAATTTTATTAAAAATTTAATATATTGCAAATGTTTAATCCCTTCCCCTACATAAATTCCCTCCATTATCCTTACCTTTCTATAACGAAGCACCCCCCCTTTACTTTTACGATTACATAAACATCCCAATATATGTTGTCACAAATGAATGCTATTCTGCTGTTTACTTTTAAAATTTAAGTAAAATTCTCGAAATTATGGTGGCTGGTGGAGTGAAAATACTTCTAAATCTTTAATATGAACTTTTGTGTTTACAAATACTTTTGTTTTTTTTACCCCCCATCCCCCTGTTAACAGTTACGATAGCAAATAGACCATTATATATGTTGTCTCTAATGATATGTTATTTTACTGTTTACTTTGAAAATTTATGTGAAATTCTAGAAATTATGCTGTTTGATGGAGTAAAAATGCTTCTTAAACTTTTATCTCAACTTATGTTACATTTATAAAAGTAAAATTTAATATTTAAGAGTATTACAATAAAATATTGATTTAAAAATATTTAATACATTTAAGAAAAAAAACCCTTGCCCAACCTAACCTCCACTATTATCTTTACATTTCTGTAACGAAGACCCTCCCCCCAACCGTTTACAGGTACGATTAAATATAGACCATAATATATGTTGTCAATAATGACATCTTATTCTGCTGTCTACTTTTAAAATTTATGTTAAATTCTTTAAATTAAGTTGGCTGATGGGGTGAAAATGCATCTAAATCTTTTATCTCAACGTATGCAATGTTTATTAAAGAAACATTTAATATTTAACTGCATTACAATAAATTAATAATTTTATAAAAAAATTTAATATATTTTAGAAATACAATCCCTTTAACGTCCAAACTTCCCTCCATTATCTTAAACTTTCTATAAGGAAGCCATCCCCTCCCATTTACATTTATAATTACATAAAGACCCCAGTATATTTTATCACTAATGACATGTTATTTTGCTGTTTACTTTGAAAATTTATGTATAATTTTAGTAATTATGCTGTTTCGGAGAGTAAAAATGCTTCTTTAACTATTATCTCAACTTATGTTACATTTATGAAAGAAACATCTAATATTTAAGCGTATTACAATAAAATAATAATTTTATAAAAAATTATTTCTTTTAAAAATAAAATCCCTTGCCCGACCAAACCACCCTCCAATAACTTTATCTTTCTATAACGAAACCCCCGCACCCTGTTTACAGTTACGGTTACAAATAGAACCAATATATGTTGTCTCTAATTGCATCTTATTCAGCAGTTTACATTTAAAATTTAAATAAAATTCTGGAAATTATGTTGGCTGGTGGAGTAAAAATGCATCTAAATATTTTATCGAAACTTATGCTATGTTTATTAAAGAAAAATTTAATATTTAAGTTTATTACAATAAAATAATAATTTTATTAAAAATTAATATATTTTAAAAATAAAATTCCTTGCCCGACCGATCCTCCCTCCATTGTCTTTATCTTTCTATAACGAAGCCCCCCCCCATTTACAGTTACGATTACTTATAGACCGCTATATATGTTGTCACTAAGGACATCTTTTTCTGCAGTTTACTTTTAAAATTTAAGTAAAATTCTGGAAATTATGTTGGCTGGTGGAGTGAAACTGCTTCTAAATCTTTAACCTGAACTTTTGCTACATATATTAAAATAAATATATATCTAAGTGTATTACAAATGAATAAAAAATTTATGAAAAATTTAATACATTTAAAAATAAAATCCCTTGTGTGTGTGTGTGTGTGTGTGTGTGTGCCCGACCAAACCTCCCTCTATTATCTTTACCTTTCTATAAAGAAGACCCCATCCCCACACGTTTACAGGTACGATTACATATAGGCCATAGTATATTTTCACTAATGACATCTTATTCTGTTGTTTGCTTTAAATATTTAAGTAGAATTCTGGAAATTATGTTGGATGGTGGAGTAAAAATGCATCTAAATCTTTTATCTCAACTTATGCTCTATTTATTAAAGATATGTTTAATATTTAAGTGTATTACAATAAAATAATAATTTTATTAAATATTTAATATATTTTAAAAATACAATCCCTTTCCCTACCTAACTTCCCTCCATTATCTTTAACTTTCTATAACGAAGCCCCCCCATTTACATTTACGATGACATAAAGACCCCAATATATGTTGCCATTAATGAAATGTTATTTTACAGTTTACTTTGAAAATTTATGTGAAATTCTAGAAATTATGCTGTTTGGTGGAGTAAAAATGATTCTTAAACATTTATCTCAACTTATGTTACATTTATTAAAGTAAAATTTAATATTTAAGAGTATGACAATGAAACATTGATTTCAGTAAAAATTTAATACACTTAAAAAAAAAAACCGTTGCCCAACCTAATCTCCCACTATTACATTTATCTTTCTATAACGACTTAACATTACATTATTATCTTTACATTTCTATAATTATGCCCCCCCTCTGTTTAGAGATACGAATACAAAAGGACTACAATTAATGTTGTCACTAATGACATATTATTCTGCTGTTTTCTTAAAAAATTTAAGTAGAATTCTGGAAATTATGTTGTCTGGTGGAGTAAAAATGCATCTAAATGTTTTATCTCAACGTATGCTTATGTTTATAAAAGAAAAACTTAATATTTAAGTGCATTACGATAAAATAATAATTTTTTTAAAAATTTAATATATTTTAAAAGTACAATCCCTTTCCCGACCTAACTTCCCTCCATTATCCTTAACTTTCTATAATGAAGTGCCCCCATTTACTTTTACGATTACATAAAGAGCCCAATATATATTGTCACTAATGAAATGTTATTTTACCGTTTACTTTGAAAATTTAGTGAAATTCTACAAATTATGCTGTTTGGTGGAGTAAAAATGCTTCTTAAACTTTTATCTCAACTTATGTTACATATATTAAAGTAAAATTTAATATTTAAGAGTATGACAATGAAATATTGATTTCAGTAAAAATTTAATACAGTTAAAAAAAAAAAACCTTCCCCAACCTAATCTCCCACTATTATTTTTATCTTTCTATATAACGACCTAACTTCCCACCATTATCTTTACATTTCTATAATTATACCCCCCCCCCTGTTTAGAGATATGAATACGAAAGGACTACAATTAATGTTGTCACTATTGACATATTATTCTGCTGTTTTCTTAAAAATCTTAAGTAGAATTCAGGATATTATGTTGTCTGGTGGAGTAAATATGCATCTAAATCTTTTATCTCAACTTATGCTTATGTTTATTAAAGAAAAACTTAATATTTTAGTGCATTACGATAAAATAATAATTTTTTTAAAAATTAAATATATTTTAAAAGTACTATCCCTTTAACGACCTAACTTGCCTCCATTATCCTTAACTTTCTATAATGAACATCCTCCCCATTTACTTTTACGATTACATAAAGAGCCCAATATATATTGTCACTAATGAAATGTTATTTTACAGTTTACTTTCAAAATTTATGTGATATTCTACAAATTATGCTGTTTGGTGGAGTAAAAATGCTTCTTAAACTTTTATCTCAACTTATGTTACATTTATTAAAGAAAAATTTCATATTTTAGCGTATTACAATAAAATAATAGTTTTATAGAAAATTAAATATATTTAAAAATAAAATCCGTTACCCAACCTAACATCCGACCATTATATCTGAATTTCTATAACGACCCCCCCCCCCGTTTTTATTTTACGATTACATAAAGATCCCAATATATGTTTTTACACTAATGACATCTTTATCTGCTGTTTACTTTTAAAATTTAACCTTTATTCTGGAAATTATGTGGTCTGATGGGGTGAAACTGTTTTAAATCTTTAAACTGATCTTTTGCTACATGTATTAAACAAAATTTAATATTTAAGTGTATTACAATTGAATATTAATTTTATTAAAAATTTAATATATTTCAAATGTTTAATCCCTTCCCCTACATAAATTCCTTCCATTATCCTTACCTTTCTATAACGAAGCACCCCCCCTTTACTTTTACGATTACATAAACATCCCAATACATGTTGTCACAAATGAATGCTATTCTGCTGTTTACTTTTAAAATTTAAGTAATATTCTCGAAATTATGGTGGCTGGTGGAGTGAAAATACTTCTAAATCTTTAATATGAACTTTTGTGTTTACAAATACTTTTGTGTTTTTTTTTACCACCCCCCCTGTTAACAGTTACGATAGCAAATAGACCATTATATATGTTGTCTCTAATGATATGTTATTTTACTGTTTACTTTGAAAATTTATGTGAAATTCTAGAAATTATGCTGTTTGATGGAGTAAAAATGCTTCTTAAACTTTTATCTCAACTTATGTTACATTTATAAAAGTAAAATTTAATATTTAAGAAAATTACAATAAAATATTGATTTAAAAATATTTAATACATTTAAGAAAAAAAACCCTTTAATAATTAAGAGTATTACAATAAAATATTGATTTAAAAATATTTAATACATTTAAGAAAAAAAACCCTTGCCCAACCTAACCTCCACTATTATCTTTACATTTCTATAACGAAGACCCCCCCAACCGTTTACAAGTACGATTAAATATAGACCATAATATATGTTGTCAATAATGACATCTTATTCTGCTGTCTACTTTTAAAATTTATGTTAAATTCTTTAAATTAAGTTGGCTGGTGGGGTGAAAATGCATCTAAATCTTTTATCTCAACGTATGCAATGTTTATTAAAGAAACATTTAATATTTAACTGCATTACAATAAATTAATAATTTTATAAAAAATTTAATATATTTTAGAAATACAATCCCTTCAACGTCCAAACTTCCCTCCATTATCTTTAACCTTCTATAAGGAAGCCATCCCCTCCCATTTACATTTATAATTACATAAAGACCCCAGTATATTTTATCACTAATGACATGTTATTTTGCTGTTTACTTTGAAAATTTATGTAAAATTTTAGAAATTATGCTGTTTCGGAGAGTAAAAATGCTTCTTTAACTTTTATCTCAACTTATGTTACATTTATGAAAGAAAAATTTAATATTTAAGCGTATTACAATAAAATAATAATTTTATAAAAAAATTATTTCTTTTAAAAATAAAATCCCTTGCCCGACCAAACCACCCTCCAATAACTTTATCTTTCTATAACGAAGCCCCCGCACCCTGTTTACAGTTACGGTTACAAATAGAACCAATATATGTTGTCTCTAATTGCATCTTATTCAGCAGTTTACATTTAAAATTTAAATAAAATTCTGGAAATTATGTTGGCTGGTGGAGTAAAAATGCATCTAAATATTTTATCGAAACTTATGCTATGTTTATTAAAGAAAAATTTAATATTTAAGTTTATTACAATAAAATAATAATTTTATTAAAAATTAATATATTTTAAAAATAAAATTCCTTGCCCTACCGATCCTCCCTCCATTGTCTTTATCTTTCTATAACGAAGCCCCCATTTACAGTTACGATTACTTATAGACCACAATATATGTTGTCACTAAGGACATCTTTTTCTGCAGTTTACTTTTAAAATTTAAGTAAAATTCTGGAAATTATGTTGGCTGGTGGAGTGAAACTGCTTCTAAATCTTTAACCTGAACTTTTGCTACATATATTAAAATAAATATATATCTAAGTGTATTACAAATGAATAAAAAATTTATGAAAAATTTAATACATTTAAAAATAAAATCCCTTGTGTGTGTGTGTGTGTGCCTGACCAAACCTCCCTCTATTATCTTTACCTTTCTATAAAGAAGACCCCATCCCCACACGTTTACAGGTACGATTACATATAGGCCATAATATATTTTCACTAATGACATCTTATTCTGTTGTTTGTTTTAAATATTTAAGTAGAATTCTGGAAATTATGTTGGATGGTGGAGTAAAAATGCATCTAAATCTTTTATCTCAACTTATGCTCTATTTATTAAAGATATGTTTAATATTTAAGTGTATAACAATAAAATAATAATTTTATTAAATATTTAATATATTTTAAAAATACAATCCCTTTCCCTACCTAACTTCCCTCCATTATCTTTAACTTTCTATAACGAAGCCCACCCCCCATTTACATTTACGATGACACAAAGACCCCAATATATGTTGCCATTAATGAAATGTTATTTTACAGTTTACTTTGAAAATTTATGTGAAATTCTAAAAATTATGTTGTTTGGTGGAGTAAAAAAGATTCTTAAACATTTATCTCAACTTATGTTACATTTATTAAAATAAAATTTAATATTTAAGAGTATGACAATGAAATTTTGATTTCAGTAAAAATTTAATACACTTAAAAAAAAAAAAAAACCGTTGCACAACCTAATCTCCCACTATTATATTTATCTTTCTATAACGACTTAACATCGCACCATTATCTTTACATTTCTATAATTATGCCCCCCCCCCTGTTTAGAGATACGAATACAAAAGGACTACAATTAATGTTGTCATGACATATTATTCTGCTGTTTTCTTAAAAAATTTAAGTAGAATTCTGGAAATTATGTTGTCTGGTGGAGTAAAAGTGCATCTAAATGTTTTATCTCAACGTATGCTTATGTTTATTAAAGAAAAACTTAATAATTAAGTACATTACGATAAAATAATAATTTTTTTAAAAATTTAATATATTTTAAAAGTACAATCCCTTTTCCGACCTAACTTCCCTCCATTATCCTTAACTTTCTATAATGAAGCCCCCCCATTTACTTTTACGATTACATAAAGAGCCCAATATATATTGTCACTAATGAAATGTTATTTTACCGTTTACTTTGAAAATTTAGTGAAATTCTACAAATTATGCTGTTTGGTGGAGTAAAAATGCTTCTTAAACTTTTATCTCAACTTATGTTACATATATTAAAGTAAAATTTAATATTTAAGAGTATGACAATGAAATATTGATTTCAGTAAAAATTTAATACACTTAAAAAAAAAAAAAAACCTTGCCCAACCTAATCTCCCACTGTTATTTTTATCTTTCTATATAACGACCTAACTTCCCACCATTATCTTTACATTTCTATAATTATGCCCCCCCCCCTGTTTAGAGATATGAATACAAAAGGACTACAATTAATGTTGTCACAAATGACATATTATTCTGCTGCTTTCTTTAAAAAGTTAAGTAGAATTCAGGATATTATGTTGTCTGGTGGAGTAAATATGCATCTAAATCTTTTATCTCAACTTATGCTTATGTTTATTAAAGAAAAACTTAATATTTTAGTGCATTACGATAAAATAATAATTTTTTTAAAAATTTAATATATTTTAAAAGTACTATCCCTTTAACGACCTAACTTGCCTCCATTATCCTTAACTTTCTATAATGAACATCCTCCCCATTTACTTTTACGATTACATTAAGAGCCCAATATATATTGTCACTAATGAAATGTTATTTTACCGTTTACTTTCAAAATTTATGTGAAATTCTACAAATTATGCTGTTTGGTGGAGTAAAAATGCTTCTTAAACTTTTATCTCAACTTATGTTACATTTATTAAAGAAAAATTTCATATTTAAGCGTATTACAATAAAATAATAGTTTTATAGAAAATTAAATATATTTAAAAATAAAATCCGTTACCCAACCTAACATCCGACCATTATATCTGAATTTCTATAACGACCCCCCCCCCCCCCGTTTTTATTTTACGATTACATAAAGATCCCAATATATGTTTTTACACTAATGACATCTTTATCTGCTGTTTACTTTTAAAATTTAACCTTTATTCTGGAAATTATGTGGTCTGATGGGGTGAAACTGTTTTAAATCTTTAAACTGATCTTTTGCTACATGTATTAAACAAAATTTAATATTTAAGTGTATTACAATTGAATATTAATTTTATTAAAAATTTAATATATTTCAAATGTTTAATCCCTTCCCCTACATAAATTCCTTCCATTATCCTTACCTTTCTATAACGAAGCACCCCCCCTTTACTTTTACGATTACATAAACATCCCAATACATGTTGTCACAAATGAATGCTATTCTGCTGTTTACTTTTAAAATTTAAGTAATATTCTCGAAATTATGGTGGCTGGTGGAGTGAAAATACTTCTAAATCTTTAATATGAACTTTTGTGTTTACAAATACTTTTGTGTTTTTTTTTACCACTCCCCTCCCTGTTAACAGTTACGATAGCAAATAGACCATTATATATGTTGTCTCTAATGATATGTTACTTTACTGTTTACTTTGAAAATTTATGTGAAATTCTAGAAATTATGCTGTTTGATGGAGTAAAAATGCTTCTTAAACTTTTATCTCAACTTATGTTACATTTATAAAAGTAAAATTTAATATTTAAGAGTATTACAATAAAATATTGATTTAAAAATATTTAATACATTTAAGAAAAAAAACCCTTGCCCAACCTAACCTCCACTATTATCTTTACATTTCTATAACGAAGACCCCCCCAACCGTTTACAAGTACGATTAAATATAGACCATAATATATGTTGTCAATAATGACATCTTATTCTGCTGTCTACTTTTAAAATTTATGTTAAATTCTTTAAATTAAGTTGGCTGGTGGGGTGAAAATGCATCTAAATCTTTTATCTCAACGTATGCAATGTTTATTAAAGAAACATTTAATATTTAACTGCATTACAATAAATTAATAATTTTATAAAAAATTTAATATATTTTAGAAATACAATCCCTTTAACGTCCAAACTTCCCTCCATTATCTTTAACCTTCTATAAGGAAGCCATCCCCTCCCATTTACATTTATAATTACATAAAGACCCCAGTATATTTTATCACTAATGACATGTTATTTTGCTGTTTACTTTGAAAATTTATGTAAAATTTTAGAAATTATGCTGTTTCGGAAAGTAAAAATGCTTCTTTAACTTTTATCTCAACTTATGTTACATTTATGAAAGAAAAATTTAATATTTAAGCGTATTACAATAAAATAATAATTTTATAAAAAAATTATTTCTTTTAAAAATAAAATCCCTTGCCCGACCAAACCACCCTCCAATAACTTTATCTTTCTATAACGAAGCCCCCGCACCCTGTTTACAGTTACGGTTACAAATAGAACCAATATATGTTGTCTCTAATTGCATCTTATTCAGCAGTTTACATTTAAAATTTAAATAAAATTCTGGAAATTATGTTGGCTGGTGGAGTAAAAATGCATCTAACTATTTTATCGAAACTTATGCTATGTTTATTAAAGAAAAATTTAATATTTAAGTTTATTACAATAAAATAATAATTTTATTAAAAATTAATATATTTTAAAAATAAAATTCCTTGCCCTACCGATCCTCCCTCCATTGTCTTTATCTTTCTATAACGAAGCCCCCCCCCCATTTACAGTTACGATTACTTATAGACCGCTATATATGTTGTATCTAAGGACACCTTTTTCTGCAGTTTACTTTTAAAATTTAAGTAGAATTCTGGAAATTATGTTGGCAGGTGGAGTGAAACTGCTTCTAAATCTATAACCTGAAATTTTGCTACTTATATTAAAATAAATATATATCTAAGTGTATTACAAATGAATAAAAAATTTATGAAAAATTTAATACATTTAAAAATAAAATCCCTTGTGTGTGTGTGTGTGTGCCTGACCAAACCTCCCTCTATTATCTTTACCTTTCTATAAAGAAGACCCCATCCCCACACGTTTACAGGTACGATTACATATAGGCCATAATATATTTTCACTAATGACATCGTATTCTGTTGTTTGTTTTAAATATTTAAGTAGAATTCTGGAAATTATGTTGGATGGTGGAGTAAAAATGTATCTAAATCTTTTATCTCAACTTATGCTCTATTTATTAAAGATATGTTTAATATTTAAGTGTGTAACAATAAAATAATAATTTTATTAAATATTTAATATATTTTAAAAATACAATCCCTTTCCCTACCTAACTTCCCTCCATTATCTTTAACTTTCTATAACGAAGCCCACCCCCCATTTACATTTACGATGACACAAAGACCCCAATATATGTTGCCATTAATGAAATGTTATTTTACAGTTTACTTTGAAAATTTATGTGAAATTCTAGAAATTATGTTGTTTGGTGGAGTAAAAATGATTCTTAAACATTTATCTCAACTTATGTTACATTTATTAAAATAAAATTTAATATTTAAGAGTATGACAATGAAATATTGATTTCAGTAAAAATTTAATACACTTAAAAAATAAAAAAAAAAACCGTTGCACAACCTAATCTCCCACTATTATATTTATCTTTCTATAACGACTTAACATCGCACCATTATCTTTACATTTCTATAATTATGCCCCCCCCCCTGTTTAGAGATACGAATACAAAAGGACTACAATTAATGTTGTCATGACATATTATTCTGCTGTTTTCTTAAAAAATTTAAGTAGAATTCTGGAAATTATGTTGTCTGGTGGAGTAAAAGTGCATCTAAATGTTTTATCTCAACGTATGCTTATGTTTATTAAAGAAAAACTTAATAATTAAGTACATTACGATAAAATAATAATTTTTTTAACAATTTAATATATTTTAAAAGTACAATCCCTTTTCCGACCTAACTTCCCTCCATTATCCTTAACTTTCTATAATGAAGCCCCCCCATTTACTTTTACGATTACATAAAGAGCCCAATATATATTGTCACTAATGAAATGTTATTTTACCGTTTACTTTGAAAATTTAGTGAAATTCTACAAATTATGCTGTTTGGTGGAGTAAAAATGCTTCTTAAACTTTTATCTCAACTTATGTTACATATATTAAAGTAAAATTTAATATTTAAGAGTATGACAATGAAATATTGATTTCAGTAAAAATTTAATACACTTAAAAAAAAAAAAAAACCTTGCCCAACCTAATCTCCCACTATTATTTTTATCTTTCTATATAACGACCTAACTTCCCACCATTATCTTTACATTTCTATAATTATGCCCCCCCCTCTTTAGAGATATGAATACAAAAGGACTACAATTAATGTATACACCAGCAAAGTCCCCCGTACCTAACCCAAGAAGGGTTCTACCAGTTTAGATGGGACTTGCTGGAAAGAAGAAAAGAAAGTGGCACCGCCGCTGCAACGGAGCTAAGCTCCAAAACGCAACAACTTCACACGCTAGTGGAGGGTATCCGTCAGTTGCCTTTAGTTGTCCCCATTGGACTAGTTTAATGTGGGCGATAAACATTACTAGACAGCACAAATACAAGGTGAGTAACTGTGTGTGAGTTTACACTATTGGTAAGATCAAATTGGGACAAAGACAAAATTTACAGACAATCATTGGAACAAAACAAACAGAACAATTAAAAGGAAGTGACAGAGTATGGGTGCAAACAAGTGAGAGTAGTAAAGAGAGACATTGGACAATATTTACAGAAATTCAACAAAAGGATTACAAAAATACTTAAAATAGCTTAAGCACAAGGAGGCAGTGGATCATCCACTGGGAGAATCTAGTTAATGACATCAATATAAAATTTACAAATTCTGGTAGTTTATTCTTAATAGGTACTTTAGCCTTTGGCACTAGAGAAGGGTCAAGTATCAAAGCATCACTAACAATGGAGAAGGTGGGTATCAATTGCTGTCTAAATAGAAAATAAATTAATTAATAATGCTCCTTAGAGCACTAGGAATTGGGGCTATCTAGAAATTAGAGCAGTGTCATAGGACATGACATGTAGATGGCTTTGGTTGTACAGTATTAAAACTATTTTGGCACAGTTCATGATAATTATGGCAGTTGTGGCGTACGGTTTGGATAAGGAGAGAAATTCAATTAAAACAGGAAAATTTAGAAAGTAGGCTGATCCTAAGTAACTTAATAATTGGTGTAACTTAGTTAAGTAGTTTATGGAGGGAAAAGAGATTAGTGGATATCATAGTAGCTACAGATGCTGGAAGCAGTTGCACATCTATGGTTCCGGAATTATTTAGTCCTCCTCTTCGTCTTCATTGTAGCTTGGAATGTAGAGGTCTCTATGGTCTATTAGGAAGTTTACAAGTGCTATTAGCTTGGACCTAGCATAGCTGTTCGTTACCAGGTTTTTGTCCATTCCTTGATTAAATGGGTGCTCGGCTTAGTGAAGTGCCACGAGCTGGTTATCGGACATATGGTTGCATAATGTATTGGATTACCCACATCTCCACAGGCACAGTAATCATTCGGTAGCACGCCTATTCTGAATAAGTAGGATGGAAATGGCCCATGCCCGGTGACGAATAAGGTGACCTGTCTAGGCCAGCACTGATGAATTTGGGTGACTTTTGGCAAAACTTCGTAAACTGGTCTTCCTGTTGTTGCCTGGTCCCAACTGGTCTGCCATGTTTTATAAGCCTCCTCGGTAGTGATTCTTTTATAGTATGAGCGCGGGGTTGGTAGTGACACGTACGGGCCCTGAAGAGAGGTTGCTTCTTTGGCCAAGCTGTCTGCAATTTCGTTGCCCTCAAGACCAACATGGGCCTTGATCCAAGACAGCTTTATAGAGTTGGTTGTATTGAGGATGTTCTGAATTGATCTTGCAAGTGGGCTGGTGGTGGAAGGGTTGCCGATTGCCTTGATCCCTGATTGGCTGTCAGACCATATAGTACATTTTTGGCTCCGCTGGATTGCCCAGTTCACCGCTTGCTGTATCGCATATAGTTCCGCTTGGAAGACCGTGTTATTGTTGTAAATGGGAAATTTCTCTGTATGCTCAATATTTCCATTGTGGATTACCACAAATGCAGCTCCCAATCTTTCTTCTATTTTCGAGCCATCTGTAAAGATGTGGTACATTCCATCATTGAGATTTGGGTGGTCTTCCATATTCAACTTGATCTTGGTGTCAACGTTATACTTTCCAGGATGGATGGACAGTTTGGCTATTTTGACCTCGATATTATGGTCTCCACTGGAGTTAAACAAATACTTAAGCTGGGCCTCTTTACTAATTTGCACATGCAGGGGCAGGATGCCTGCTATAACTTGGAGTGCAGAGGTAGCTGTTGTTCTGAACGCTCCAGTAACATTTAATAGAAACTGCCTTTGTATTTTATTCAAGAGTAACTGATTTTTGACTCTAAGATCTCGCCCCCAGACAAGGGACCCATGAGCAATAATCCTCTCGGCAATAGTCTTGTAAAGTAGGATCCTCTGCTTTTGTGAGAAGCCCCAACTAGTGCCTGCCAGCCTGAGCAATTGTTGGTAAATTCTGGAGGCTTTTGCTCCTTGGGATTTAATGTGTTTTGACCAGTTGAGCTTCTCATCTATAATGACACCTAAAAGCTTGATAGCTTGCGACCTCTTGATCTTCTGATTGTTAAAATATATCTGCGGACCACACTGTAGTTTGGTGAGTAGTAGATATGCGGATTTATCTATTGAAATTCTCAGCCGATGTTTGTTGGCCCACTGATGGAAGATTGCCAGGGCTTCCGTTGCAACGAGACCCAATTTTCTCTCACTGCTGGCAGCCACCACAAATGTGAAATCATCGGCAAACGCCTGTAATGTGACACTGGATTTGGGATCAGTAGATTTCCCAACTGATGGCCAGTCCATATGTAGGGGTTCATCTGCCAGTAGATTCCACATGATGGGTCCACTGCAGGAGCCTTGCGGGCAACCAATTTGTTGGGGATGGAAGACAAGGCCTTGGCTGGTATTTATAGCTACCAGTCTGTTGTCTAGGTTGCTATTTAGTAGGAGCTTAATTCTAGCAGGACAATTTTTCTGTTCTAGGGCTTGTCTTATAGAACCATGGGGAGCAGAGTCAAATGCACCTTTGATGTCAAGAGTAATTATTGAACAATGTTTGGCTGTGGATTTGGCTGCGTGAATTGTTCGTATAAGGTGGTTAAGAGCATTATCAACAGACATTCCTTGTCTAAAGCCAAACTGGTTATTGTGTAGCAGATTGTTACTTTCGAGGTAGTATGTTAATCTTAATGTGGCAATTTTCTCCAAGACTTTTCCAAGCGTTGGGAGGAGTGTAATAGGCCGATAGGAGCTCGTTTGAAGCCTATCTTTTCCTTTTTTATGGAAGAGTATTACGAGTCCTATTTTTAGACATTTAGGAAAGTGACAAAATTTCCAGCAGGTGTTAAATAAGGTGTACAAGAGATCTGGAATTTGTTGATGAAGATGTTTGAGGATGATGTTGTCAATTCCATCCAAGCCAGGGCCTTTCCATTTCGTAGTGTTGTTATAACTCTGCTGAGCTCACTTCTACTTAGGTCTGGCTCTAGATTATCCTCTTGGAAGATCTGTTGGTTATTCTTTGTTGGTTGAATTGGGAATAAATCCTGGAGAATTTGTTTCGCGAAGTGCGTAGTATCGCCTGTTTGCCTGCCTGTGTTGAAGAGATTATCAGGAGGGGCAGTGTTTTTGAAAGTAGCCTTATAGATTTTTCCATATGTATTTGTGGCCGCTGAGCAGATGTTACGCCAGCAAGTTCTTTTGGCTTTCCTTATTTCTTTTACATATTGGGCTTTGGCCTGTTTATATTTTAGAAACAGTGCTTTCTTGCTGTCATTATTCGTTTGCTGCGCCGTTCTTCTTTGGAGATTCAAGGCTTTCTTCTTATTGTTAAGATCTGAGGTCCACCAGCTTGGCATGATGTTGTGCTTATGCTGGACTTTTCTATATGTTTTGTTGCAGCAGTCAATTAAAGCTTCTTGGACTTCGGCCGTTATGCTGTCTATCTCCTCAGTAGTTTTGCAATTCTTCAGGCTGTTTAGAAAACCTGGGACCCTGGGAGATAGTAATTTTAAGAGGCGTTGATGGTTGCCATATTTAGTCTTGTATCTAGTAAGCTTTGGCTGATCTGGGGGTTTATCCATGGTAACCTGAATATACCGATGATCACTAAGAGATTCGATATCTAACACTTCCCATCTGCAAGACATTGCCAGCTTGGTGTTGGAGGCTAGCGTCAAATCTGGCCACCCTTCGTGTGTGGAGGAATTAAAGGTGGGTGGGGCTCCATGGTATTGAGTAGGTTGAGATTGTTCGCAATGATAAAATCAAGTAACTTCTCTCCCCTGGTGTCGTTATCCTTGTAGCCCCATAAGATGTGGTGTGCGTTGAAGTCTCCTCCTATAAGGTAGTCCTCTGCTCCCAGATTATTATGGAATTTTTCAACTTCATTTAGAGTGTCGTTGATGTCTGTTGTTGGTTCCCCTCTTGCACGTTGTCTGTGGTTAATAGGAGGGCTGTAGGCAGATATAATTGTTAGTGGTCTTTGGTTGACCATTAGCTTAACAGCAACAACTGATTCTTTTTGACCAAGAAGAACAGCATCCAGGTTTGTGGTGGTGATAATCCCCGCTTTTCCATTATTTGAAAGCCAGTAATTCCATGAATTTGGAATGCCTAGGACTTTGTTGTTCTTGTTAGTATTTGGCTCTTGTATGATGAAAACATTGGCATTATGACTGTTAGCGATAACTTGTAACTGATCAGTAGGTGCACTGGATCGCATGAGGTTAATTTGGAGAATAACTGTACTTTTTGTCCTAGTCGGTTCGGGAACTCCGTTAACAATGTTTATGGCGGCACTTTTGTTAGCTGAGGCATTTGTGCTATTCATTATAAAATTTTCTTTGATTATTTTTTTTTTTAATTTATTGCAAGTGTAATCTATAGACTGAGCACTTTGATGAGAATGCAGTGTGGTTAGCATTGTAGTGGGCGCCATTCCTGTTGGCCACTAGACAGTTGATACACTCTGGATATTTGGCATTACACTCGTCTTCAGCATGGCTGTAGCCGCAATAACCACACGTTCTGCTGAACTTACAGTTTTTCCCTATATGGCCATAGTCATGGCAGTTGTAACATCTAGTTATTTGCCTATATGGTCTTATGTAGACTGCATTAAATCCTATGTATATTGTTTTGCTCTTGATGAGCAAGTAGCCTGTGGCTTTATCGGTCTCTATAACTAAGTGCTGAAGATTTTCATTAATTCGGTGTGATTTAATTTCTGTTATTTCGATATTAGCGTCTGGATGGATTTCTGAATTGTTTGATTGTAAATATTTGTTTATGTTATCTTCGCATACGTGCTTGGGTACATTGAGCAGGATGATCTTCCTGCGCTGATCAACTGGCTCTTCGGAGTTGATTTTATGCTTGGCTAGTTGCTGTTTTATGTGATGCTTTGCTTCTACCGTGCCGCATTGAATTTTCGCAACTCTTTTGCCCCAGATAACTTTCCTAGGGCAGACTTCGCTGTTTAGATTTAGTAAATTACTTTTAAGCGTCTCCACATTTTCGGTTTCCTGCGGTTTGACTATGAGTGCCGTTTTATTGTCAGTTTCTATGCGCTTCTTGAGCACTTCACTGTAAGATAATTTAGACGACTTTTGAAAGTTTTGCTGATTCACAACTAAGGCTTGGGTTTCTTCTTGTATGTTCTTAATGGTTTGAATATTGTCGTTTATTTGCTCTATTTGAGAGGACAATAATTCCATAGTGTTCTGCTCTTCCTGTGCCCTTTGCCTGTTGAACAAATCCTTAAGTTGGCTAAGTAGATTATGAGCTTGGGCGCGTTTATATCCTGGAAGATAGTATTTGTCGCCTGTTTTGGCGGTCAGTATTTTATCCAGATCTTCAAAGAGGTTGTTGGCAGCCAGATCCACGGTATACACGCGTTTGTCTGTTTGCCTAGGGGGAGTATTTGTGGCTTGCTCGTCAGTTACATAGCTGCCCTGGGCTGGGCTTACAGGTGTGTTGGGGATTAAATCTTCGCATTGTATGACAGTCATATCTGTAGCACTTGTAGGGTAACAGGCTTTCAAGTTCAGTGTTTGCTCTTGTGACGACATAGTGGTGATTGTAATTGGTTTGGTAATTCGGCAGATTTCTTATTCTGTATTTTTAAAGGGAAGAATTGGTATTGGTAGGAGTGATAATCATAAAGAATGGAAGTGACCAGATGCCCCCACTCCCCCCACCATGCCCCCGCACATCTGACATATTGGGTGGAGCGAATTCCTGATAGCCGCTAGCTGGGAAAAAACACACATATTTATGCACACTTACACAAGGATGCAGGAAATTAAGGGATAAGGTAAAAATAAAAATTAATAAAAACTTTATTGTAAATAAACAATATTGTAATGTTGAAGGCAACAAGTACATATTAATAAAGGTAAGAACACACAATGGAATAGCTTAATTGGTGAGATTACCAAGCTTTTACGCGATACACTTATGAAAACTTAGATTTTAAATTAGAGAAAAAAAAAATAATAAAATAATAAAAAAAAAAAATATTAATGCTAACTACTTCTATTTAGTCTCATAAGAAGCGTCTATGGAAGCTGAAAACTTAGACATTAGTTTCAGATCTGTATTCCAATTAGGAGCCGAGAAAACGCTGATTAATTTAATTGCAATTACGCTAATTAAGGATGGGAATTTGGTAACTAAAGGGTTAAGCGCAAACTGTAAACGGGGGAGTTGCCCTGAGTGAAAAAGGGACTTGGAAAATAAAACACATCAGCTAAGAAAATACTGGGGGAGAAAGAAGAAGCTTTGGGGAAAAAAGAGGTAAATAAACAAATTCCTAGACAATTAAGTTAATAATAATTTATTAACTTATGATTATTTCCTTAAAGTAAGGACATTTTTAGACTCCCAGGAATTCACTCCGAATAATATAAAAAGATTGGAGTGGATTGATTAAAATTAAAGAATTTGTGGCAATCTAAAGAAACTTTTCATGAAATTTTTCATGAAAAAACACATTTTTTTGACAGAAATATAAGAGATTTAAAAATTTACAGAAATTAATCTAATTGTTCAATAAGATTAAGTTAAATATTTTTTAATTCATCAAAAAATCCACTCCAATATTAAAATTACAACAAGTTGATAGGACGATTAGAGCAAAAGTTACTAGCAAGTAATTAAAAAAGTAGAATAAGATTTTAACAAAATTTGGCAAAAAACATGGATTATTTTCATAAAATAAAATGTCATAACTTTCGCTCCAATCATCCTATCTTAGCAATCTATATGTCAAAATGTGCAGAATAAGCATGCGGACAGAAATATATAGGCATCTGGGCACTTACCTGTTAATTTAGCTGGACATGTTGTTGTTTTTTCCGTCCAAGTAGTTGAAAATCATTAGAAAAAACCGCAACTCTAAGTTTGAACTGAAGTATGTTCACTTCTAATTAGGTTTATTTATCCAATTAGGTGGCGAAGAAGAGTGTAGACTGTTCTTTGTTCAATGTTGTTAAAAATATCAATCTCCGATGGTTTATATTGCAACAACAGGGCGAAACGTCCGACTCACTCTCTCTGATCGATGGCTATTAAATGGTGTTCGTTGTTTACAATGGAAGCGTCATTTTGTCAGCCATATTAGATGTTTCAAGTATTATTTTAGTTTTTCACTGATAACAAATTTAGTAATTGTTGTAGACACTAGAAACTTTCACACCTTGTACAGAAAATTTTTCTGCATAGAACAGTATAAAAAAGTTACAGCAGCTACTAATTAAAACACAATCAAAATTGGAAAAATCAGCAGCGGGGGAAAAAGCGTCCTCCCTCGTGGTCGAGTCGGCTGATCATCCTACAATTAATGTTGTCACTAATGACATATTATTCTGCTGCTTTCTTTAAAAAGTTAAGTAGAATTCAGGATATTATGTTGTCTGGTGGAGTAAATATGCATCTAAATCTTTTATCTCAACTTATGCTTATGTTTATTAAAGAAAAACTTAATATTTTAGTGCATTACGATAAAATAATAATTTTTTTAAAAATTTAATATATTTTAAAAGTACAATCCCTTTAACGACCTAACTTGCCTCCATTATCCTTAACTTTCTATAATGAACACCCCCACATTTACTTTTACGATTACATAAAGAGCCCAATATATATTGTCACTAATGAAATGTTATTTTACCGTTTACTTTGAAAATTTATGTGAAATTCTACAAATTATGCTGTTTGGTGGAGTAAAAATGCTTCTTAAACTTTTATCTCAACTTATGTTACATTTATTAAAGAAAAATTTCATATTTAAGCGTATTACAATAAAATAATAGTTTTATAGAAAATTAAATATATTTAAAAATAAAATCCGTTACCCAACCTAACATCCGACCATTATCTCTAAATTTCTATAACGAGCCCCCCGCCCCGTTTTTATTTTACGATTACATAAAGATCCCAATATATGTTTTTACACTAATGACATCTTTATCTGCTGTTTACTTTTAAAATTTAACTTTTATTCTGGAAATTATGTGGTCTGATGGGGTGAAACTGTTTTAAATCTTTAAACTGATCTTTTGCTACATGTATTAAACAAAATTTAATATTTAAGTGTATTACAATTGAATATTAATTTTATTAAAAATTTAATATATTGCAAATGTTTAATCCCTTCCCTACATAAATTCCTCCATTATCCTTACCTTTCTATAACGAAGCACCCCCCCTTTACTTTTACGATTACATAAACATCCCAATATATGTTGTCACAAATGAATGCTATTCTGCTGTTTACTTTTAAAATTTAAGTAAAATTCTCGAAATTATGGTGGCTGGTGGAGTGAAAATACTTCTAAATCTTTAATATGAACTTTTGTGTTTACAAATACTTTTGTGTTTTTACCCCCTGTTAACAGTTACGATAGCAAATAGACCATTATATATGTTGTCTCTAATGATATGTTATTTTACTGTTTACTTTGAAAATTTATGTGAAATTCTAGAAATTATGCTGTTTGATGGAGTAAAAATGCTTCTTAAACTTTTATCTCAACTTATGTTACATTTATAAAAGTAAAATTTAATATTTAAGAGTATTACAATAAAATATTGATTTAAAAATATTTAATACATTTAAGAAAAAAACCCTTGCCCAACCTAACCTCCACTATTATCTTCACATTTCTATAACGAAGACCCCCCCAACCGTTTACAGGTACGACTAAATATAGACCATAATATATGTTGTCAATAATGACATCTTATTCTGCTGTCTACTTTTAAAATTTATGTTAAATTCTTTAAATTAAGTTGGCTGGTGGGGTGAAAATGCTTCTAAATCTTTTATCTCAACGTATGCAATGTTTATTAAAGAAACATTTAATATTTAACTGCATTACAATAAATTAATAATTTTATAAAAAATTTAATATATTTTAGAAATACAATCCCTTCAACGTCCAAACTTCCCTCCATTATCTTTAACCTTCTATAAGGAAGCCATCCCCTCCCATTTACATTTATAATTACATAAAGACCCCAGTATATTTTATCACTAATGACATGTTATTTTGCTGTTTACTTTGAAAATTTATGTATAATTTTAGAAATTATACTGTTTCGGAGAGTAAAAATGCTTCTTTAACTTTTATCTCAACTTATGTTACATTTATGAAAGAAAAATTTAATATTTAAGCGTATTACAATAAAATAATAATTTTATAAAAAAATTATTTCTTTTAAAAATAAAATCCCTTGCCCGACCAAACCACCTTCCAATAACTTTATCTTTCTATAACGAAGCCCCCGCACCCTGTTTACAGTTACGGTTACAAATAGAACCAATATATGTTGTCTCTAATTGCATCTTATTCAGCAGTTTACATTTAAAATTTAAATAAAATTCTGGAAATTATGTTGGCTGGTGGAGTAAAAATGCATCTAAATATTTTATCGAAACTTATGCTATGTTTATTAAAGAAAAATTTAATATTTAAGTTTATTACAATAAAATAATAATTTTATTAAAAATTAATATATTTTAAAAATAAAATTCCTTGCCCGACCGATCCTCCCTCTATTTTCTTTATCTTTCTATAACGAAGCCCCCCACCCATTTACAGTTACGATTACTTATAGACCGCTATATATGTTGTCACTAAGGACATCTTTTTCTGCAGTTTACTTTTAAAATTTAAGTAAAATTCTGGAAATTATGTTGGCAGGTGGAGTGAAACTGCTTCTAAATCTATAACCTGAACTTTTGCTACTTATATTGAAATAAATATATATCTAAGTGTATTACAAATGAATAAAAAATTTGTGAAAAATTTAATACATTTAAAAATAAAATTCCTTGTGTGTGTGTGTGTGTGTGTGTGTGTGTGTGTGTGTGTGTGTGTGTCCTGACCAAACCTCCCTCTATTATCTTTACCTTTCTATAAAGAAGACCCCATCCCCACAAGTTTACAGGTACGATTCCATATAGGCCATAATATATTTTCACTAATGATTTCGTATTCTGTTGTTTGCTTTAAATATTTAAGTAGAATTCTGGAAATTATGTTGGATGGTGGAGTAAAAATGCATCTAAATCTTTAATCTCAACTTATGCTCTATTTATTAAAGATATGTTTAATATTTAAGTGTATTACAATAAAATAATAATTTTATTAAATATTTAATATATTTTAAAAATACAATCCCTTTCCCTACCTAACTTCCCTCCATTATCTTTAACTTTCTATAACGAAGCCCCCCCCCCATTTACATTTACGATGAAACAAAGACCCCAATATATGTTGCCATTAATGAAATGTTATTTTACAGTTTACTTTGAAAATTTATGTGAAATTCTAGAAATTATGCTGTTTGGTGGAGTAAAAATGATTCTTAAACATTTATCTCAACTTATGTTACATTTATTAAAGTAAAATTTAATATTTAAGAGTATAACAATGAAATATTGATTTCAGTAAAAATTTAATACAGTTAAAAAAAAAAACCGTTGCCCAACCTAATCTCATACTATTATATTTATCTTTCTAAAACGACTTAACATCGCATTATTATCTTTACATTTCTATAATTATGCCCCCCCCTCTGTTTAGAGATACGAATACAAAAGGACTACAATTAATGTTGTCACTAATGACATATTATTCTGCTGTTTTCTTAAAAATTTAAGTAGAATTCTGGAAATTATGTTGTCTGGTGGAGTAAAAATGCATCTAAATGTTTTATCTCAACGTATGCTTATGTTTATTAAAGAAAAACTTAATAATTAAGTGCATTACGATAAAATAATAATTTTTTTAAAAATTTAATATATGTTAAAAGTACAATCCCTTTTCCGACCTAACTTCCCTCCATTATCCTTAACTTTCTATAATGAAGCCCCCCCCCCATTTACTTTTACGATTACATAAAGAGCCCATTATTTATTGTCACTAATGAAATGTTATTTTACCGTTTACTTTGAAAATTTAGTGAAATTCTACAAATTATGCTGTTTGGTGGAGTAAAAATGCTTCTTAAACTTTTATCTCAACTTATGTTACATTTATTAAAGAAAAATTTCATATTTAAGCGTATTACAATAAAATAATAGTTTTATAGAAAATTAAATATATTTAAAAATAAAATCCGTTACCCAACCTAACATCCGACCATTATCTCTGAATTTCTATAACGAGCCCCCCGCCCCGTTTTTATTTTACGATTACATAAAGATCCCAATATATGTTTTTACACTAATGACATCTTTATCTGCTGTTTACTTTTAAAATTTAACTTTTATTCTGGAAATTATGTGGTCTGATGGGTTGAAACTGTTTTAAATCTTTAAACTGATGTTTTGCTACATGTATTAAACAAAATTTAATATTTAAGTGTATTACAATTGAATATTAATTTTATTAAAAATTTAATATATTGCAAATGTTTAATCCCTTCCCCTACATAAATTCCCTCCATTATCCTTAACTTTCTATAACGAAGCACCCCCCCCTTTACTTTTACGATTACATAAACATCCCAATATATGTTGTCACAAATGAATGCTATTCTGCTGTTTACTTTTAAAATTTAAGTAAAATTCTCGAAATTATGGTGGCTGGTGGAGTGAAAATACTTCTAAATCTTTAATATGAACTTTTGTGTTTACAAATACTTTTGTGTTTTTTTTACCAACCCCCCCTGTTAACAGTTACGATAGCAAATAGACCATTATATATGTTGTCTCTAATGATATGTTATTTTACTGTTTACTTTGAAAATTTATGTGAAATTCTAGAAATTATGCTGTTTGATGGAGTAAAAATGCTTCTTAAACTTTTATCTCGACTTATGTTACATTTATAAAAGTAAAATTTAATATTTAAGAAAATTACAATAAAATATTGATTTAAAAATATTTAATACATTTAAGAAAAAAAACCCTTGCCCAACCCAACCTCCACTATTATCTTTACATTTCTATAACGAAGACCCCCCCCCCCAACCGTTTACAGGTTCGATTAAATATAGACCATAATATATGTTGTCAATAATGACATCTTATTCGGCTGTCTACTTTTAAAATTTATGTTAAATTCTTTAAATAAAGTTGGCTGGTGGGGTGAAAATGCATCTAAATCTTTTATCTCAACGTATGCAATGTTTATTAAAGAAACATTTAATATTTAACTGCATTACAATAAATTAATAATTTTATAAAAAATTTAATATATTTTAGAAATACAATCCCTTTAACGTCCAAACTTCCCTCCATTATCTTTAACCTTCTATAAGGAAGCCATCCCCTCCCATTTACATTTATAATTACATAAAGACCCCAGTATATTTTATCACTAATGACATGTTATTTTGCTGTTTACTTTGAAAATTTATATATAATTTTAGAAATTATGCTGTTTCGGAGAGTAAAAATGCTTCTTTAACTTTTATCTCAACTTATGTTACATTTATGAAAGAAACATTTAATATTTAAGCGTATTACAATAAAATAATAATTTTATAAAAAAATTATTTCTTTTAAAAATAAAATCCCTTGCCCGACCAAACCACCCTCCAATAACTTTATCTTTCTATAACGAAACCCCCGCACCCTGTTTACAGTTACGGTTACAAATAGAACCAATATATGTTGTCTCTAATTGCATCTTATTCAGCAGTTTACATTTAAAATTTAAATAAAATTCTGGAAATTATGTTGGCTGGTGGAGTAAAAATGCATCTAAATATTTTATCGAAACTTATGCTATGTTTATTAAAGAAAAATTTAATATTTAAGTTTATTACAATAAAATAATAATTTTATTAAAAATTAATATATTTTAAAAATAAAATTCCTTGCCCGACCAATCCTCCCTCTATTGTCTTTATCTTTCTATAACGAAGTTCCCCCCCCCCATTTACAGTTACGATTACTTATAGACCGCTATATCTGTTGTCACTAAGGACATCTTTTTCTGCAGTTTACTTTTAAAATTTAAGTAAAATTCTGGAAATTATGTTGGCAGGTGGAGTGAAATTGCTTCTAAATCTATAACCTGAACTTTTGCTACTTATATTGAAATAAATATATATCTAAGTGTATTACAAATGAATAAAAAATTTGTGAAAAATTTAATACATTTAAAAATAAAATCCCTTGTGTGTGTGTGTGTGTGTTTGTGTGTGTGTGCCTGACCAAACCTCCCTCTATTATCTTTACCTTTCTATAAAGAAGACCCCATCCCCACACGTTTACAGGTACGATTACATATAGGCCATAATATATTTTCACTAATGACATCGTATTCTGTTGTTTGCTTTAAATATTTAAGTAGAATTCTGGAAATTATGTTGGATGGTGGAGTAAAAATGCATCTAAATCTTTTATCTCAACTTATGCTCTATTTATTAAAGATATGTTTAATATTTAAGTGTATTACAATAAAATAATAATTTTATTAAATATTTAATATATTTTAAAAATACAATCCCTTTCCCTACCTAACTTCCCTCCATTATCTTTAACATTCTATAACGATGCCCCCCCCCCATTTACATTTACGATGACACAAAGACCCCAATATATGTTGCCATTAATGAAATGTTATTTTACAGTTTACTTTGAAAATTTATGTGAAATTCTAGAAATTATGCTGTTTGGTGGAATAAAAATGATTCTTAAACATTTATCTCAACTTATGTTACATTTATTAAAGTAAAATTTAATATTTAAGAGTATGACAATGATATATTGATTTCAGTAAAAATTTAATACACTTAAAAAAAAAACCGTTGCCCAACCTAATCTCCCACTATTATATTTATCTTTCTATAACGACTTAACATCGCATTATTAT